>JAAGEH010000393.1:6627099-6756747 GCA_011751065.1 Lasiurus cinereus | reverse complement strand
AGAGTAATGCTTTATTAAGTCAAAGCAAAAATATAACCACTGAGAGTAAGAGTGCATTATTACAGTGTCCATTTTGTATTGTAATTACTGAATAATTTTAGAGTCTGGAAGAAACTATCTTCATAATTAACACTGTTTTATTTAAGTAATGTTAGGTTCTAGACTTCACATTAACTTAAATTGCTCCACTATGAATTTCAAAGACAGCTCCATTGAGTACATTAAGTATATTAATCAAATAAATAAATGGACTATTATAATACCATAAGTGATATATATTAGATTTCTAAGCAGTGCTCCCACAGTAGCATTCGACCCCACTGAGCCTGAGCTCTAGAATTCTAGATTAAAGGAGACAGAAGTGGGGTATGCAGTGGGCACTTTGATTGTGATGGGAGTGTTGGAATTCTTACTTTAGTGGATGGAAGTTTTTAGCCACCTCCCTTTTCCTTGCAATTGCTTGAATTTCCCATGATTTTAGTGTACATAACTCTGTTTAGAGTTATCTTTTCAAGGACAGATGCAATGATGTCACCTTTGCACGCAAATCCTTTAATGTTCCTAGTGAGCATACCTTCATGAGAAGATACTGACAGCCCTGATCCTAACCATTTTTTCCAGACTTATATCCCTCACTGAGCCACTCCCTGCCTCGAGAACACCTAACCCATCACTATTTTTTATCTATATTTTCATATTCCAATCCTTTGCTCATGCTCTTTTACTTGCATGCTTTCTAAAATTTTAATATGCTTCCAGGTAACCTCCTCCTTGAAATTTGGTCTGACTTACTTACTCGGTATTAATCTCCCCTATTTATATTATCCTGCAGTGATGTTTTTTAATCCCTCATCACCTCCATTTTCTACTCACCACAGTATTTTTCCATCTGGTATCAACTCTGTGCCTCCTGTAGCACTTTGCTCAGATTCATATCAGAGTATTTATTGCACCGTGTGGCCGTGTATCTGGGTTTGGAGTTTGCTGTTTTTCTGATACACCTTGGCAGCAGGAATATTCACTTAATAACAGATATTTATGAAGAGTTTAGGAAGTGCCAGGCATGATATTAAGCACTCAATATGAATAAACCAATTTGATCTTCCTAACAGCCCTACGAGGTTGGACCATTATCATCCCAATGTTTAAGATGAGGACATTAAGGCAGAGAGCAGTCATTTTCTCATGCCTTTGTTTCTTGTTATTGGAAGAGAAAGTATTCAAACTCAGGCCACGTGACTCCATAACCCTTGTTCTCAACCAATTCTCCACAATGTCTTTTGCTCGCTCTTTCTTTACCTTCTTCCTTGCTTACTTGCTTTCTGGTGTTTTTGTTGTTGTTCTTTGGACGGTTCAGTGCTTATTATGGTTCCTAACATATAGCTGTACATGTTTCCAAAGCAAATTAACTTGTTTAAACACGCCAGAGTAGATCTTGAGAAAAGGTGGACATAGTCTTCCCAAACAAACTCTTACAAAGTTTAATATGGGGTAATGGGGGAATAAAGACACATATGTAATACCTGAATCAATAAAGACATTAAAAAAAAAGTTTAATAAATCAGCCAGGCCAGTAGATTCAATTCCTAATCAGAGCACATGCCCAGGTTGTGTGCTCGATCCCCAAGTGGGGCGTGCAGGAGGCAGCCAATCAATAATTCTCTCTCATTGGTATTTCTATCTCTCCATCACCCTTCCTGTCTGAAATCAATTAAAAAAATTATATTTTTAAAAGTTTAATAAATCTAAGTTAAATTATAATAAACATTTGTTTCCTTAGCTTGAAACTGATAATAATCAGGATCTATTTGAAGCAAAATTTAAGTACACCCTTTCAGAGCACACTAACTCATTTAATTGATTTTTAAAAAGGCAAACCCCAAATAAGCATATAATAATTAATGGCAGTAAACACCTCCATCTTATATTTGGAGGGTTTTATTGAGCAACCTTATAACATAAAACTGCTTTCAGAGCTGACAAATTTTACAAGTTCTGAGCTGACACATCAATGATTAATGTAAATGACCTTCAATCTGAAACCCGTTTCTGGGTCTCAGGATTCAGACGCCTAAGCTTACGTCTGTACTAATACATTTCTCTCAGTCTGAAATATCACTTTTATGCATCAGAGAGATTATTGTCATTTTAATGAAGTGACTTACTTGTTTGAGGTCCATGTTCGTATAACTGAGTAGCTAAAATCTGTGTCAGATTGTATGTCATAGACACGCTTTACGCTGCTGAGAATAAAACTCCCAGCAGTCAAGAAAAGTAACAGGGAAAAGGTTACAGAAGGCATTTTCCCATGAGCTTTTATTCGCCGCATCCATAAACCTTCCTGTCTGAGGAAACTCAGGGGGTCACGCCACACCAAAAATTACCCAGCAAAGAGGGGCCGCTTATTCTGAGATTGCCATGTTTATTTAGCTTGTTTCTTGAGGATGATCCAGCGATTTTATATAGTTCAAGCTTTGAATTCCTATATTCTTTGGCGTCTTCAAATTGGAACCCAAATACCATGAGGGAACTGCTGCAGACTTCCTCTTTCTCACAGGAATTATTGCAGGCAGCCTCCAGGTTTGAAAAGGCACAACTCTGGGCTCCCTTTCTTTCCTGATTACACTTATTCCAGGCACCGACTGGGATACTGCTTGGGAACACTCAACATAGATAAACTTCTGGAGAAGACACAACGAACTACCACAACATTTCCTAGTACACATTTGTTTGCGATTAATCTTAGATCTTACTATCTGACGTAGAAGAGTTACTGCATTTTACGTTTAATATTAACGTTTTTATCATGAACTTTTAAGTTTGTACAATCCTATCCATCACTCACAGAGACTGAGGCCATAGGAGTTGGCAGGTGTCCCGGTTTTGTCTACTTTGGTTTGGAACTAACTATAGTACCTTTGGAGAGGCACTGTGGGGGCAGCTGGAAGACCGCACTAGAACAATTTTTGAATTGCAAGACCAAACATAGGGATAGAAGGACCCATCATTTTTATTGTTTGTCTCATAGGAAGCAGTTTTTTTTTTCTAACATAAGGTTGATTTAATCATTAGACACAGTGGGCACAGTACCTATAGCCCGTGATAAGTTTAGATCCACGAAAATGTTTCTCATCTTCATTTCCTTGAACAAAAATAAATATGTAACAGTAAGGCATGCATCATAATGAAACCCATTTGGGTTTTTTTCCTCCCTTTGGCGAAAGGGGCTAATGAAGGCAAAAATGCCAATGGCTCAGGAAAGTCCTGGGTCCACCGGTTACAGGTTTTGTTAGCTGCACAATCAGTTAACCTTCTCTAACTTCAGTTTCTTTATCTATAAATAGGACTAATAATTGTAGGGGTTCAGAATGAGACTCCCCAGAATGTGCCATTTGGCCTCTGATAATTTTTATTTTAAAATAATTATTTATTGTTTAAAGTATTATCTATGTCCCTCTTTCCTCCCATTGACCCCCTCCATGCCACTCCATTGTCTGTGTCCATGGACCACTCATATATGCATACAAGTTCCTTGGTTGATAACCTCTCACCCTTCCCCATTCGCCTTCCCTCCAAGATTCTGCAGTCTGTTCCATTTCTTTGTATCCACTCCATTCATCGGTTTATTTTGTTACTTAGATTCCACATTTGAGTGAGATCATGTGATACTGGTCTTTCTCTGACTGACTTTTTTCACTTAGCATGATACTCCCCAGGTCCCTCCATGCTATCTCAAAGGGTAAGAGACTCTTCTTTTTGCACTGCTGCATAGGATTCCATGGTGTAAATGTACCACAGCTTTTTTATCCACTCATCTACTGACCTGCAGATTATTTTAAGCTGAAAACAACTGGGACCCAAATGACTCTAAAAGAGCTTTTTCATCCTCCCTTATCTGCCTAAAAGAATTTAGATAATACAAAGAATATGAGTGAGGTGTGATAGCCTGGATGAAGGGCATACTTTGCTAGCCCTGTTTGCTCAAAGTTCTGTTTGTGTCCCATTGTCTTTGCCTGACGCAACAAACATTTGTTTACCAAACATTTTTTCCACGGTCCCATGGCCTGCTTCCCCTTAGATCAGAATAGCATATAAACCTTGATTGCATGACTGTCTGGGAGCTTCACAGTCTGATGGAACCCCTGTACATATGAAATCAAATTTTCTTTTCCCCTGTTAATTTGTCTCAAGTCAATTGAATTCTTAGATCAGTCAGGAGAACCCAGAGGGCAGAGGAGAAATTTTCTCTCGCCAACATAATAATAATGGTCTATGTGTGTGGCATTGTTCTAGGTATGTTACAAGCATTACCTTATTTAGTCCTACAACAACTTGGTAAAGGCTTGAAATGAATGAAGCAGACACTGCAAACAACGGCCTAACCCGAGGATCAGAGGGCTAACCTGATTCCCCCAATAATTAGCGAGCAGTGGAGCTAAAAACTGAATCCAGTTTGATCTGAACACCTGTTCTCTTTCCAGTGTCACTGGGGGGATCAGTAGTCAAAGAAAGTGATTCCTCAATACCTAAGAATCATTTCTCTCTTCAGTGTTTAGTTGCAAATGGTGACATTTGTTTTTGCTAACCTTTTCTCCTCAAAGTACTTTTTGATCCGAATAGGAGTGCTGTATGTAGATAAAACTACCTATTTATCTCCTAGGTTTAAACTAATGAAAAGGTAACATAAGTATTTGGGAGATAAGGAAAATATAGGAACTGTTGGGTTTTCTTTAATCTAGGCACACAAAGACACACACAGTTCATAGTCTCATATGTGTATATGGATATATATTATTTTAGTCATGCATGTATATGTATTAGGAGAAATTTGCTTGTAAATTATTAAATTTAAATTAAGTTTTAAATTGTTCAAAGGGCATTAGGTACTTTAAAAAAAAACAAATTAATTCAGCAGGAAACACCACTTTAGAAGCAAAATGTTTCAGAGCCATATCATTTTGAAATCTGAGTTGGGATAGGGCAAGGAAGGCCTTATCACAGAGGAAATAAAGGAACTAAAATTCTTCCAACCTTCTGTGGTTGGAGAAGTTTTCTGCTTCCCACCCCCTCCACCCCCAGGTGACAAATGATCCAGTGGATGGAGTAGCAGTGGCTAAGCCCCCTCCAAAGCTAAAGAAACAATTTCAGTGGCAAGTCAGAAGAAATCCCATTGAATAGAGCCCTAAAATGTTAGTAGTGGAAAGGATGTGGCTTAACATCTGCTTTCTCCTCGTTTTATTAAAGAATAAACTGAGGCCAGGCTAGTGAAAAGATTTGAGCAGATTAGTGTCAGAATTAGTTAGTGTTGTACTTCCTTCATAATAACATGAGAAGTATTAGTGAGAGGAATATGTATTTATTCTGCAAGTCAAGACAGAACACCAAAGAAACGGCATATTTATAAACTTATCAGTTAAAGGTGGAAGCCTTCAGGTCTTTGTGTGTGATGAACATGCACAACCTTATTAATAATTAATTATTGAAAACTTAATAGTGTCATCAGTAGCATGGCCATCTCACATCAACACAGAAATAAAAGTTGACCAACTGTCTCAGTTTGCCCAGGGCGTAAAGGGTTCCCAAGACACAGGATTTTTTCAGTTAAAACTGAAAAGGTCCCCAGCATCTGATGCCACAGATGTTGATGTTTTTTAAATTTTCAACTTACATTTTTACCTTCCTTTTATGTTCAATTTTGTCTATAAGAATGTGCTTATTAATATTTAATAACCATGCAGATATATGCACACTTCCCTATATAGAACAGAGGGAAGAAAACAAGATAAAAATCCCTACCTCAAAGACATTATTCTCTAATGGGGAAAGAGAGATTAAAAAATAAACACAAGGTATAAATGAAGTATAAAATCTGTTAGAAAATTTTAAGTGCTAATAAAAAAAAATAAGATTGGTCCAGGGCACCAACTTTAAGTAGAATGTCCAGGGAAAACCTTCCTAAGAAGGGGGCAGTTGAATGTGGACTTACGGGAGGTAAAAGATTGAGCCATGTGAATTATTGGTGTGACATGTCTTCCTGGAAGGGGAAACAACACAAGAGTCTAAGCAGGGAGCGAGCTTGATGTATTTGAGGAAGAGGGAAACTCCTATGTGGGCCATCCAGAGTAGGAAGAGAGGAACCCAGAAAGGAAACTCTAGTTCTCCAAGCTAATTTAGCTGCAACATGAAATGAGGAGTAGGCAAAGAGCTGGACTGCTAAAGCCATTTAAAATAACACACACCACAGAGCGGTGTTGTCAAGAGGAATAAAAATGAATGCCTCTAGAGACCAACAAGGCAATGGCCTCATTAAAAGATGTTTACTGCATACTACAGACACGAGGTTTGGGAGGTTTAGAGATCCGATAAGCATGTGGAGGATCCATGATACACACATCTCAGGAGTTTTGTAGATTGAGGGAAAATAGAATCAGTCCTTCATGTTTAAAAATCAACACAGATAAATTACTTTGAAAAATAGCTAATCTATATAACAGACATAGCACTTCATATTTGCTAATAATTTGATTTAAATCTTAATAAGAGGCAACAGTGATATTAGTAAATAAAACTAATGATATTTCCCAAATATGTCTTAAAATTTATAGCAGAAAGCTAAGCTTGGGGAAAACATTTCTGATGGAACGAGTGAAATGGTTAAACAGTTAACACGCAAGTTCCAGAACTGAAGTGTAAGCCAAAACATAATTAACAGATGTGTGTGGTATTAGCGAGTATTTGGTCTGTGACAGTGGCAGTGTTAAAGACCTAGAAACTATATTCTACTATTTAGAATTCAGCAGATGTGATCTAATCTCAGCAGTTTGCTAGATACCTTGAGACTCTCCTCCACTCCTTACACCACTCCCCTTCCTATTTAGACTACTCTCATGGCTATTAATCAATCTAGTCTCACCCTTTCCACACCTCTTTTCCAAAATGATCTTTCAAATTGCAAACATGATCACATGAACATGCCCTTCTATTACTTAAAATTCTTCAGGCACTCTTCTTCAACTTCAGGTTAAATGCTAATCTTCATTTTGAAGCATAAAAGCCATTCATAAACAGATTTGTCTGGGTCTCATTTCCTGGTAATTCTCCATGTGGATTCCACATCTGTTTTCCCTTTTAAGCCCTCAGTAATGCTTTTTTTTTCTTGTCTACAATTAGTGTGTCTCTCCTATCCGCATCCCAATTATTTCCTCACTTCTTGCTCAGTCTTGAACTCCTCTATGAAGTTTCTTTTATTGTGCTTCCCCATCGCACTTTTCTGGCTCTCCAAAGTAGACCACCTCAGAAGAGTTATATTGGATTTTAACAAATGCTTAAAAAATATCTGCCTTCGCTATGAGGCAGAATTATTTGAGCGTGGGAGCTGAGGTCTATTCATCTTTGTATCACTAGCTCTTAGAATCGTGTCTGGCATTTAAATAATTCTTCTTAGAAAGATGAAAGAATGGATAGTTTAATGAATGAATAAAATAATGGACATAATCTTGGGCAACTTAATTTATTTAAACCACAGGTTTTTTCACCTGTCAAGATATTTTTATTTAGATATCATTCACTTTAAACATGAAATTCGATTTTCAGCAAATTTCACCACTAACATTTTCATCAGGAGTTGCAGAATTTGTAATGTAAATATCTGTATTTTCCAATGATCTTAGGCTCTACAGCAGGTGACCCACAGGTTGAGAACCACTAGCCAGGGTCGTCTAAAACCATCGGAAAACACAGATATTTACATTACAATTCATTAACAGTAGTAAAATTACAGTTACGAAGTAGCAATGAAAATAATTTTATGGTTGGGGTCACCACAACATGAGGAACTGTATTAAAGGGTCGAGGCACTAAAAAGGTTAAGAACCACTGCTAAGATTAAGAATGTGTTGGCTCCAGGTAATGTCCTTCCCTGAGCCTTCTTATTCATTGTAACTTATAACCATATCTTCAGTAAGAAAGGCTGATATGGCAGAGAGTCAGAAAGAGACACAGGACATAACCAAAGTTATTTAGTAAGGATTTAGATGGGTTAGTCCCTCCACTCCTCTGATACCTATCCTGAGTATGTTATCCTCTCCTCAACTCTTTCCCTTGGCCTCTTGCTGTGCTTTTTCATTTGTTCAATAACCATGTGAATCAAGTACCTTACTTTAGGTCTGAGTCTAGTATTCTGTCCTTTGAATTCTAGGAATGTCTATCAGTTAATATGCTTGGAAGCTGCCATTGCATCAGTGTAATTTTCCACATGGGTCCTGGGAATGTTATTGTTTGGAAAATATGCTTATAATGCAATCTTACAAATCAATAAATAGTAGTCTAGTTTTTAAAGCTTTTCACTAAACTTAACTCTATCAATCATAGTTAATTCAACATGGCTTTTATAGCATTCTCAGACTTTATTAAAACACTTTGTTGTTGTTTTTTAAAAAGTACTTTAAATTCTTTTCTAGAAATCTTAGCCCTTACAGGAAGTTCTAGTGTATAGCTCTGACATTTCATGAAAGCTTGGCATCAAAATACATCCAACTTATACTCATGAATCTTTTGTTAATATTGTATAAAATAAAAACATATTTTAGTTTTTATCCTTCCTAATGAACTTTTAATGAACAATTTATAGGTTACTTTTCAAATATAAGTATAACTTTTATAGCACTCTAAACATAAAACAGAGTCTAGAGTGTTGATGGATATTGCTATATTAGATTGAACCATATGAAACCGACATTTTTGTAACTGTGAAACAGCCAAATATTGACTATTTTATATAATTAAAATTAATTGATAGGTCTGCTGTTATAACCAATATTGGTTTAGGCCCCTCCTCAAACCCCGCCCCCAAAAAAACACTCATAAGTAATAATTTGTTAACATCTATTTGAGGACTTCTATTTCTGTTGGCTCTTAAGGCAATTATTACCATTATTGGAAAATTTTTACTTATGGAAAGTTCTTCCTAATTTTGAATAAAAACCTATATTGCTATAACTTAAGCTTATGAGTAAGATGTTTAAGTTCTTTATCATGCAAACTAGAACACTTGTGAGAGTGAAATAGGACATTCTTATTAATTATGGAAGGACAGGTGTGAATTGAGACGATGCCAAACAATAATATGTCTAATCATTCATGAGTGGATAACAGTGAATATATATGATTCCTCCATTACAATCTGTTCTTCAAAATAACTGACGATTTATTCTAGACCTTTTTCTCCTGACTTCATGAAATGGAACACAACTCCATTTCTTTAGATCATGCTTCTGCTGGCTTGACTTTGAATCTTCTACATTTAACTTAGCCTAGTATAAATACAATAAATATTATAAACCAAGGAGAATCAAAGTAAACTAAATCAGTTTCTCAATCACAAAATGGACACATTTTACAACTAATGGCAATGCATGTCCCTAAATTAATTCTTGGTTATAGTCACTGGCTCTTTCTACACTCTTGTTTTTCCTTCACATTTACCTTTAAATCTACTCCCTGCTTTCTCTTGCCTGTGTCTGGGGCCTACAATGACAGAATTAACATGGTTTAGACTTGTGTTGTATCTCAACATTAAAAATGTCCCAGAATCCCTTCTGATTTACCAATAGATACAAATATCTACTTGCTAGTATCCTTGTGGATAAATCTATTCTTTATTTAGTATTGTCCTTTATGTAATTGTACTCAAACTAATACATTAAAAGAGTGCGTGAAACTTACTATAGGGCTTTTTACCCATCAGCAGTTGTCACCTCTGCAATTTATCATACTCTTCATAGATGTGAAGCCAAATGTTGAAAAATGCTAAAGTGGCTGTAATGTGCAGGAATTTGCCTCCAAAGTACAAAGACATGTTAGTCTGACAATATGTTACATTCTGTAACACACTGTTGAAGGTGATGACATAAATTCTGTAAAATTGTAGTTAGTTTTATAGGAATATACACTGAGAGGAATTCCTCTAGAAAATATAATTATTCCTTCTGTGTATAGTGCTATTTTGACTTTTAAAATCCTTTCAATGGAGACTCCCAAAGTTCTAGTGTTAAAGAGTTTGTCTCAAACACAAAAATTTTAAATCCACTATAATAAATGTTTGTTTGCAGAGCAGTAATTGGCCAATATAAGTAAAAAGATGAGAAAAAAGAGAATGAAAGATGTGTTTCCTATGTGTCTTTATAGGTGAGGTAACATTTCTGTTAGTGCTGAATCTAAAATCATATTGACTTATTTGCCTATGCTTCTCTTAAAAATTATTATATAACCTTAAAAAACTTAAAACTAGCTAGCTTTTATAAAGTAATATTATTTTTCTGTCCCCATTGATTTAATAAAAGTATGAGAAGCCAATCTGTTTGTATAAAGCCTTACATTGTGACATTATCTTACCCGCTAATAGAATGCCATTTCCCCAGACTGCATGGGTTACTATGGTATCATGCTTATATTTGCTTCTGCTAATGTTCTTGAGTCCATTAATGTTCAATTGTGAAACTGTTTTGACTACTAGACTTGGCAGTTGTGGCTAATATGAATGAAGTGATCAGCTCCTTGAGCAATCAGAGTGACACATAAATAAACAGAGTAAAGCATCATTGTCAAAGACTCATGTTAAATCATCATGGGCTCTATTACATGGGCTCTATGACAAGGTAACTAACCATAAACTTGACAAAACACACATACACACACACACACACACACACACACACACACACACACAAAGCAAGTTTTAAGTACTTGTTGACCATCTTTCTTCCAATTATTATTAGTCACTATGACAATAAATTGCCTACTTTTTTAGTCAAAACTATTTAATGTCTTATGAAATTTGCAAGTTAGAAAAAGTAAACAAGCTTGTTTCATTGATTCCTTTGATTTGTAAATCACTGAGAAAAGATGAAAAATGTACATAGCAGCTGAGTATAAATATTAAGGCTCTTCAAGGCAAAAGCCATCCATTATTCGTTTATTATTAATCACTTTAACTATTTTGTTCCTTATGACTAGAATCAGATATAAAACAATTTGCTCCTTTGTTCCCAAGAACATAAGTGATACTTTTGGCAAATTTGCTCACCATGGTTTCTGTAATCCTTTTATCTCATATTTTTAATTCAGATGTGTGTTAAAATTTTAGACTCTATATTAAATATTAGAAAGAAAACTCTAATAAATTATAAATTATGGTGATGAATAGAACTAAGTGAATAGAACTAAGAATATTTCTGTATCCAGAGTATTTAACTTCTTGACAGAAGAGTCCTGACAAATAAATTCAGCAAAGCTAATTCAGGTGTCAAACTGCATGTGGTGGAAATGGTAGCTCTTATAGGTTAGTCAATGTGACTTTTCAAAATCCATTTATTCTTTAATATCTTAAAAAGTAATTGAAATTAGACTTTATTATGCACAAATGCCATAATACATACTAAAAAGTTAATGATTCCTTCATGATTCAGTCTTACATCTGAAAAAAATTTGAAAATGTATGTATCATCATTTTTATTTTTTATTTTTTTACTTTTTATTGTGGAAAATAAATTTAAAACCCATAGGAGAGGAGAAACCAAGATGGCAGCATAGGTGAACACCTAAACTGTTGCCTTGCACAACAATTTCAAAACTACAGCTAAAAGACAGAACACACATCATCCAGAACAACAGAAAAGCTGGCTGAGTGGAAATTCTACAACTAGAAGGAAACAGAGGGGCTCATGGTTTCTCAGATGAACTGCAAAAAGCTGAGGTATGGAGACATGCACGTAGAAAGGATGGGCGGCGGAGTGCCAGGCTTGCTTCCTGTAGCAGGAGGGAGACAGAAACTCCCGACTGCACTGAACCCCAGTTCCGACTGCACTAACCCCATTTCCAGGTGAGACTTATATGGAGGAGTCTGGACTGTCATGAAAAGGGAGGAGTGCATGAAAACTTAGGGGAGCCGCAAAAGGCAGAGGACTGGAGGCACACAAGCGTAAGTGCACACACAGAGGGCTGACTGCTGATTGTGCTATTGGCTTTCTCTAGCAGGAGGAAGACAGAACCTCCCAACTGTGGTGAAATCCACTTCTGACTACATTGAACCCCAGTTTTAGGTAAAACCTTGGGGTCCCAGACTCATATGGGCCCCCAGAGTGCACAGAAACTCAGAGGACATGTGAAAGGCAGAGATCTGGAGGCGTGCGAGTGTGAGTGCACAGAGAGGACTACAGCAATTACAGAGCAATACTGAGACCCAGGGACTGCGTAGGGCAGGGCTGACAGGAAGCCAAGGCTGTCTCCTCAGCCTTGAGACTCCACCCCATCCAAGCTAAACACAGAGGCTTTTGCAATTGTGTAAGTCTTGTATCATAAGGCTGATTCCAGCATAGAAGTTTCCTGGCATAGACACAGCTGATCCTCAAAACCATTTGGGTTGGAGGTCAATTCCTCCCAGTGATACCAACAACAATTAAGACTTAACTACAACAGTCTGTACATACAGTCCACAAAGGGGGGCACCAAGAGAGTCCACTTCAGGTAACTGTGGAGGTGAAGCTACTGGGCCATCTAGGATACCTAGCACACAAAGCTTACTCTACCAACTCAGGGAAGCAGCGAAATATGCAGAGACAAAAGAACAGATCACAAATGAGAAAAATGGAGGAAAACAATGACTGGATATAGAGTTCAAAACCACAGTTATAAGGTTTTTCAAGAACTTTCTAGAAAAGATGGATAAATTTAGCGAGACCCAAGAGGAGATGAAAAAGGACCAACTAGA
This sequence comes from Lasiurus cinereus, assembly GCA_011751065.1. NCBI lineage: Eukaryota > Metazoa > Chordata > Mammalia > Chiroptera > Vespertilionidae > Lasiurus > Lasiurus cinereus. The sequence goes on along the minus strand of JAAGEH010000393.1, from coordinate 6,743,981 downwards.
AATTAAACATACACTAACTGAAATAAAAAATATTATACAGAGACCTAACAGCAGACTAGAGGAATGCAAGAATCAAGTCAAAGATTTGAAACACAAAGAAGCAGAAAACACTCAACTGGAAAAGCAAGAAGAAAAAAGAATCCAAAAATTGGAAGATAGTGTAAGGAGCCTCTGGGACAACTTCAAGCATACCAACATCAGAATTATGGGGGTGCCAGAAGAAGAGAGAGAGCAAGATACTGAAATCCAATTTGAAGAAATAATGACTGAAAACTTCCCTGTTCTGGTGAAAGAAATATACTTACAAGTCCAGGAAGCACACAGAACCCCAAACAAAAGGAATCCAAAGAGGATCACACCAAGCACATCATAATTAAAATGCCAAGAGCAAAAGACAAAGAGAGAATATTAAAAGCATCAAGAGAAAAACAGTTAATTACCTATAAGGGAGCACCCATACGATTGTCAGCTGATTTCTCAACAGAAACTATACATGCCAGACCAGAGTGGCAAGAAATATTCAAAGTGATGAATAGCAAGAACCTACAACCAAGATTACTCTACCCAGAAAAGCTATTATTCAGAATTTAAGGTCAAATAAATAGCTTCACAGATAAGAAAAAACTAAAGGAGTTCATCAGCACCAAATCAGTATTATATGAAATGCTGAAAGTTAGTCTTTAAGAAGAGGAAGAAGAAGAAAAAGGTAAAGACAAAAATTAGGAACAACAAATATATAACTATCAACAAGTGAATCTAAAAATCAAGTGAATTAAAAATCTGATGAACAGAATAAACTGGTGAATATAATAGAATCAGGCGCATAGAAAGGAAGTGGATTGACAATTCCCAGGGGGCAAAGAGGTGAGGGGGGTGCAGGGAGAGACTGGACAAAAATCATACACCTATGGATGAGGACAATGGGAGGGAAGTAAGGGCTGAGAGAGGGGTGGGAGCCGAGTGGAGGGGATCTATGTGGGGAAAAAAGAGGAACAATTGTAATAATCTGAACAATAAAGATTTATTAAATCAAAAATAAAAATAAAATGACCTTGCTACAGAGGGAAAAAAAACAAAACAAACAAAAGTAGAACAGTTAGTATACCACCACTAAGGTTTAATATTTACTAAGTTTGCCAATCTTTTCTCATCTATATCTCACTTGGATTTATGAATATTTTAAAGCAAATTTCACACTTAATAACTCTTTACCAGTTTACCCCTTAAATATATCATTTATAGCAAATATTAGTTCTATAACATTTCCCAATACCATTATCACATTTTACAGTGTTACTAATTTCTAAATATCATTAAAAACCTAGTTTAAATCAGAAATAACCCAGCCCCCTCTAATCCCTTCCAAAAAAAATAAAAAGCCAGACATTGCATTTGGTTGATGTTGATATGTAATATAATGACTCTTTTAATCTATCTATAACACTCTCACTTGCTGTTCTTTTTTACTCATCACTTTTTAAAAGAAATCACGTCATTTATTCTATAAAATTCCCACAATTCAGATTTAATAGTGTCCCCTCTCCTACTGATTTCCCACTGAATCATTACATTGAATTACCAATCATGTGAAACTATTTAAATGGACCAGACAGATTTATGACATATAGAAAGGAAGAGAAACTAATACATGTTATTTGGCCCTCCACCTTAACTAGTCAATCATTCGATCAATAAGTATTTACTAAATATTTGGGAAATGGTGGAAAATATTAGAGTATAAAAGTGTTCAAAAATTTAAAATTTAGTTAGGTAAACAAACCCACATAAAAGATTAGTCAACAATTCATTATAGCAAATACTTAATATTATCTTTTCTATGTGATGTTTTAAAATTTGTATGCACATTTATTCATGCATCAATTGAAATAAACAACTCTCAAAGATTGACATAATAGGCTCTATGATGAAAATCATCAGCAACACGTGGATATCTATATGAAAAACATAACCATTATTCCCTACCTCATATCACACACACAAAAAAAAATTCAGAATGAATCAAAGACCTACACATAAATGATAAAAATTATAGAGCTTATAGAAGAAAACAGAAAAATAGTTTTGTAACCTCAGTGTAGGCAAAATAGTCAAAAAGATGTTCAGTGTTATAACAGTCATTAGAGAAATGCAAATTAAATTTAATGAGTTATCACTTCAAACCCCTAGAAAAGGACAAAGTTTCTTCCCAAATGTTGAGAAGAAAGTAAAGCACTCAGAACTCTCTGGTATTCTGGTGAAAGTGAAAAAATTGGGGTATCACTTAGGAAATGAGTTTGGCAGTTTTTCATAAAGTTAAATATACACTGAGTGGACAGATTATTATGATCTCTGAATGCATAATAATCTGGCCACTCAGTGTATACCCTATATTACAAAAGGCTAATATGCAAATTGCCTCCTCAACCAGGAGTTTGACCACCAGGCAGGCCGACCAACTGCCCATGTCCCCTCCCCTGGACAGACCTCACCCATGCAATAATTCATGCACTGGGCCTCTAATACACACATACACATACACGCACACACACACACACACACATAAACACACACACACACATACACACACACACACATACTGAGTGGCCAGATTATTATGATCTCTGAATACATAACTGGCCACTTAGTATATAACCTCTTTGTGACCCAGCAGGTCTAATTTCTTGGTATTTACCCAAAAGAAATGAAAACATGTGTTCACAAAAAGGATTGTCCATATTGTTAATTCATAATTTTCACCACAGAAAAAAATGATGGAAAAATTATAGTATTTTTATATAATGAAATTCTACTTAGAAATTTACCAAAAAAAAGCATCAGGTACTGATACTCAAAACAACATGGTTAAACCTCAAAAATATTATATTGAGCTAGTATATCCAGATAAAAAGGAGCGCATCGTAAATTATTCCATTTACATGAAGTGATAGAGCAAGCAAAACCAAAATAAGGTAATAGAAATTACAACAGAGGTTGCCTTTGGGTGATGGGGGTGGTGTCGACATTTACTGGGCCATGAGGAAACTTTTTGGAGAGATGAAATGTTCAATATTTTATTTGGATTTATGGTTACATGTTTCAACAACTGTCAAATACCATTTTTGTTTTACTATGTATAAATTATGTTTCAATTAATAAAAAAGACTTGAAACTAATACCAATGATTTCTAGGAGACCCTTTCTATTCTAATATTTTTGTCAATACTAAAGATTTTCCAAATAGCTTCAAGAAAAGTAATTATTGAAGGAACTCTAGATGTTATACTTAGAGCTATTTGCATGTTACTATTTTAAAAGCTTAACATTATATAACTCTGAAATGAGTTTCAAATTGCAACTAATGAACTGACCTAATTAAATGCTATCATATGTGACTCAGATGTCATTTTTAATTGTATTGTTCAAGGTCTCTCAAACTACAAACCTCCTTACTTCTTCTCAAATCAGAATTATACTAGAGGTCCAATTAGTGCATCAGTGGGGTCCTTCAGCCTAGCCTGTGAGAATTGGGCCGAAACCAGCTCTCCAACATCACCCAAGGGGTCCTGGATTGCAAGAGGGTGGTTCTAGGGTGACACACCCCAGAATTGGGCTCCCTTTCTCTGATTCCGGGTTCGACACCAGATAACAGCAGCTGCCAAGTCAATGCAGCTCAGCAGCTCCTGCATTGAGTGTCTACCCCCTGGTGGTCTTTGCACATGAGAACTACCAGTCAGACGGTCAGACAGTCACTTAGGCTTTTATATATATAGATTACTATGGAAATCCTGTATTTTTTGGTATGACAACTCTTTACTGTGAAGTACTTCTAATGTTCAATATTTTTATATTTGTAAAGATTATTACTATTTTAGCATAGCTTTAACTGCATAAAAACTGGGTGGTATAATCTAACATAGCATTTGCTGAGACTTTCAACATGACCCACCAAGGATATGCAACCAACTGAAATGTATTTTTGACAAATTTTTAAATTAGTTCTTATGAATATTAAGCTATGAAAAATGAGATTAAGGGAGAACTTGTTTTAACTAAATCCTATTGATAACTAACTTCATAAATTAAAATAACAAACTCCATTCTTTTTTAATAATGTAAACAAGACTTTTTGAAACCTACTTATCTTTGAGATATATCTCACATGCTATATATCAACACCAATTTGTCTTAATTATCTTCTGCTTCATGCTGTAAGTTGAAAATGATGAATCTCAACCTCTTCCAAAAAGAAAATCCACCCTAGAACTATTTAAATTTATACTTCATGCCAAATGACCTCACAAGATAGAATAAGGACATAATTATAATTTTCTAAAATGGGTTTAATAAAGCAGTCACAAATGTTCTGAAATGTTAAAAGCCAGATAGAGGATGTAATTCCTTCTCACTATCTCTTCTATCCTGGCGCAAATATAGATGTTAGTCTTTCCAAGTGAATTGTGTGAATATAAAGCTACCGAGAGAGATCATGAGAGCTCATGGCCCTTGCTGACATGAGCTCTACAGATCTTTTCCTTCAAACTCAAAAACTGCACAATCCCAGCTGTTCAAATGTCTGACAGAAATCAGAGCTTGGAAGAGTTCCATCTGGCTTAACTTTAACAACACAAACAGGAATAAAGTAATGCTCACAGGCAAGGATTTTGCAGGACTAACTAATCCTGCAAAAGGAGGAAATAAAAATGCATAAATCTGTGAAGGCTAAGTGGAAAGAAATGTACAGTAACATAATATAAAATAAGGACTAAAGCATAAAGTGTTAACATGGTTATTCTTACTTTGAGACAAAGACAGTCATGTATTATTTATGAAATATCTTATTTTTCTAAAAATGGTTCTTTATGAGGATCATCTTAATTGGTCTAACGTAGTAGGTGTGAATTCTGTCAGGATGAGGATCTTTTCTGTTCTATTTACTCATGGTGGTCCAGGGACTTGAATGAGCACCTTCTTTTACAGCAAATCCTAGGTAAACCTGGAGATTCTGGACCACCCTCATTATGACACACTTCTAAGCATTGCACTTAAGATCCACCCAAATCTTACTCTGTTTTTCCTTTTTATTTTTTTTCTCTTCCTGCACATCCTCCTTTTTGCCCTCCACTCTAGTCTCTTGGTCATTGTGCCTCTCTGCCAGTATCGATGCTCTTCATGATCCTTCTCCAACACCAGTTCATCTAAGAAGACTCAACTCCTCTTTACACTTTCCAAATTTTCTATACCTCTTATCCAGGGAGAATAAACAATCCCCTCCACCCATTCATGTCAATGTGATACATCTCATTCATTTGAAAAACACTGGAATGTATCCCAGTTTTATACTAAATAAAAACAAGTTATTTATCATTGACCAGGTGGCTCAGTTGGTTGGAGCATCATCCCATGCACCAAAGGTTGCAGGTTTGATTCCTGGTCAGGGCACATACCTCAGTTGCAAGTTTGATCCCTGGTCTATATGGATTTTAGATTCATCAAGGACAGAAATCATAAACATTGGAAATGATTCATATGCAACTTACTTTAATTTTTATAGATATAAAGATGTTTTAAATAATTAAAACTTATATCTAATACAATGTAAAAGATTAAATGAAATCACCTTTTAGCCATAACTGAATAAAAAAGAAAATATGCTGATTGAGTGTTCTCCAAAGGTTTGTGGTCATTTGAAGACTCTGTGCTTCTTTTTGATATGTGAGCAAATTTTTTAAGTTTCCCAAAAAAAGTACCTAAATTATTCTATTGCTCTCAATCTAAAACATGAACATTGTAAGATACACTATTATCTTTATGTCACATAAAAGAAAAAACTGTCATTTAGAATGTCTTTATGATATTCCTGTATGACAGTGGTGGGCACACCACTACTCACCATCATTTTGGCATCTATTTCATCAGTCCAGTTGACCTGTCACCTGCTCTTACCTCTAGTTGTATTGGCGGGGGAATAAAAAGCAATGTTTGTACATACATCTAAAGAATAATAGTTTTATCTACTTCTGAGTATCTTCCTTTTGAGTTCTCTTCAAGTACTTTGTTACTGCTTTGCAAGAAAATAGATAGTTCAGATCATTTATTCTATAATAAATTTTCATTTCAATGTCAAATACAGGACCCAGTGTTCAGTTTCCATGCCTTTCTCCATGCACAATGCCATCTCTAGTATGATAATGCATTTTTAGGACATTTTTAGGGGCAGTAAACTCACATATTTAGTTATAATAATGCACCTACCACAGCTGACATAATTACAAGATGAACAGAAATGACAAAATTTACAAATTGACTGGAAATTATCGCATGCAATTGCTGTTTTAGAGGTCAAAAGAAGTTGAATTTATTTAACCTAATATATCATGAATACTATCTCCTCAAAAGAGATTGTAAGACACTCCTTATATGACACAACCTCATTTCAGAAGCACTGCAATGTAGGGTAAAAGTGTGAACCAGGGGAAAAAAGGTTATTTTTCAATAAACTTTATAAAATAAAAGCTACATATAATTTAAAGAATATTTACTGTTGCCCTGACTGGGTGGCACAGCTGGTTGGAGCGTCATACAATACACCAAAAGGTTGCATTTGATTCTTGATCAAAGTCAGGGTATACACATAGGTTTCAGGGTCAGTCCCTGGTTGGGGTTGGGGATGGGTATGGGAGGCAACTGATCAATATTTCTCTCTCTGCCTTCCTCTCTAAATTAATTAAATATATATATATAAAATCTCCTCAGGTGAGGATAAAAATAATTGGTTTTATTGTTGACCCTATTATAGATGTCCCCCATTTCCCCTCCCCCCCAAAAAAGAGTTTTTAGTTTTAATTTCAAACACATGGGAAAAAATTCTGGGATAAGAAACCACATTAGGAGAGCAGTTTCACTGGATTTTTCCAAGATAAATACGGGAGAAAAATACTGTCCTCCACCCATTGTACCAACACTCCAGTATCTTTTGCCTCTCTCCCTTTTTTATCACTCTGTACCACATGATTGGAGTCTAAAACTAGAGTCAGGTATAGCTAGTCTTATCTCTCCTACTGAATAGTAGATACTTTAGAATCAGGGACAAGTTTTAAGGTTTGTTTGTTTGTTTTTGGTGGTCTCCTTCCCAGCTAGCATGTTGCCTTGAACAGAAAAAGTGATCAGTACCTACTTGACTGAATGTTAGGGAAATGTCAAAAGAGTATGATATAGTCTCTGCATTTAAGGTACTTAAAAATTTGTTTTGGAGAGATAAAATTAAATCACTTAGAAAAAATACTATATTCTAAGTCTAGTGAGATTTCAGAAAAATAAAAAGCATTATTTCCAAACAGGTTTTTATGAAAAATATGGGATTTCAACTGAGCTCAGAAAAAAATGATCATGGTTTAGAAAGATGAGGCAAGAATGAAAGTATATATTTGGCACTGAAAAGGTAAGCAAAACAAAATGTCAAAAAAAAAATCCACTTGATTTGGATAAAGTCTATGAGGAAATTCCCAATCTACTCTTATAAAATAGTTTATACTTTAAATGTGCTGCCTTAAATTATCATCACTTAAAAGGAAGACATTTAATATTCACTATTATTACTGGAAATGGACATATTCATGAATTACAATACACTCTTTCAACCTTAACTATGCAACTCTGATCTCTTATGCCACTTAACTCATATTGACATGAAAAGAGAGTTCAACATGGCCTAAAATGTAGATGTTGCACTGACAGATTTCAAACTTACTGTACTTTTTTAAAACTATAATGACCCATGTTAAGTCACTTATCATTGACCCTTTACCCCCTACTATTTATTTCATTAAAAGCTCCTTTACAAGTATCTATGTTAAGTTTTTTTTAAGTTGAATTAAGACTCTTTATAAAACTACTAAAGGCCCGTTGCATGAAGAGATTCATGCAATGGCCCTTCCTTCCCCTGGCTGCTGGAACCAGTTTTTCCTCTGACACCCAGAAACCAAGACTTTGCTCTGGCCATCACCTTCAGTCTTCGCTCTGGGTGGAGCACCATTCCTATAGCTCCCTCCACCCTCACCCTGCCCTTTATAGCAGGCATCCTGCCCCACCTGGCTGCTCCGAACCTGCATGCATACTGTTCAGAGGCCTGGAATGGCTGGGGGTGGGGGGACCCAAGCCATTTTTTGTCAGGTTAATTTGCATACTCATTCCTGATTGGCTGGTGGGTATTGCAAAGGTATGGTCAATTTGCATGTTTCTCTTGTATTAGTGTAGATTATATTAGTTTATTTTCAGCATCCTGGACTAAACTCTACACTAAAGATTATGATAATTTGTGGTCACTATATTTAGACACAGCTTTCAGAAGAGCCTAGATAGAGGTAGGCCATAAGTAACTACTTATGTCTAAAGTCTGTTTTATTACTCTAACTCTAAAGGAATATTTCACAAGAGATCTCAAATCTTGCTAGATTTGTTATATCACTGCCTTATAGTAAATTTATACAAATAGTTTGTACCTTATATATATTTAACTTTTACAAGCCTTGACCTCTGTTCTTCCAAAGTTTGGATTCCAATTTGAAGTCTGAATAACTATGTAGTTCTGGGTAAATTACTAAAATGTTCTAAGCTTTTAGGTTAGCTGTTTATAAAACAGGGTGAATAATGCTTATTGACTCAGTGCTTATTCTGTTGACCCTCAATGACTAAGTAAACAGGAAAATAACCCCAAAGTTATTACTTTAGGGTTAGTAAAATAACACTAAAATATTATTGGATTTTGGATGACTATTTTTTATTAGTCATTTCTCAGTAATTAAAAAAATTTATAGTTTTGCCCTCACTTATTTTTCCTTTCTCACAAACTCACATCTAATAAAATGTACTTTATTAGTATAAAATTATATGAATTTTGGCACATGCATAGATTTCATCAGCCAAAAAATTCCTTATGTTGCCCCTTTGAATAAAACCCTCTTCCCCCACACCTAATTCCTAGAAACTACTGATATGCTCTCAAATTTTTTTTAATATATAGATTTTATTGATATTTTTACAGAGAGGAAGGGAGAGGGATAGAGAGTTAGTAACATCGATGAGAGAGAAACATCAATCAGCCACCTCCTACACACTCCCTACTGGGGATGTGCCCACAACCAAGGTACATACCCTTGAATGGAATCAAACCTGGGACTCTTCCATCTGCAGGCCGATGCTCCATTCACTGAGCTAAACTGGTTAGGGCAATGCTCTCAATTTTATATATTTTTAATAATAAAATCAATACATGCTTATTCTAAAACATTAAAAATAAATACATTAAGCCAAAACCAGTTTGGGTCAGTGGATAGAGCATCAGCCTGCAGATTGAAAGGTCCCAGGTTTGATTCCTGTCAAGGGCATGTATCTTGGTTGCATGCACATTCCCCAGTAGGGGACATGCAAGAGGTGGCTGATCGATGTCTCTTTCTCATCAATGTTTCTAACTTTCTCCCTCTCCCTTCCTCTCTATAAAAAAAATCAATAAAAATATATTTTTAAAAAATAAATACATTAATATACAAATTTAAAAGCTAATATGTTCCCATTCTTCTTATTAATCTCATCCCTCTCTAAGCTAATCAACATTAATAGTATAATATGTATTCTTCTATAGCTTTTTCAATGTTCAATTTATAAAAGCAGTTATAAATATATCTAAAGTTATAGAATCTCAATCCTTTTGTTAATGAAACTATTCTATGTAGACTTTACAACTCACTTTTTCAATTATTTTGGTAACATCTCCATTTTAATATAGAAATCTATTTTATTCTTTTTAATAGCTGCCTATAAATCATTAGCCTTCTGAGGGGATGTTAATCAAATAAATTACATATTAAACAAAAAATATCAATGCCTTTCTTTATAAGGTAAAATTCAGATTATTTAATGTGGACTTCAACTTTCTCCACAACCTGACCTGATTTTTTGACCTTCCATTTGAAGACTTTCAGAGAAGAAGCATGGACATGGTGAAAGAGAAAGACACAAATGAGGAGGTACAGCATAAGTGAGGAGATTCAAGGTGAGGTACTAAACAAAGGGTAAGAGTTAGATATTTCTGAAAGGTATCAGGAAAGACAGAATTAGAGCACTGAAAGGTGAACAATCCATAGGAATCTAAGACTAGTCTTACTAGTGATCCAAAGAAAGTAATTAGGAAAAAATGGGGAGTGAGATAATAAATCCAGCCTATCAGATGTCAGCAACTGCACAAAGAGGCAGGTCAAAAGAAATTAGGGCCAGAATTATCTGGAAACCCTGGCAGTACTGCCTTCAGGAAACCTTTTGAGGACCTGAACTGCTTCAGACACTTCAGCCCTATAATTACCAGTGAAAATAGATGAATTTTATTGTCTCAACTGTGCATAAATTCTAATTAACATTTTAAGCTAAAATGCAAAGTGAAGGATTAAAGATAAAGATAAAATCAAACATCCAATAAAAGTGTGATCCAGAGGCACCAGCAGCACCAGCATCACTAAAGAGCTTCTTGGGTACAGATCTTGCTCCCCACCCTGGACCTCCAGAGTCAGAATCTGCACTTTAACAGGATCTCTGGGTGAGCTACATGCTCACGACGATTCAAGAAGCACTATATACAGTCTGATTAAAATCATCTTTAAATTCATTTAAAATAGCCAACTTGCCATCCCTTAAGCATCTGATGTGCTCAGTCTATTCTCTGAGCATACTCCCATGCCATTCTCCCCACTACAAAGCCAGAACTCTTTTTTCTCAATTTATGTGGCTCCCATCCTCCTTCAGATCAGAAATTATTTTCTACCTTTTCATAAAGTCTGCCTTGAATCTTTCATTTAGTCATTGGGCCCTCACTCAGTAAATTCATAGTATTTCTTTAATATCATTTACTGGCAAAGTCGGCTACTAATTTGTGGTGCTTCCTGTGTTGATAGCTTATATTATTATATGATGATTTAGATATGTTTTAGACTAACTTTAGGAGACAGCCTACTCATGCTGTTTGACAGTGGTTTCTTCATAGAGTGCCTGGATTCTATAAAATTCGTGTTAGACTAATATAACAGAACTAAAGCCTTTTTGAAGCCTGTAAATCTATGTCTACAACCACAAAGTGTACATTACAAAATATGAAATTGGGCACAATTCATAGCCACACAGCTTTGATAGTTTATGAAGAGCATACCAAAAAAACTGGTCTCAATTTATGAAACCAAATGATATTTTTATGTTATATGTGTAATTTATTTGTAGCTAGAAACATGTAATACTGATATACATGCTATCTATCCACTGTTATTATAGCCTCTCTAATTTATCTTAAGCTAGTATCTACTGTATCTTTAGAAAAATTAAAGATTCAGGTTTATTGTTGTTGGTATTGAAGAGCCTGGTGACATAGTACTCTACTATAGTAAATCACCATCTACATAATATATTAAAGCTGGCAAACAGTCAGATATTAGAATACATTACAAAAAAATGCTATGTACTATTAGCCTTTTTAATTCTTTTTATATATTTTACTAGAGGCCTGATGCATGAAATTCATGCAAGAGGCTCAGCCCTTGCAGCCCTGGTTTTGTCCAGAAGGTCATCTGGAAGGATGTCTGGAAGGTCATTTGGATGTCTGGAAGGAGCATATTATGCTTTTATTATTATAGATTTTGAGTGCCTCCTCCATCAAAAGTACTTATATAGCATAATATAATGAAAGGACTGAATAGTATGAAATTGCTGACATTTTCTAAATCTAAAAGACCACAAATCAAATTATACACTACAATTTCAAGTACTATTCATTACTCAATACTCATTCTTATTTTTAGACATAAGATTTTAATACCATTCACACTTTTCATTTCTTGACTTTCTTCCCAGGCAAAAATTTGACATTAGTGTTGTATAATGCTAATCTAATTAATTTAGAGAATTTAAATTTAGGGGATAAAAATTAATGGCTGCTGTTCACATCAAATCCAAAAAATTAACAGAGTATATAAATTACATTATTGATTTTAAAAAGAAAGTGGGAAGAGGAAGAGGCGAAAAAAAGAGACCTGACAATTAGGTTATTCTTTACTGGCAAGTCCTAGAAGACACTCTCCCTCATACATTATGTTTCCTTCTAAGAAAGTGAATATTTGAACCTGAAACTTCTGGACATTCCTGTAAGTGAACCACTAGGAAGCCACTCTGTGACTTCACTGTTTACTGAGATAGGAAAATAAAAACTTGAAATATGACAGATTCTTTAAAGCTACAAATATCTCTTGAGTCCATTGCAAATGATAATGCAATTGAGAATGATTATTAAATTGTCAATCTAGGGAGGGAACCAAGATGGCGGCATAGGTAAACACCTACACTGCTGCCTCGCACAACAATTTCAAAACTACAACTAAAAGACAGAACGGACATCATCCAGAACCACAGGAAAGCTGGCTGAGTGGAAATTCTACAACTAGAAGGAAAGAGATGGGCTCACAGAGACCCAGAGGAGCTGCAAAAAGCTGAGGTATGGAGACGCGCAATTGAAGAGAGTGGGTGCTGGAGTACCTGACTAGCTTTCTCTGGCGGGAGGGAGACAGAGACCCCCAACTGCATTGAACTCCTTATCCTATGGCACTGAATCCCAGGTCCAGCCGAAACTCATACGGGGGGAGTTTAGACTGTGAAAAGGGAGAAGTGCACGGAAATTTAGGGGAGTCACAGACGTCAGATGGCACGCCCAGCACAGTGCTGAGAAGACTGACTGCTGATTGTGCCGCTGGCTTTCACAAGAGGATGGGAGACAAAGCATCCCAACGGTGTCACTTCTAACTCCACTAAACCCAGATTTGGGCGAAGTCCTGGGGACCAAGATTCATATGGTCCTGGAGTGCAGGGGAGTCAGAAAGGCAGCGATCTAGAGGCACTACGAGAGAGCGTGCTCGCACATAGGGACAGCTCCAGTGATTAGCCAGTCACGTGAGATTTGGGGGCCATGGAGGGCAGGGCCGACTGAAAGGCAAGGCAGTCCCTTAAGCCCTGAGACTCCACCCATCCCAAGCTCAAGAGAGAGGCTTTTGCAGTTTTGCAAGTCTTGTATCATAAGGCTGAATCCAACACAGAAGTTCTCCCGGCATAGTGAAAGTGCTGAGACAAGGGAAGAGATCACAAACAAAAGAAATGGAGGAAAACAAATGACTGGATATAGAATTCAAAACCACACTTATAAGGTTTTTCAAGAATATCCTAGAAAAATTGGATAAAGTTAGCGAGACCCAAAAGGAGATGAAAAAGAACCAACTAAAGATGGATAAGATCCAACTAGAAATTAAACATACACTGACTGAAAAAAAATATTATACAGAGACCTAACAGCAGACAAAAGGAAGACAAGAATCAAGTTAAAAATTTGAAATATAAAGAATCAGAAAACACTCAACTGGAAAAGCAAGAAGAGAGAAGAATCCAAAAATGTGAAGATAATGTAAGGAGTCTCTGGGATAGCTTCAAGCATACCAACATCAGAATTATGGGGGTGCCAGAAGAGAGAGAGAGCAAGATACTAAAAACCTACTTAAAGAAATAATGACTGAAAACTTTCCACATCTGGTAAAAGAAATAGACTTACAAGTCCAGGAAGCACACAGAACCCCATATAAAAGGAATCCAAAGAGGACTACACCAAGACACATCGTAATTAAAATACCAAGAGCAAAAGAGAAAGAGAGAATATTAAAAGCAGCGAGAGAAAAACAGTTCATTACCTACAAGGGAGCACCCATATGACTGTCAGCTGATTTCTCAACAGAAACGATGCAGGCCAGACAGGAGTGGCAAGAAATATTCAACATGATGAATAGCAAGAACCTACAACCAAGAATACTCTATCCAGCAAAGCTATCATTCAGAATTGAAGGGCAGATAAAGAGCTTCACAGAGAAGAAAAAGCTAAAGGAGTTCATCAACTCCAAACCAGTATTATATGAAATGCTGAAAGGTACTCTTTTAGAAGAGGAAGAAGAAAAAGGTCAAAGATAAAAAATTATGAACAACAAATATGTATCTATCAACAAGTGAATCTAAAAATAAAGGGAATTAAAAATTAGATCAACAGAATAAACTGGTGAATATAATAGAATCAGGAGCACAGAAAGGGAGTGGACTGATAACTCTCAGGGGGAAAGGGGTAAGAGGGGTACAGGGAGAGACTGGACAAAAATCACCTATGGATGATGTCAACGGGAGGGAGGTAAGGATAGAAGGAGGGGTGGGAGCCAGGGGGAGAGGAGCTATGGAGGGGAAAAAAGAGAAACAAATGTAATAATCTGAATAATAAAGATTTAATTTTTAAAAATTGTCAATCTAGTCTGTTTTGGTTACAGAGTGATCTCTGTTGGTAGGAAAACATTCTCCTGTCCAATGGCTGTTTTGGCTTCAGGTGATCAACACGGGTTAGGTATCCTGTCTCCCATAAGCTCTTTACAGTAATAGTTTGCCTTTTGCTTATCATTACCTCCTCTTTTGAATACATTGCCCATTCCTCAGGTAATTTACAGTAAATTACTACGTTTAGTACCCACAGTTAGACAAGAAAAGATTGAAAAGGCAAATATTCATTTTTTTCCTGTCCTCTGTTTCATCCTCTGACTTGAGGGGTCAAAATGTGGTGATCTCTGATTTCCAAGCCCCACTCCCCACTCCCAGGGGTGAACTGGAGCCAGCCCCAGCCAGCTCTTGAGAGTTCATTGTGCTCATGTCTTCTTAATGCCAACTCCATGATGGAAATATTTACACCATGGAAATTGGTTAATGCTACAAATCAAGCTTTTTGTTTCTTTTCATAGAGGCAGTTTACCAGCAATTACAGCTCTATTTAAGAAAATAAGTGAAGTCTCATCAGCAAACAGAGGAAATTTTGAAGTTCAGTTCACCACATAGTAAAGGGACATTATAATAAGTTTAGGTGAGTGGGCAGGCACTACCAGAAGTCCAGAGAAAATGAATCATTTAGTCTCGCAATGTTTATAAAAGGCATTAACAAAAGACTAGATTTGGGCATATATCCCTACTGACTGCTCTTTTACTGGTGGCACACCCTTACTGTATTCCCAAATTACATAAATACAACAGTGGTGAAAAATGAGTACCACAATGTTATTCTTTCAGAGTTGTTTATTAACCACTTTTGGAATTATGACTTCAATAACAATAAAACCACTCCCGTATTTATTCAATAGAAATTTTGAAAGAGCAAATATAGTAATCCAGGCTTAGTTTCAAAATAAAATTCAAATTTCTAATTAAATTTTATCAACTGTATATAGCAACTTTTCAGTCCTTTCTGGCTACATACAGCATTTTCACCACAAACTTTCATCGTAATAGAAAGTGCTCTAAATAGGAATGGAAGTTTGGACTTCACCTCTGACTCATCATGTAACCTATAATTCTGGACCTATCATTTCCAACCCAGAGTTATCTCATTAGCAATATGCATTGGGAATAACAATAAATGCTGCCCTTCCTCCAGGACTCATGTCAGATTTAATTTTAAAAAATACAAGAGGAAATTTTATGGAACTACAAAAATACTCAAGGTGGTTCTGATTATGATTGCTGGACTGGCCCATAGGACAAATGTGAGAGGGGACTATTGTGTTTATCAAAACAAGCAGGCAATAAAAAGAGAGTCCACTATAGGTCAACAATAACAACAGATGATCACAGAAAAACTGCGTATACTTAGAGACAGTCTATGCACATGACAGCTCTGGCATCATACTATATGGCATCACTATGACTCCCAGAAGAGAGTTTTTAAGGTACTTATTAAAAAGCATGAAATATATATATATTTCACACACACAACAGTGGTAAAATATATATATATATATATATATATATATATATGTGTGTGTGTGTATGTATATGTATATATATATGTGTGTGTGTATACACATATATACATATACATATATATATGTATATATGTATCCAGTGGTATACCCCTTTTCTAGGATAAAATGAATAATAAACAGGAAAACAAAGACATAAATAGTTATAACTCTATTTATCTTGCATCACTTATATAAGGACAACAAGAAGACATAGCTGATAGTGAAGGGAGCTATTGCTGCCTAACGTTGAATGATGCCGCCAGGACCAGGGAAACTTTGCATTTCATAAGCCTACATTCTAGGTAGGATTTTGTCAAGTAGTTCTGACATAAACTCAGCTTTTATAGAAACTATGAATATGCCTCTCAGAGATTGATTCCTTTCTCTCATTGTGGTTGGTTGGTTGGTTGGTTGGTTGGTTTTAATTGATTTTTCACAGAGAGGAAGAGACAGGGATAGTTAGAAACATTAACGAGAGAGAAATATTGATCAGCTGCCTCCTGCACACCCCCCACTGGGGATATACCTGTAACCAAGGTACATACCCTTGACCAGAATCAAACATGGCCGACACTCTATCCTCTGAGCCAAACCAGTCAGGGCCTCAGTGTGGTTTTTATTCCTTTCCAATTATCATCATTTTCTGATTTTCACTTACTTCTGTCAAAAGCTACAATCTCAAAATCTAGTGCTGTAATGTTTTTTAAGAAACAAATACTGGCCTACAAATAATTGTCTTTTCAAATTAAAAGTTTTAGGGATGCATTTTAGGTCACAGAATTTTTCCCCCAAAAAATTAGATTTCTATGTGATCATGATAGCTATCATTTATCAAATGCTTAGAATATTTTGAGCATTGTGCTAAGTACTCCATGCATTTAACCTCATTTTACTTTCACTTCAACCTATGGCATTACTATTAATATCTCCATTTTACAGATGAAAAAACAAAAGGTCAAATCAGGCCTGGAATTTCAAAATCTTTTACAGTGTATTTTTAGAGGGGCAATATTTAAACATACTAAAGTTCACTGCATTTATTTAAGTAGTTTTCATTTTCAGCACAAACCTAAAGGAGTTTTTATTAGCAGTCAAATTATTTTTAGGTTTTTAGGCTCATGGTAAAAATGTAGACTTCCAGTAATGCTAGCAGACCAAACATGGCTTATTTTAAGCATTTGTTTATTATTCATTCATCATTTGTCTTTTCATTCAAGAAGTATGTATTATCAACTGCCATACTCAGAAGTCTGATGTAGACAAAGAAATAAAAAGTTATTTCCCACAATCATCCAAAAAGATTTTAAATAATAACCCCTTGGTTTTAGCCTGTGGCATACTTAGTATGTTAGACACCACAGTGGATCATCTTAAAACACTTCCTTTATATGTTGAAAAAAATTATTCTCTGAAATAATCATGAAATATGACAAATGGCTAGAAAGGGAATTTAAACAGTAAACATTTTGTCTAGGTGAACCTGTGCTGGTACGCCAGTATAAAAACATAAGTAATAAAATAAAAATTAGGGTTACTATAGAAAAATGAAAAAGCAATGAACTGATTTTTTAATTAATGTATTTTGTTTATAAAAAAACAACAAAAATGTATCTACATAGTATTCTGTTCACCAATAATATTAGTGTCTGTTTCTGAACCTTACCTTCTACATATATTTTAACTTTGCCAAAATTGACCTTCACATATTCATCTTTGATAGGCAGTATCGCTAATTTTACATCTATATTTGCTCAGAATAATTCAAAGAGAAAATTTTATTTTCAAAATATTTCCTTTACATGAAGCAACAGATATATAAAAATATATTGGGGAATAATTAAAGAAAAGTTTAGCAGATTTATAAAATCCATTTTACAACAAAATATTGTTCATGTCTTAATTTCTTCTGAAGTAATTCTAATGACTTTCAAATGCCTCTGCAGCTGGAAAAATGCCACTAAGATATCTTCACCAGAAAAGTCAGCATGCATTTGTATTATACTTTTCCAAAGTTTATAATTGCTCAGACTCATTTGTGTCACTCATGTTGTCTGGTTTGAGTACAGTTTTGTTTTCTCCAACACATTTGAACAGTATATTTGAAATAAATAATACCAAAGTGACGAAAAACAGAACTTGCTGACTGCTCATTCTTTTTTTTTTTAAATATATTTTATTGACTTTTTACAGAGAGGAAGGGAAAGAGATAGAGTTAGAAACATGGATGAGAGAGAGACATCGATCAGCCTCCTCCTGCACGCCCCCTACTGGGGATGTGCCCGCAACCAGGATACATGCCCTTGACTGGAATCGAACCTGGGACCTTTTGGTCCGCAGGCCGGTGCTCTATCCACTGAGCCAAATCGGTTTAGGCTGACTGCTTATTCTTGAAACAAATGTCTGTGGCTGAGTCCACATGTGCTAGGAGACTACTGAATAACTGGACATTCTCCAAAAGTATCTGCTCTGTAGGCAAAATGTTTATTAAAGAACAAGTAATATACATAGGCATATATAATGTATATGTATACAAATAGACACATGCTATATATCCTCTGATTACAAACACAACCTATTTGTGTGTATGTGTACATATATAATGTATATAAACATGTAGATAATCAAAACTCCATAGCACCACAGCAATTATTGAGGAATTAGACCAAATAGGACTCTGGAGGAGTACATTATCCCTGATATTGTTTAGAGTAGCTGGCACATAATGGTAATAAAGAGCAGACTGACGTTTAGCTGGTTGTTATTGCTGTCACATCCTCCATTGGAAAATGTCAGCCCACGGGGCCTATGCTCAGGGAAAACGGCCCCTCTGCCCACACGTGGCATTCCCACTGGTTGGAGCCAGTGGGACGGAGTCAATCCATTCATGTAAAAATAATTACTTGTAAAAGTACCTGGCAATATAGAAACAATGGCTACCCAAATTCTCCCTCCATTATTTACTGCCCACACTATTATTCCCAGCTATCTGAGACAATACAATGTACTTGAAGTTCACATGGATTTAGTAGCTTGCCAGAGGTAAGCTTGAATCCTGGCTCTGCTACTAACTCGCTGTGCAATCATTTTTCTTTTTCTTTGTTACAATTTAATATGAGCATTTTATTATGTCGATGATACTTCAATAAATATTAAATATTAATGCCATAGAAGTTCATTTTAATAGAAGTTCCGGGGGAGGGGAGGAAGAATTGAAAAAGGTAGGGAAGGCATGACATCTGTGCAGGCTTGGAAGGCACACATGCTGAAAGCAGATGACATTCTAGCATAGAAGTTAGGCACGAGTGATCCATTAGAATTGCCCACTAGCTGTGCAAACTTAAATAAGTTAGCTAACCCCTCTGAGCTTCACTTTTAACTTCTTAACTCTGAAAGATTCTCACTATCAGGACAGGCCTTACATAAATAAAAACTAAAAGGCACTTTGGCATATTATGTGCTCATTTAATATAACTATTACGATGATGACTTAGCCTTGGTCCTGGACCCGCCATTACCTGCAGACCCCTAAGTATTTCAGATTCCTTGAGCAGTAATTATCTGCAGTGAGACATGGACTTTTCCAAAACTACAACAGGTGTATTTCCTGTTACCCACCCAGTCTCTTTAAAACTATTTCTAGCCAAAACCGGTTTGGCTCCATGGAGAGAGCGTCAGCCTGCAGACTGAAGGGTCCCAGGTTTGATTCCAGTCAAGGGCATGTATCCTGGTTGCGGGCATATCCCCTGTGGGGGGGGGGGTGCAGGAGGCGGCTGATCGATGTCTCTTTCTCATCGATGTTTCTGGCTCTCTATCCCTCTCCCTTCCTCTCTGTAAAAAATCAATAAAATATATTTTTTTTAAAAAACTATTTTTATAGCCCTGGCCAGTGGCGCTCAGTGGGTTTAGTGTTATCCCAAGCACCTGCCAGTTCGATTCCCAGACAGAACACATGCCTAGGTTGCAGGCTCGATGTTTCTCTCTCTCACTCTCCCTTCTCTCTCTGAAAATAAAATCATACTTTTTAAAAAAACAACAACTTTATATAAATGATCTATACTCACTCTCCCCTTTTAATTATTACACAGCTTCCTGCTTTATTATAAAAGTCTCACTCAAATGTTATCAACAAAGATTATCAATGCTATGGTCTTTGCTCGTTCCCAAAGGCAGTGTTCATAAAATTCAGGAGTTGTGAACCCACTAGAGGCCAATTTACTCCCCTTGCAGAGAGAAAATTGAAGCTCAGAATGGTGGAGTGATCTGTCTCCCTAGCTGGAGGCTGAGCAGAGACAGATCTGCCTCCAGGCGCAAGCCCTTTGCTCCATCTTCACCACAGGTTAGGGCCTGCTCTGGGATTCTGTTGACTTCCCCCATTCTTCTCTAACTCCTCTCTGCTCCTAACTCCAGGCATTCCTCCTCAATTTCTTTAGCCTTTTTCCTTACTTTCTTGAAATCTAATATTTCCCCTTCCTCAATGATACCTTTCTTCAAGTGTATCCTAAATCTGACTTCAGTACCATTCCCAGATTGTGAATCATCTGCTAGAAATGTTCATGTGAATAGAGTAATGATCTCAGTGTTTAATCTCAAATATTGGGTTCAAATTCTATTAGATAACCAATAAGATAAGTCCTAAGTCTCAAAAAGCCAAAAACAAAAATCAGATATTATTCATTCGATAAATCTTATCTAGCACTTACTATGTAAAAGCCTCAGTGCTGATGCTAGAGATTCAACCCCAAACTCAAACCCAATTATTTGGACATAGAAGATATGTTCCAGGATGGCGGGTCTAGGGAAGAGTTAGGAGGACACAGGGCTTGACCCTGTGAAGCCCCACCCACCTGCCTGCCCCACAGGGTACAGATAAGACTTCTACCATATCATCATCCAGGGCTATCTGGAGTAGCTGAAGTGTGTGGCTCTTTACACGAAAGGCAACAAGGTGATAAATGTGGTCAGCATGAATTATGATTCCATGGTGTCCAAGAGGGCAGAGGTGCTGGCCTCGGGCAATGCCATCTAGAAGAGGGGGGCGGAGGCCAACAGCATGTCCTAGTTCACAGGGAAAAGAATCCTGAGCTGGCAGGCTACATATCTGGCACCAGGGCAGGTGCCAATCTCCAATTTCTCAGGACCCCCAGGGCAGAACCTGAGTGAGTCCTTCCAGGGCTTGACTTCAGCAGCCTGCCCCCCCTCCAGAGAGAGATCCCTGGAGTCTTTGTGTGGGTCTCTGTCACTCCCATTTAAGGAAGGCACAGACTCTAAGCAAATCATAAACTTAAGGGTATATCTACAAATCCTCCAAATGGAAGTTAAAAGGAATAGCCTGTTCTCATTTCCTGAGAGGTCTGTGGACACATCTTCACTTACCCTCCCATTCATGACAATAGGACTAATAGACCAGGTTGGGGTAAAAGGAGTCAAAATCCCTTTATATTCCAGTCTTCTTGGTCTCATTTAACTATAGTGGTCAGAATAATTAAAATCACAGAGGCCATATAATCTCTTAGTAAAAACATTAAAATAAATGAAATATGAAGTTTCTTCCTTTATAATAGACTTTTAAATTAGGTCATTAAATAACCAAATCACAATCAACATTCTCATTATAGAGTTCAAAATAGCAAATGTGTTTTTCTGCTTTCCTCTAGATTCAGAGAGATATTTTTTCAAGATATCTTCTAATGAATGGTTTCTAAATTTATAAGAGTAAATTTGTGAAGAAATGCAAAATTTTATAATGAACAGTTCAACTAATTTATCATTTTAATATGCACTCACACTTCAAAACTATGAATAAATATAATTCATTTTAAAGAAAACCTTTATATTGATATGAATTATTCTTAACTCTAATAATAATTATTATCCAACTAAATATAAATGTGAGAGTACCTCTCTAATGAACATACAAAAATTACAGAACAATTTATATATGGCTATGTAATAGACTAAGATAACTGGACTCACACAGTCTGTATCATTCTGTGAAAAGCATTTTCATTACTCAAAATCTATTTCATGAGGTGGCATAATCACTTTCATTAACAATGTAGAATAATAAAACTTGTAAGATATGTCAGTACACATAGAGGATTTGAAAATTAAATGTATGCCCTGCACCTTTTAGTTGTCCTCCACATTTATTTAGTATTTCTTTGACAGGTTTCTATTGACAGGGCACAAAGAACTATTATTCATTCTTTCACTTGTTACCCAAACCACACTGGAGCCATTTACAAAGTCACTCTCACCACTACCAGGTTTTTTCTGAAGTTTTATTTCCTGTCAATTAATATGGAATGCTGAGTATCTTCTCCCAAATAGCAGCTGCTCTAGTTCTTTGTCATTTAATTGAAGTATAATATTCATAGTGAAAATTATATAAATCAATGAAGGAGAAACACCACATGATCTCACTCATTTGTGGATAATAAAGAACATTATAAACTGATGAACAAAAGGATAGATACAGAGGCAGGAAAGCATCAAACAGACTGTCAAATTAGAGTAGGAAGGTTAAGGAGAGGTGGGGTAGATAAGAGATCAACCAAAGGGCTTGTATGCATGCATATAAGCATAACCAATGAACCCAAGACACTGAGGGGTTAGGGTATGCCTGGGAGAGGGAGGGCAATGGGAAGATATGTATATATGTAACACATTAATAAAAAAAATGCAAGTGAAAAAAAAGAAAATTATATAAATCATAAGTGTTAGCTTGATAAATTTTTGCAAATACACACATGCAACCAGAAACCAGATTTTAAAAAATAAAATAAAATAAAAAGGTTACCTCCACCCAGAAGCTTCCCTCATACAACTTTCAAAGGGTTCCAAAGGTAACCACTTTTCTGACTCTTAATACCTATATAAGTTTTACCTATTCCTGAATCTTAAGTAAATGGAATCATCCTATCTAATAAAAGAGTAATATGTAAATTAACAGTACCTCTGTTACACTCACAAGCCATGCCCACCAGCCACGCCCACTAGCCAATCAGAGCGAGTATGCAAACTAACCCAACCAAGATGGCTACAGCCACAGAGAGAGCAGGAGAGAGCTTTGGGTTGCCCCTGGCAATGGAGGAAGCCAAGCTTTCCCCATACTTTAAGCCTCCACTTAAGGCAACGAAGTTTCAATATCTGTGCATGCCGAAGGCTTTGTTCTGCTCCAGGCTACAAAGTTTCAGTTGTAGAAGATAAATAAATCCCAGATACCAGGGCCTCTGCTTGGGTTGCAGGGGGTGTGGCCGACCTGCAAACCACCCCACCCCCCCAAGGAAATCCCCACCCTGATCCAGGATACCCTTCAGGGCAAACCTGGCCCCCACCTGTGCAGCAGGCCTCTATCCTAATAAAAGAGTTATATGCAGATTGACCATCACTCCAACACACAAGATGACTGCCTCCATGTGGTCAAAGATCCTGCCCCCATGTGGACACAGGATGGCCACCACAAGATGGCCAACAGGGGAATGCACTTGGCAGGGACCAGGCCTGCAAGGGGAGGTAGTTGGGGGTAATCAAGCCTGCAGGGGAAGGCAATTAGGGGTGACCAGGCCAGCAGAGAAAAAAATCTGGGGGTGACTGGGCCTGCAGGGAAGAGGAGTTAGGAGCAAACAGGCTGGCAAGGGAGCAGTTAGGCATCAATCAGGCTGGCAGGAGAGTGGTTGGGGGTGATCAGGCTGGCAGGCAGAAGTGGTTAGGGACAATCAGGAAGGCAGGCAGGTGAACAGTTGGGAGCCAGCAGTCCTGGATTGTGAGAGGGACGTCCGACTGCCCATTTAGGCCCGATCCTAACTGGAAGTTGGACATCCCTCAAGGGTTCCCAGATTGGAGAGGGAGCAGGCTGGGCTGAAGGACACGCCCCCCCTCCCGTACATGAATTTCGTGCCCCAGGCCTCTCGTATAATATATATTCTTTTGTGCCTGGCTTCTTTAATTCCATATTATTTTTGTCATATTTGTCTATAGTATTTGTAGTTCATTCTTTCTCATTGCTTTAAAGTGTTCCACACAATTATTTATCCCTTCTTCTGTTAGTGGTTTTTTCAATGGTGTTTGTTTATTTGTTGGTTTGTTTCAGGTAATCATGAATAGTGCTTCTAAGAACATCACATACAGATCTTTGATGAGTAAATGATGTGTCTGTACTTCTCTTGGGTATACAAACCTAGGAGTGAAATTTCTGGGTTTACTACATATGTTGGGCTTTTATATACTATGTACTTATTTTCAGTCCCACCACCATGTATAAGGATTTTGTTTCCTCTAAATCAGTATATTCTCAATTGAGCATAATTTTATAACTCAATAAATATTTGTCACTGCCTGGGAACATATTTTCACACCATGACTGGGGAGATGTTAGGATTATCATGTGGACAGAGGCCAAGGATGCTGCTCAATATCATATAATGTAGTCCCTTGCAACAAAGAATTATTTGGTCTAAAATGTCAATAGCATCAAGGCTGAGAAACCCTGCTCTAAGACCTCACTAGCCCTGTATTTTTGTTTTTTGCATTTAGCCTTTTCAGAAGGTACATAATTGCATTGCATTGAAGTTTTAATTTGCATTACCTGATAACTAAATATACTCTTTTTAAAATATGGTCCATAGATGGTAATCCAATTCAGGTTCCAAGATAACTATTCCAAACTCCACTCTAACCTAAATAGCCCTCTTTAATCATTCAATCTTTGACCCTAGAGCTTGGTGGGGAATGTTCAGCCTGCAGGTTTAATAAGGCCAAAGAAAATTTGGTCTGACCATGACAAAGCATTAGGAGTGAGTTAATTAAATGTTTGACCAAAGATAGCAGGCTAATTTTTATGTTGGTCAGCCCATGGATTTAAATATATATTCAAATGGCCATTGGCAGAATAAAGGTTCCTCATTCCTCCCCTAAAGCATAGGCTTTGCAGTCTAGTTGACCCAGCTTTGACTCCAAACTCTTCTATTTAGGCAAGTTATTAAAATTCATTGTACTTTAATTTCTTTATCTGTAATATGGGGATACTAATGCCCATATTCTAGTTTTATTCTTATAATTGGGTATAATATAGGTGAGATTCTCAATAGGTCTTATTAACATGGGCTAGAAGTATAAGAGATACAAAATAAATTGGGGTAGAAAGAACACTGGATTGGGGATTAAGACATGTGTCCCAGTCCTGACCTTGCTACTAACTATCTGTGAAAGCATGGTCAAAATATTTAATGTCTTAAAATTTTTATTTATTCATCTATAAAGTAAGAGAATTATAGTAGATGAATTGATTGTTGTACAATTCTATAAACATAACCATGCCTTAAACATAAATAAATTCATAAGAAGGAAAGTAGAATATGAACAAAATAATCAAAATCATACCAATTATGCTCAGAAATACAGAGTTAGGAAAAAAAAATGAGGTGTTACTAGCATTAAGGTCCAAGAAAAGAGAAGGTGATTTTTGCTGGAAGAATCTGGGAACACTTTATGAAGACAGCAGCATTTTAATTAGGACTTGAAGAATGGGTGAGGACAGAGAGGAAGTTCAAACATGAGATGGAAGATTGAAAGCAAGACAGCAGAGGGAACATAATCAGAAAGGGAAGCATAGATAGGTCTTAGGGTGAAATGAGTCATCCAGAATGACTGCAGCATAGGATTTGTGAAAGGAGAAGGAAGATGAAGTAAATAGAGAGTAGGTATAAAGTGCTTGGAATGCTAGAAGACTCAATATGTCACTTGGTTGAAAATGAAGATTACTTTACCAATTATGGAAGACGAAGTGACATAACCACAACAAAGCTCTAAAGACTAATCTGATAACTCTAGACACAAGGAACTGTGGATGGAGGCTGTGGATAGAAAATCAATTTGAAAAGTATCATAAAATTTTAAATGAGAGGGGGAAAGGTTTTTGAAGTTAAAAAAAGAGAAAAATAAATACATTTTAAAGGACATAATTAAAAGAACTTGAACTGGATTTGATAAGGAAGAAGTAGAAAGGCATCCAAAATAATTGAGACTTTATGTCTAAATGACCAGAGGAGTGGAAGTATAGGGAAGCATTTTATACTTTCCTTAGCAGCTGGGCTAGGAGGTTCATCTAAGAAACATTCTCAAACAACAATTTACTGAAGACTTCAGTAGGTTTACAGCTCCACTTCCAATTTAGGAAACACTAAATGTCATATCTTCCCCTTAATTTTTTAACATAAACATAATAAAGTTCTGGCAGATTGTGTAAGAGGGTGTGTGTGTGTATGTGTGTGTGTGCAACTACTAAATCTTATAGAACATTAGTGTTGCAAGAGACAGTTTGAAAACATGAGTACATATGCTCCTGAACTTACTTTTATAGAGTAAGTATGTGCTATAATAAATTTCTTGAGGTTAGTTTAGTATCAGATATAGGAGATCATCCAGGTGAACATTTCTAAGAGATAGAAATAAATGTAAATTGTCACTGAAGATAAAATTGACATCTGCAAATGTAAATTTAGGAATCTCCTAAAGGAGAAGATAATTGAGATTAAGAGAATTGGTTTTACCAGGGACTGGAAAAGTTAATGGGAAGACATAGGAACAGCAGATAGTCTACACCATAATGAATGGAAGTAAGAGAAATCGAATTATGACTTGATAAGAGTAGAAAAATTAAGGGAAACTTATTTTAGAATCAGAAACTCCAAGTTACTCAGTAAGCTAAGGAGAGACCATCTACTCATTCTAGTCTAGGACAAGTCTTAAATATGGAATCTCAACCCCTCCCTGTGGCATCCCAATCTTTATGGGAAAATCTAGAACCACTACTCCACTTGGGAGCCTTATAGCTATTGTTTGATGAGATTTAAACTCATAGTCTTAAAGAGGCTTTAATGTCCTAATATTTACAGTTGCAGGTAGGACTTCTCAGGATAAAACACTAATTGACATAACCATTAGTTTTCTGAGTATATAGTAAATAGTTCTCACACAGGAAATGCTAGATTCTGATGTCTGGCAGGAGATGGGGGAAGAAATAAAAGAGCAGAGAGTGGGAGAGAACAACAATCATATATTATCTAGACATCTACAAGAGAGACAAATCAAAGACTAGATGCAAGGGCCCTCACCATCACAGTGTTGACATAGCCTCCATTAAATGGATGACTGGGGCTAAATAGCCAACTGGGCTAACATGAAGAAGGGAAAACAATGGGTTGATGGGTAGAAAAGGGAAAAAGAGAAAAAAAATTGTCCAGATTATACACACCATTTACAATTATTTAACTATAGCAGCTCAACTTCCCCATGAGTTTGTCTAGAAATGAATATACAGAATTATAAGAATTTTTATATAAGGTTTAGGTTAATAGTTTTTCGGTACAACTGTTTAGCTCCTCAAAATGTAGTCAGAAAGTTTTTTCTTTTCATCTTTTAAATAAGCAAATATCAAGAAATAATGCATCTACTCTTGAAATGTATTTTAAATAAGTTGTATCTTTCTATCCTATACCACAAAAATTATATATCCATTAGTAAAGATTTTTATATAAGTACTAGGATTTATGCACTGGTGGGGTCCCTCAGCCTGGCCTGCATGGATCAGGCCAAAACTGGCTCTCTGACACCCCCTGAGGGGTCCCAGATTGTAAGAGGATGGTTCTCAGGTGACACACCCCGGAATCAGGCTCCCTCCCCTCTGACTCCAGGTGTGTCACCTGAGAACCCCAGCTGCCAAGTCACTGCAGCTTAGCAGCTCCTGCACTGAGTGTCTGCCCTCTGATGGTCAGTGCATGTCATAGCTACTGGTTGGCTGGTTGCTTATGCTTTTATATATATAGATTCATTCTTAAAGGAGAGAGAATAGCCTTGTAAAGTCATTGCATTGGTTGTCAAATAGAACACTGAATTTATTTTCCTCTAAAATTAGATTTTTAGTATTTTATTTCAAAAAAGTCACAATAAAGTATATTTTAAAATAACAAAATGTGGAACTTTTATGACACTCAGGTATGGTCTCAAGTACATTAAAATAAAACACTATCAAAATAAGAATATTAAGAAACTTACAGAAAGCAAAGGCTTTAAAAATATTAATAGGTCCAACCAGTGTGGCTCAGTGGTTGAGCATCAACCCATGAACCAGGAGGTCATGGTTCAATTCCCAGTCAGGGCACATGCCCAGATTGTGGGCCCAATCCCCACTGTGGGGCATACAGGAGGCAGCCAATCAATGATTCTCTATCATCAATATTTTTATATCTTCTTCTCCCTTCCTCTCTGAAATCAATAAAAATATTTCTAAAGAAAGATTAATAAGAGGTTACTGTAAATTATATATTAATAATTTCTATTAATTAAGTCATAATGAAATCTAGTTCTAGTCTTGCACAACCTAGAAGCCACTTCCTTCAGCTGTTGCCTAGGAAAATGCTATTTATATTATAGTAGCAACAAATCACTTCTGTTTAGAAACACTTTCAAAGCTACTGCCTTTATCTTTCTTTTTCCTCCTCTTTCTTTATTCCTTCTGGAGACAGTATTTTATGTTCTAAAATTCCTAGTAACTGAGTAATATATTACATGTCAAATCTATGTATAGTCATCACAATGAATCATATGACACAGAAAACACATGATAATTTACTTTGTTTATTCCCACACTCCCCCCCTCCTTGCTTCACCTCTAAAAGAAAAACTTTTCATGGATTCCCTGGGTATTGAATAATTCTGAGTAACTAAAAAAATGTTTTAAGGTGATTCAGATCACTTCCTTGGCTAGTTAGAATGGGTTATACCTCAAGGAAGGATCATATGGCTGGCCTGGAATACTCATTAAGTTCTAATCTTATTTGTTACACAGATGCAATCCATAATGGCAAGCCACACTTAATAGTATTGTTCTTAATGTCAGTACTCTTCCATGTTTCTCCCTCTGACTTGCTGCGATGCCTTGAGCTTCACTTTTTTCACTGTGAAATGGAGATCTATATAGTTTCTTTCTATGCACAAGGATAGCATGTAAACAAATAGTAAAACAGAGGTAATTTTTTCTTCAAAACCCTAGCTCTGAGATTCTACACAAGCATAAGGCATCATTCTTCAAAATGACATTACTTGCAGATTTTGAATGGCCTGATTTTCACTCAGTATAAACTTAAGGATAAATGCTTTTTTAAAAAAAATCTCTTCAAGAAGAAACAAGGCAAAATGCTGCCTGCCAAACTTGTATGTACCGTGATGCCTCAGTGTGATAATCCATAGATAACTCCCATCTGTTATTTCTTAATTCACCTCTGCTGTTTCAATAAAGTGACCTTGTTCATCATTTCTCATTATTTTCAAAATATTTCTTTTTGCTCTTTTTAACCTCATACCATTACAGTTATATAATAGGACATTTAACTGACCAAAGTAAATTATCACATATTCTCTGGATCACATGATTCACTGTGGTGACTGTACATAGATTTGACATGTAATATATGATTCAGTTACTAGGAATTTTAGAACACAATATTCTCTTAACTAAGCAACTTTGCTGAGCTTCTCCAAGTATACATGAAAAGTGTCAACCAAGGAAAAACTTCTTGGGGTTAGGATTATCTAGCAGATAAATAAGGGAAGTGAGGGAGTGAAAAAGAGAGGTGAGAGAGGAAAAGGGAGGGAGTAAGGGAGGGAGGGAGGGAGGAAGGATTGAGCAGACAAACTAGCTGAAGCAAAGTGAATTTCAGAAAACTAAGAGAGGAATATTTTGGGAAAAATTATTGGAACAAGAATGTGTACATTGGAACACTAATTTCTGGAGATACTAATAAACATTATGTAGAAATAAAATGTGTTTTGGGAAAATATTGGAGTAAACAAACTTAAGTTTTACTGCAAAAATTCTGATATGCTTTCTAATCTTTAAGAGGAGAGTGAATGTGACAGGCAGTATTTCCCAAACATACTTAATGCTTTTGTTCAGAGTATCTCAGGGGAATGATGTTCTGTGATGAAGTAGTATTTTGGAAACATTGAGCTCAAGAGTTCAGTTTATCAGATTTGTCAGTTTTAGCAACAGTCCAGATGGGTGATAGTCCATGTTCACAACATAAATGCAGTATGGCCCTTGACTCATCAACCCTAACCAAACTTTCATCCATACGTCCCTCCACATACAGAAGCTCAGTTCTATGCTGGCCAACAGAAATTTTCTCTAGCTCCCCAAGTCTCCCAAACATCTCATGCACTGCTCTATTCCCATGCCTCTGCTTGGACTCTACCATCTTCTTGATGCTCTTTTCTTCTTCCATTTGCCTGTCAAAATCATTTGCAACCTTCAATGCTCGTCCCCAAATGTTTCTATAATTCATATGTGTTACTATAATTCATATGTGTTTCATACTAGGGTAATAGTTCTCAAACTTGGCTGTACAATTTAAAATATCTAGAGAGTTATAAACATTTTTCAACTAATTCCTGTGTGTCATCCAGTGATTTTTATATACAACCGCCACAAAAACCCCCGTCATTATAAGACACAGTCAATGTCAGCAACCATTGCTGTGCAGTTCATAGTGGTTTATAATCTTTAAACCTACATCCTAAAAAAGGAGATTTAAGATGTGTTAGAAAAACTTAACCCTCCTTATTCATAGGTCCCCTGAACCCACAGATATGTTTGAATGAAATAAAAGAAAAAATGGCTTATATTTCCAATGATGATGCTAATTTTGTTAAAAGTTTTTCCAAATTACTCTGCTCTTTCATTCTTATTGCATGCAAATTTTATCATTCAAGAAAGTAGCTCCCAAATCTAGCTACGACTGGGCATAAACTGGCTAGCATATAGAAATATATCAAAGCTTTCCACTCCCAGGTCTGTGAAATCAGAATTTCTGAGGTTAGGTCTTTAGAAACTTGTTTTGATTTTGTTTTGTAAACTGCAATTCTAATTTCAATAGCAAAGAGATTCATTTTGTGAACCACTGATTTAAAAGAAAAATTATATAATTTGTGGCTTTTATGAAACATTGACTCATTGTAATAATCTTTGGGAGGGTTCAGTAATAGAAAACTATCATTAGTCTATCCCACTAAAAATAAATAATTTAAAAGATAATAATCATAAATTCTAGAGAATACACATAATAGATGAGACTCAAATATGATTTGGATGGAAAAAAGAAACATTATTTTAATAAACTATTTTCAAGGCCTCCTTTCCATGTTTCAGTTTTAGTGGAACTGAAATTGAATTTACCTAAAATTATATAATTGATTATATTCAGCTTCCATTAAAATAACTAATTTCCTCAAGTCTTTTATCATGACACTTGTTATACATCCAATCTCTAGAGGAAATGGGAAAATGTGGGAGATCATTATGGGTATAATGTCTGATGTTTCACGCAATTAGGTGAAACTTTTTTTAACTTTTAACTTTTTAAAACTTTTTTAAAACCTGGAATCTCAGGTATGCTATAATCCTGGAGTCAGGTGAGCCACATGTGACCCATCAGCCACATGAAGGTCAATTTGCAGAACTTCACTATTCTGTTAATATGTGTTTTTCCTATCCTCACTGCCACCCAGGTATTTTTAACAATATGAAATAAAATTCAAATTATGTACTATCTCTTCAATGACTGAATGAACTAGGGAAGAACTAAAGGAAAGAAGAATCAGAAAAAGGATAAAAGCTTTCAGGAAGCATTAATTGAATCAATAGATCCTGTTGTATATGCTTCCTATTAGTAATGCCTTCCCATATCAACCCTGGATTTGACATGTGACTTTGATTTTTACAATGGGACAGTAGCAACTTGACTCATTCAGACTCAATCAGAACCTTGAAAAAGTGTGAATTCTGCTTCCTGTTTGAGATTCCTGTTATTAGCCTGAGAACATGTCTATGTTAGCTTGCTGGAAGGCTCTGTGAGATACAGGCAGTCCTCAGGTTACATCAGATTCAACATATGTCATTTCATGATTACGTCGCCATCTTCCATTTATTTATAAAAAAAAAGTTCTGTCATTTTGACGTATGTACATATGTGTTTTATGTTTTTTATTATTTACTAGAGGCCTGGTGCACAAAATTCATGCACAGGGAGAGGAGGTTCTCTCAGCCCAGCTTTCATTCTCTCCAATCTGGAACTGCTAGCTCCTAACTGCTCACCTGTCTGCCTGCCTGATCACCTCTAACTGACCGACCCTCTGCCAGCCTAATCACTCCTAACCACCTCTGCCTGCCAGCCTGATTGCCCCTAACTTTCCCCCCGGCTGGCCTGGGGGCGCCAATTGGCCCCCCCCGGCCAGCCTGTACATCCCCAACTGCTCCTCCTGCCAGCCTGGTCAACCCTCACTGCCCCCTCTGCTGGCCTGGTTGCCCCCAACTGACACCTTGCTGGCTTGGTAGCCCATGAAGCCTGCTCTTCAGTCATTTGGTCATCCCTCATTAACCCCCCTGCTGGCCTTGTGGCCTCACATAGCCTGCTGTGCAGTTGTCCCTCTGGTTGTGTCCATTGTGATGGGCCCTGGCTTTTTATATATTAGGATTTACCACAAGTAAAGGTCAGGAATTGTTATCTTTCTTTTAAATTTAGTTTTAGTGCTTCATTACTGCTATGTATGTGAGTAACGTAGGTGCTTTATGTAGATGGGTTCTGACTTACAGTGAAAATAGCATTACATTGCACCATAGGAATGGATCTCTGACATAACCCAAGAACCTACTTGTATATGGAAGAAACCCAAGTCATGTAACCAAGGTCTTCTTAGACCAGCCAACCCATGATCCAGCCACAGTTGAGAAAGCCCATTGAGATCAACAAAGTTTGGCACAGATCACAGAACCACTCAGCTGATCTGTAGACTCAGGTTGTTTTAAGCCATTATGTTTTAGGGAAATTTATAAATAGCTATAGCTAATATAATTGTCTACAGCGTTTGAAAGGCAGTCCTGTGAAAGACAGTTTGTATTCTTCTCATTCCAGTTCCACTGAGAGGGAATAAAGTTTTATTGATTGGAAGACAGAGTTCCATTTAAGAAAGTACTTTCTAACAAGTCATAGTTGTTCAAAGTTGGAATAGGCTATAGACATTGCATTCCCTAATTCTGGAATTATTCAATTTGGAGATAACATTAATGCATTTTATTCACTCAACAATTATATACAGTGGTACCATAAGATACGAGTGCCCTAATATACAAGATTTTTGAGATACGAGCCGTCGAGTGAGCGATTTTTGCTTTGAAATATGAGCAACATTTGAGATAGGAGTAATCGTGCGGATTGGCCGGTTGCACATGACCCACCAGTTTACCGCAACTCGAGCGTCTCATAGTTTCCCACGCCTCAAGGTTACAGAACGAATTAAACTCGTATCTCGAGGTACCACTGTATTTATTCATCTATTCCTTTGTAGAATATGTTGTGTGGTTTGTCTTTTATTCTTTAATATTAGAAATAATAACCAAGTACCTATCCCTCTAGTAATCTAGGTGGCCACTACATGGACCAACTAAGCTGGATTTTATTTAGACTTTCCGTGGTTTTAAAGTACCTCGAGATACGAGTTTCATTCGTTCCATAACCTTGAGGCGTGGTAAACTATGAGACGCTAGAGTCACAGTAAACTGGTGGGTCGTGTGCAGTGGGCCAATTCACGTGATTACTCCTATCTCAAATGTTGCTCGTATTTCAAAGCAAAAATCACTCGCTTGTATCTCAAAAATCTCATATGTTAGGGCACTCGTATCTCGAGATACCACTGTATGTGAAACTAGATTTGACTTGAGGTGGTGATCATATAATACAATATACAAATGTGATGGTATTTGGAGATAGAGCCATTGGAAGATGATTAGGTCATTAGGGTGGAGCCCTTATAAGTGGGATTATTGCCCTTATAAAAGAGACCCCAGAGAGTTTTCCTGACCCTGTGGTTAGCAAACTGCAGCTCACAAGCCATATGTGGCTCTTTGGCCCCTTGAGTGTGGCTCTTCCACAAAATACCATAGGCTGGGCAAGTCTATTTTGAAGAAGTGGCATTAGAAGAAGTTTAAGTTTAAAAAAAATTGGCTCTCAAAAGAAATTTTAATCGTAGTACTGTTGATATTTGGCTCTGTTGACTAATGAGTTTGCCGACCACTGCCCTGGCCTTTTTACTATATGAGGACACATCAGAAAGAGCCATCTATGAACCAGAAAACCTAGTCTCACCAGACACCTAAACTGCTGGCTTCTTGATCTCAGATTTCCAGCACTTTGGGAAATAAATTTCTGTTATTTATAAGCTTCCTAGTCTATGGTATTTTGTTATAGTAGCCCAAATGGACTGAGATTTAAGAGGTACTCAGCATAGTCAAAATCACAGAGACAGAAAATAGAGCAGTGTAGTACAAACTTATGTGGGAAGATAAACACTAAATTCTGGAGAATTGTTAGAGAAGGATAAATAGGAATGAGAGGAGGATGATATATGTGGGGGTTTCCAGGAATGGATTATTTTTTTTAAATGTTAAATATGACAAAATTTTATGATTGACAAACCTGAGGGAAGTATGAAAGATGATTAAGATAGGTGATAGATAGACAGATTTTAAAAATGGAGCAGTGGTTACCATGGGTTAGGGGTGGAACAAATATGGAGTTTGTGTTTAATGGCTATAAAGTTTCGGTTTCCAAGATGAAAAGAGTTCTGGAGATGGATGGTGAAGATGGTTCCACAGCAATGTGAATTTACTTAATGTCACTGAACTGTATATTTTAAAATGGTTAAAATAAAAATGTTTGTTATATGTTGAAAGAAAAGTGAAACTAAATGCTTTGAGTTTCCCTTCTACCACAGTTCCCAGGACTCCTATTTCACACATTTACAATATTGACCTGGTCCCTGTAAGCATTTAAGTTTAAAGACTGGGTAAATGCACACACCTGCCACACATTCTACCAAAAGTTATGGAAAATACAATGATGAATTCGGTATTTATTTTAGCCTCAGAAATCTTACAGTTTTGTAGGAGAATTGCTCCCCTTTCTCAAGTAATTAGAATGAAGTGTCAAAAAGAAGCAGAAAAAATGAGAGGATCTCAGAATGAAAAATAATTGAGGTAACTGGACTAAGCAACAAATGCTTAATTAATGCCACAGAAATTAGCAAGAGCCTCTTTTTTCTTTTTCTGTGTGTGTGTGTGTGTATGTGTGTTGTTGTTGTTGTTGTTGTTATTGTTGTTATTGTTGTTGTTTTTGTTCTTGTTGCTGCTGCTTCACAAAGATATCACCACTGGAATAGTTAGAACCTTCATTAGAGAAGATATTTAACAACCAGATGGTCCCAGATTGTCACATGCCCCTACTATAATCCAAATTTTAATTTAATAATATAATTTACAAGTGACTTAATGGGATTTTTCTTTCCTTCCTCAATTAGGACTCAAAAATTGCCACATAGAAACAGTCCTACTGTTTTGCATTACCAGTGGTCTATATAATTTGCTCTAAGCTCTTTGATCCTTAAAAATCTCAAATTCAGTATTAATCTTTTTAAAGCTAAAGTGATGATTTTTATTTTAAAAGTCCATGAAGTCTGATGCCTATAAATAATTGGTTAATAAATATATAATTAATATTTAAATGCCTGTTTTTACTTAATAAAGTTCTAAAGTTAACATCCTAAGATCCTAAAGGCTGTAGCCACCAAAACACTAAACATGGACACCAATTGGACTCAGAATTAATGTTTTTTCACAACAAAAAATATGACTTCAATTGAGCAGGCTTGGGATGTTACCAAGATAACAAATCTGGAAGCTTGAGCATCTGTTCTTTCAAATGCACTGTGACTTGCCCTATACACTTTCAGCAGCCCTAATTCAGGAAATGTTGAATTTTCCTCAATTAGATCTCATGTCCAAGTGGCCTTAATCAAACACATAAATAAACTGAAGCTTTCCCATGAGAACTAACAAAATTACATCATGTCTAGTGACAGAATTGAAGAGACCGGGTTTATAAATACTACAGACTTTTTTAACTTTATTCCATTTCTACAAACCTATGGGTCATCTTTAACCTTATTTTTATTATTTACATTGCTTTTTAACTAAAGACTTTATGTAACAGGCTATTATTTCAAATATAAAATTTTCCAAATTGTATAAACCACTAAATTATTCCCAGTAGAACATCTTCCTTGCATAGTCTTGATTTTGCTAATTTCAAACATTACAAATCTTTGAAATGTCATTCTAAATCATACTAATGTCCAAGATAACTGACCTTCCCTAACTACAAAATAAGATGTGCATAGCTACTGAGTTAAAGACACTTTCCTGTATTTTAATCTAGTCCCTATTCTTGGATCCATAACAAAATATATATATATATATTAATTGTGGATTTACTACTTCCTCATGGAGTTGCTCTGAAAATTATACGTATAGAACTTAACTAAAAAATACAATAAGGTTTTAATTAAAGGCAGCCCTTAGTATTAACATTAATACCAACTGCTGCTGGTGGTGGTGGTGATAATTTATTGGACATAATTTAAATTTGTGATGACCCTGTGTGAATTAATACCAACAGGAGTAAATTATTTACTGCCTGGCTTTAAAAATATATCAAATTATACCTTATCTATTTGTAATGGGCACTTAAAAATTAGAGCTACTCTTCACACAACTGGGGGAAAAAAGTTATAGCAATTTCTGGTCATTTCTTTCATGTTGAACATTACCATATGCCTTACATTCATATGTGTTTGTTGTTGCGCTTTGACCTTTGTAATCTATTTTAAAGATCAATCTGTGTCTGTTTCTTGCTTTATGTCATGCAATGAATGACTCTTGACCAGCAGCAATAACATCTTGACCTAGATAACAAGAAGGTTAATTTTAATAAACATGTCGGTTATAAACACATTTTTCTTCTAATTAGCATTGTATCCTATAGTGTCATTAACTTTAAATTCATTTCACTATGTCTATATTCTAGAAGTATTTTTCATTTTTATAACAAGAGGGGACAACTTAAATATAATTATCTTCTCTATCAATTAATTGTCCCTTACATAAAAAGCATCATTTATATTTTCTGAAAAATAAAAAAAACACTGCATATCTGATATGTGACTATGTAACCATTGCAGATAAATTCATTTTCTTTTTTCTTCATTTTTTATTAATAAACAAATTCACAATCGCTTTTAGCTTAGAGCCAAAAAATGGTATTTTTTATAAGTATAGTTGGTATTATAGTTAAGATTTTATTTACATAGCACTTTTTCCTATGGGCAATTCATTGCATAAAAAAGAAAAGATGTTTAATACATTATACTACTTCATCACCTCAAATGTAATTTTTTTCTATGTAATTACTTTTCACTTTGATGACTATATTCTAAATATGTTTCTGTCTCAAATACATATTTTTTGGTGAGAGAAAGGTGTTAAAAAGGGGGCTTAAGTCAAAGAATGTCATAAATCTTTATTTATGAGACAAAAATACCAATGTCCAATAACATAATTTCTTTAAATTTTGAAGTGATTTTACGTTTTATATTGTTTATGCTTTTTTATTGTTCTCAAAACACTGAATGAAAAAGATCTGAATAATTGAATACTATCAAAACACCTTGCCTAGAAAACTACTCTAAGTTAGCAAAGTCAGTCAGGTGCTCCACCTTATCCACCGATATGTGAACATCTGTAATGTGCTAAAGCCCCCGCATATTAGCAACTTCTGATTTAGCTTTGACACTGATGTCAATACATAAAACATTAATACAGTGGGAATAAATAAAAATGACTCACTCCAAAAGGTGTAAGATTTTAAATATGTAATTGGTATTTTATAATTTTCCTCTATAAAGCATAGATCACAACCCCAAAAATGAGAATGCAGACACAGCAATAAGGTTACAAACCATCCCTATGAGGTCCACAAAGCTAACCAAGATATGCCTTTCTTCTCCTAGGCTTTTTATTTCATCCCACTGCTTTCTGCATCTCTATGTGAAGAGAGTATGCCTGCCAAAAACACACTCAGAATTCCTCTGCTAACAGATACTTGTAAAAATAAAATTTCTTTAAAGGCATAAAGAGACAAAACAGCACGTTCTGACTGCTGTGAAGACAACATGATTTTCATCCTTCTTGGGCCCTGGCAGCCGTTTGACTTGCACTGTCTTGGATGCTGGATGCACGGACCAGTTCTCAAATCCAGGGCTGGTGAAGGGCTATGTGCATGATTTCATTTATGGCTTTTTAGTGCAGCTTCTAGTGGAAAGTCACCACAAAAACAACATATCTACTTTTGAACCCTGAAGAGGTTCAAAAGGCTGTTCCAAAGAACACTAAATATGGTTTAACATGTAAGAAAATTTCCTATTTTTTATTTTTTAAATTCACTTTTCCCCTACCTACCTCTAGAAAAAATTTTATGCAACCAACAGAAAATGATGCCCACATAACAGAATTTGATAAAATATCAACTGAAATAGGAGGAGATAATTATAACAAAAACCCAGACTTAAACTCTTCATGGCAGTGAAATTCAGATAGGAGATTTTTTTCACTGATGCAATTCTATTAGGAGAAAGAGGTATTTCTTGTTTCAAGTGGAAGGTTGATCTATCCCATGGGAATGTTAAAAGTTCACTAAGCACTATGAATATGCAAGAATATGAAAGAGTCTTCAGCAATTGTTTTATGGAAGTTCTATAAAGGTACTTCACTTGAAGAGTGCTGTAAATTGTTGAATCTATTTATATAAAGAGATAAATTATGATTACCAGAAATAAAACTCTGTAGTAATACAGAAAAAGGTATTTTTAAAGTCTAAAGGAATGTGTCTCTATTAGAAGCCTACAATATCAAGTGTGATTAACATCTTGGATTTTTAAGGATCTATATAATTTTATTTTCTAAGTGAAAAGCAAACTCAGTGTTGTTGAAAACATAATATACATTTTGTGATAGTGGTTCCTTCCTGGAAAATTATAAAACCTGAAGTGTTTTTCTTGAGTACAGGGGATCATCTTTTTTTCTATGCCAGTCTAAGCTGCAAGAACGTCTGCAGACAGAACCACAAAGCGTGGTCAATGCATTATTCTGTATACTCAGGGCTGAGTGGTCTCACTGATCCAAAAGTCCCCCGTGATCATGCATGGGAAAGATCACATAAACTGCCGAAACCGGTTTGGCTCAGTGGGCCTGTGAACTGAGTGGGTCCCAGGTTTGATTCTCGTCAAGGGCATGTACCTTGTTTATGGGCACATCCTCAGTGGGGGTTGTGCAGGAGGCAGCTGATCAATGTTCTCTCTCATCAATGTTTCTAACTCTCTATTCCTCTCCCTTCCTCTCTAAAAAAAAAAAAAAAATCAATAAAATATATTTTAAAAAAAAGATCACATAAACTCCCGCCTTGACCATAAAGGAAACTTGACTTTGTTCCCGGCTTCACAGAGCTGGTGTAAAAATATATATTAAAATTTCCACAAAGGACTTTTTAAATATAGATTTGATTCTCTAAATGGTGAGATGATCTTGGAATCACCATTGTAGGAAGGACAGACATTCTTAGAAGCAGAATCTAAATAACGTGTAAAATTCCTCCTACTCTTCCCAGTATCGTATCCAGCCATGGAATTTCAATATTCACCATGTATTCTAAAATCTCTCAACTAACTTTTTAACATTTAAAGGATGACTTTTACTGTATGACATTTAGGGAAATTATGCTAATGAAAGGCTGATATTCATTCAGTCTCAAAATTAAAATTTTTAAAATCTTGCTTTTATCTCTCTCAATTCACTTAGTCATCACTGAAATACGACTCTTCCATTACTATTTCCCAAGACATTGTTACCTCCTTTTCAGCACCTATCATCTGCCTGTGCCATAGTGACCTAGGTATATACTAGAGTAAATGTCATGGGAGGGCAACTACAGTTTATTTTTCTTCCTCTTATTTAACCTCCTCAATATCATAGCCCAGATTCTTGACACTTGTCCTCAATCAGAGAAGGCCAAGTGAGTTGAATTAAAGCCGTGGGTTCGGCTGCAGGTGAAAGTAGCCTGTATTTAGAAATCTGAGTGGTGTCAATATGTCAGATACTTTCCAAAAATTTTTCTTGACTGATCTCTCTTAATGACTGATATTTTAAATGAGTTATTTATAAATAGCCAAGCTAACTATTTTTGGAAATTTTCTGTTAAACTGGTAGCTAGCACGTACAAAACAGATTGTTAGAGATTTGCTTACCAAGTGGATTGAGAGCTAATATGCAAAGCCCTTAGGAAGTGGGATATAAACAAGTACATACTGAGAAGGGAAGGTCTGGTCCATGGGTTTCTGACCAGAAGGCAGGACTGAGAAAGAGGTCTCAGTGTAAAAGGATGGACCGTCTGGGGAGCCCAAGGGGACAAGAGTCCTGGGAGAGGAGGCTGGCAGAGTGAGGCATGGAATAAGGGCCAACGATGCCAAAGGCAAGCTTAAACCACTTCCCAACTTGCCCAAAAGTACAAGTGGCTCTCAGAAAGCCCATGCTGTTTATTACTGAAGAATAGCCCAAAACTGCCTCTGAAGAACTGTGCCTGGCCATTTGAACCCTTTAAAATACTCCCCATGTCCTTGGTCTTCATCACAATCAGACCCTATCAAAAGCAAAGCCAGCTGTCCACATGGTGTTAGACCAACCAGCCCCACATCTCTACAGAACCTGTTTTCAGTCAAGGACTGTTTCTCTACTTGCTTGAAACAACTGCTTGGGTGAAAGTATGTCCTCTTTAGTAGCTCCTTTCTCTTCTAACTCACCAGGATCATGAAGCAATCATTCAAATTTGCCAAATTTTACCCTAACTATCTGAGAAAAAATCTCAGCTTCCAAAAAGGATCTGTTTTTATATAAAAAACAACAGCAATACCGTTAAGTTGCAATTTTCCAGTGAATGGCACCTAAGCCTATATAATTCATCAGGAGCTAATAAGGATGAAGGACCGCCTGCCTCACACAACAGCTCCTCAGTGGGATAATATATTAACATGCTGGCTAAGAGGGTCTGATTCTATCCAACACAATGTTGCCTTCCTGGAGCTGTGCAGGTGCCCACTGCAGGTGGGCCCTTGGTGGGGCTGAATTTGGAATCACCTGTGCAGCTGTCATGTCTTTTTGAATTCATACAAGCCCTTGGAAGAAAGTAGAAGTTAATAACAGAACTGGCACAACTTTTCAGGAAATGTGGCAGATGGACACACATCCTGGGGGTCATTTTGAATTTTTGGTTATTACTGCCATCGCTGTATAAAATTTACAAGTACAAATTTAAGTAGACACAGATTATGGTATTAAACCCACATGTATAGATTTCAATATAATTTATCTTCAAGTGAAGGTTATAAATGGATTTGAACAAGAATTTTGTTTTAAGCAGTAATAAAGCACATTGTTGCAATTAATAATACTTCAGTAATGCTTAATAAACACATAAAAATGGCCACATTTTATATAATTATATTCCTCCAGGCCTCCTCTTATTCATTATATAATAACCACAGAATGCAGGAATTCCATCCATAAACTTCTATTATCTTGTATGTAATTCCAGATCAAATCCAGTGACTGCAACTTGACTTTAACATTTAGTATTGTTAACTTGTAGTAGCTCTGCTACGTGTAAGATATTATTTGGGGGAAACACAAAGTTGATATGTAATTAACTTGCTTTTTAATCTTCTGTTTTAAGAGGCAGAACTTGTTTTTTCACTGTCTAGCTACTTTAAAATTCTTAATGCACAATTCTGAATTCTAAAGTACATAACAGGTCACTAAAGAATCAAACATTAAAGAGTCAATGAAGAAACTGCTGCATTCTCAGAAAGTGCCCCTCCTCACAAAATAAAACTTTAACTCAGTCCATTATACTGTATCTATCCTAGCCATAGATTCCACCACAGTGTAAAGTTTCTCTCGTTGCTCTATTGTTTCCTAAACTGCTCTACAAATACCCCTCAACTTGCTGTAAAGTGAACACTCTTGAACCGTAGCTATCAAGTTCAAATTTGTCTCCCCACATATCACTGCAAAAAGTTACAGCACCAGCAGCATTAAAACCTCTGAGTGTAATCAGATGAGAGAACCAAGCACAATACTTCCCATTTAGAGGGCTGAGCAACCATTACAAACAGTGAGGGTTGCATAATGTTTCAAAAGTTTTTTTCCAGTGTTATTCTCCCGTGTGCTCGGATAGATAATATGTTTTTAAATATATTTTGAGTTGATAAGAGCTTGTACACAGAGTTTAAGAAAACAGAAGGACTCCTTTGGTACGCATGAAGTTACACTTTAGACACACTCTATTGCTTTGCAGTAGCTAGTGCCAGAATCCCCAAGTTAAAAAATGAAGGAGAAAAGTATTCTGATAGTGCAGAGCCACCTGGGATGTAGCATGACTTACCTAAAGATGGGTCTTTGGAGATGTTTCTTCCTGATTGTGACATGGTCATCCATTTAAAGGTGAATGTTTAACTTCTTCCTGGAAACCACTCCAAGAAATCCAGGGAGGGATGTGGAAGCTTATCCTGATCTATTGTGCTGCAAGGAGCCAGAGGGAAAAAGTAGTTTCCTCTTTCTCTTCTTGGGTGCTGGGAGAAAACTTGCCTGCTCTCTGCCAGCTGAGCAGTGTGTCCATAGAGGCCACATAAGACAGGCACGTTGGGGCACTCCCCCACAGAGCAGGGTGTGCAAAAACCACCGAGAGTCACTCTGATACAGGCAAGAGAAGTGCACGGA
This sequence comes from Lasiurus cinereus, assembly GCA_011751065.1. Taxonomy (NCBI): domain Eukaryota; kingdom Metazoa; phylum Chordata; class Mammalia; order Chiroptera; family Vespertilionidae; genus Lasiurus; species Lasiurus cinereus. The sequence goes on along the minus strand of JAAGEH010000393.1, from coordinate 6,701,318 downwards.
ACCCTCGGAAACAGAACAAAACAAACAGAAAACTTCCAACCCCAGTGACACCCAGGTAGGAGCCCCCTAAGTTATCGCAGCCATGAGAGCACTCCTTCCACATGCTGGTCAAGCTCCGAAAAGCTAAGTCCCTCCCTGTCTTTAAAACAGCCTGTTCTGAGGCTCAACTTTTTTTTTTCTTCAAAATAAAAGTTGTACAGCTGGTTCAGCAGTCCCATGTGAGTACCCTCCGAAAGTTTGCTCTGTTAAAAGAAGGACTGTATACAAATTAATGAAGAAAGAAGGGCTCGGGCTGTGTGGCTGGCTCTGCTTCAAAAGAGATGATAATTATTTTACAATCTTGCTTTTACTAACACTGCATAAAGTATGGGACAACTCATCATTTTTGGCATTTGTAACCTAATAACCTACACTTGGCTGGAGTCAGAGATGCCATTTCAACTGATAGAAGGCCATGTGAAGCTGGCCAGAGCTACAAAAGTTTAAAAAAACACAAATTGCTCAATTCTAACCGTGACATTGTACCCAAATAATTGTACTCAAATGTGGCTTTCCAGCTAAGAGGGGACACTACAAGAAAGATATGGAAAAACACACATATGCACACAAACTTTTTTCTAAGCCTCCCAAACTCCCTAGGAACTTAAGGTTTTTACATTATATGATCAAATGTGAATTTATAAAAATAAAAAGAAAGTAGATATGAGAGAGAGCTGTGGACAGCTGAAAATAAATGACATTAAAATGTTTTATTTGGAAGACTTAGGCTCACACTGCAGGAACTCTTGTTCTAGTTACAGATAAGGCAAATCGTCATATTTTAATATAACTTATTTTGGAGACAGTCCTGTATTTGAATCACTAACAAAATTTCTACGCAATCAATAATGTCATGAGATTCCAGGCCAGAGGTTTGGTATGTAATAAAATAAACCATCTCAAAACATGACTAAATGTGTTTTTTTTAATTATACATGTAATAAATGGTGAAACACCTGAGAAACACACATGCCTTTAGTTAAATGACTTATAAAAATAAGAACAAAATGTCATGGAGTGGGGATATGATCAATAGGATCTCAATCTGTAAATAATCCCACAGGAACAAGAACTTCTCTCCCAGAAAAAAGAGAAAGGAGGAGAAAAAATTACCAAAATATTAAATAAAGTTAATAAAAATCACATTTTAACAGTTCTAATATATACCTTTTCTTTCATTTTTCTAATGAAATCGCCTGAGAGATCTCTGAACTAAAAATTTAAAAAATGGGTTCCAGTCCTAGTTCCATCATGAACGTACTGGGCCATTGTGGGAAAATTTCTTGACCTATTTGAGCCCCAGTTTTCTTGTTTGTAAAATGAAGTTATAATATTATTTGCATTTTATCTTCCTTTCAAGCTTTAATGGTACTGAAGTACTATTTCAAAATATGGTTAGTTTACTTCTTGCAAAGGAACTAGCATAAAGATAAAGATGACTTATATTTTAAAAAAACCACATTATACAAAGTTATAACTAAGTAAGAAAGTTATAAATAAAGGACAACTTTATGTTATATTGATGTAGTATTCCATATTTACATAATGATGTTTAAATTAATATTCTCTTCATCATCAATAAGCATTCAATCAGAGACTGACATGTAAGGGATACTGATGTTAAATCTGGAGACCATCTATATGCAAACTGATACTCAGACCTTTGGGGCAGATGCTTTGGTATAACCATATGCTTTAGCTCTCTTTGTATAATAAGGTTATATTAGTAATGACATGCTTCACAGGTCTTCTGAAAGCAGCTTTGCATTTATGGCTGGCATTCAATCGCTGGACTCATGGTTTATCTATATTATTATTAAGTTAGCGTAGATACCCCTGAGGGAGGGACAAGCCAAGAGAATAATAAGCCCATCAACTTTTTAAAATTAACTTTCATTTGGTCTACTTTTGAATTAGAAAAGTGAGATGCTTTCTTCATTAGTATGATAAAAGGAACTCAAGACAAATACTAGTAAACAGCTAGCCAAGGTACAGTTCAAATGACAAGAAAGTAAGCAATCCAACTTGAGGTTCCGAGGCCTAATTATCAGCTGCAGAACCTCAATTAATTACAGGAAGTCCATAACACCTTTGATTACATTAGGTTTATATTCTTTTTGCTCTTAAGACTTAAGGTAGAAAGCTTGTACAACAAGCACTGTATTTAAACTCAATCTTAGAACCTAAAGAGCCATGAAAAAATACCAGTATGTTAAATATTCACTTGGCACTAAGAAAAACACACATTTCCTAAATGTTTTTATTAACTTTCTCTCAAAGAGCATTTAAATTTAATATTGAGAAAAAGTTTGCCTTATCCAACTGTAATATAGCATTCAATAAAATGAAAGAATCTCAACTATGGTTGCTTAAATTATAAAAATATATTCCTTAAATTAACAGAATTTGTGCAGAGGTGAAGTCCTTCTGGGTTGCCTGCAGGGATCAGGCCGAAACTGTAGTCCAATGCTGCCTGCAACTCCTACCTGCCACTGCCACTTACACTGGCCCCACTGTGCCTGCTGTGGGCTCACACCCAACCAATCACCAGCCATGAGCCCGGTGTCTGGCGCCCTCTCAAAGGTAGTGGCCTGCGGGATCAGGCTGAAACCGGCTCTCTGACATCCCCTGAGGGGTCCCAGATTGAGGGAGAGGGCACAGGCTAGGCTGATGGACCCCACTGGTGCACGATTTGGTCAGGGAGGGACTGTGAGAGGCTCCAAGGCATGTCTGGCCCATCTTGCTCAGTCTTGGTCAACCAGACCCCAGCAGCAAGCTAACCTACCGGTTGGAGCATATTCCCCCTAGTGGTTAGTGCATGTCATAGCAAACAGTTGAGCATTTCTAGCAGATCATTAGCATATTATCCTTTGATTGGTTATTCAGTTGTTCTGCCTTTCGGTCTGTTTGCATATTACCCTTTTATTATATAGGATAAGTGCCAAAAACATATGCAAAGGTGTAAAAATCTTGTAATATTATGCCAACCCAAGAACTGAAAAAAATGACTGTACAAGCTATCATTTTACCATCTAAGTCTAGGCAAATATGTCTGAGACAAAGTGTATGCTCTTTTGCTCCAATGTTATGTCATTAAATACAATACCACAGGTTATAATTTAAATGGGTTTTAAATGAACTGGAGAAGTGGGAAGAAGATACAAAAAAAAATAGGATCAGATAGTATTTTAGGTTTTATCATTGTATACGCATAATATAATTTTAAAATTTGTAAACATTTTTGCTTCTTTCTCTCTTGCCTCTCTACCTTTCACCAAGAGAACTGCAAGCCCTGTGTATCATTAGAGACTCTCCTATACCTAAACTCTAGTTCAGTAGTTCTCAATCTTTATTTTGACACATTGTATGTGAAAGATGACATGCACATAATACTCTCCCAGAAAGTACCTTGATGAAACTCAAAACTGTAAAATAGGGGGATTGTCATAATTTTTATTTTACACAATTATACATATTTCATCAGTAAAGTGAAACACTACTTGGTCAACTCTACCATGAGATGAATGGCAGGGTGTGAACTATTTCTAATGGACCGACCATAAGTCTATCCTTTTATCACTGGGCCAGAAACTATTACAAATACATGAATGAGAGTAGCATTGTTTAAAAGGTAACTTAAATCTGATTTATCCTTTTAAGTTCAGTCATTCACAACCTTCAGTATTTTCTCCATTTTTAAACAAATTTTCCGCTACACGTTTCACAAGTGACTACAAAGTTAGTTGATAAGTGGTAGAGCTACAATTTGACCCCAGATGTCTTATTCCTGAGCCTAAGCTTTTATCCCTACTTAATAGGTTGTCATGCTTCCAGGCAGCATGCTACCGAGGTCACGTGGGCTCTTTCTGGACTGTATTTCCTATTCCATGAAGAAGGAGAAGCAACTAGCCACTCTAATGAGTATCTATTCTTCTAATCCTCAACCCTACTTAAATAGCATTTTATTGTAGGTTATGTCCCCAAAGTCAGCCTTAGGAAAGGCCTACTTATGTAGAGGTGAAATAATTAATGAATATTCCTAACTAAGATCTGAATGGGAATTCTGTTCTATTACAAAGAGCCCTGGACTAATGACAAGGAACAAACAATTAAATCCCAGCTCTAGCAGCAATTTTCAACTCTCTTCCCATTTGTTTCTTTAAAAATCAAACTAAGATGTTGGGCCAAATGACCTCTAAGATCCTTTTCAGCTCTGAATTTTTATGACTTTATGACTGACACCATGAAAAAAATGTCAAGTTATTTAAATTTAATGTCCAAGCAAGAATAAACTCTGGAGTCATTTTAGTTTTTCTTAACCACAACAGAGTCACCCATACCACCAGAATACATTTTAGCCCCACTGTTGTGAGACTAAAAATATAACAAGCTACTATTCAGATGTGAAAATAAATTGTAGAACTTTATTTTTTCTAACTAAGCTGTTTCCCCCCTACAGTTCCAACTTGGAATTACTTTCAGTGGAATGAAACCTACAGCAAGGCAGGGGTTAGTGTCTGTTGTATTCCCTGTGCATAAGAGATACCCAATCGTAATTTATTGAATAAATGACCACAGGACCAAAGAGATTATAGGGGAGCAAAATGTGTCTTCTTGGTATGAGGATTATTTTAGGTTGACTCTTTTTAAAGAGCAAATGATTAGAATTTTTTCTTCTTACATCCCCCTTAACTGCCTAAAAATAATTTAGTAGAGAGCCTATTCCTGAAAGAGATCTATCACCAGAGATAACTACAAAGAATATGAGCCAGATGTAGTAGGCAAAGGAGCCTGATTGGTTAAAGTCCTCTCTGTGTCCCATTGTCTCTGCATGGCATGCCAAACATTTGTTTATGAAATATTTGCTTGTGCCATATTCCTGTGAATTATTTTTCTCTTTTTTTTTTTTTTTTGAAGCCCTAGGCTACCTCCTACTCTTTAGATTAGGTCTGGTATATAAGCTTCATTTGCCTGACTACCTATAGGTTTCATATTCTCATGCAACCCCCATTTGTGTAAAATTACATTTGTACTCTCCTGTTATTCTATTTTATGTTAATTTGATTATTAGACCAGCTAAGGAACCTAATAGGGTAGAAGTAAAAATTTTGCTCCCTCACATGCCCACGTCATATTTATGTGTATTCTTTTTCTATAACCTCAGTCATATCTGATAATTGTTCAGTCTCTCATGTTTTCTCCAAATTACTGTTTGTTTGTTTTTTCAAGAAGGCATCTAAGTCTATAGGAAGGTGGGCTTCTATGACTCTGTAGTGACAGAAGAAAGGTGGCCTCAAACCCAAACTTGCAGGTACCTTCTCTCTTCTTTGTTTTCTCTGGTCTCTGCAACAATGTCCCTTGTTTTGTGGTCATTTGGCTCCCTGCACACATCTACTGCTGAAATCTGTGCCTGATATGTTCATTTGGCTCAGTCTGGGAACTATGATCATCCCTTTCTGATGGAGCCCAACCTTATCCTCACTGTTGCTACAGGACACTTTAAGTCTTAGTCACATCTTTCATCTGGCTCTCCACCAAGGCTGTTACCTTATGACTTCTCTAACCCCTTGCCATGGGAATAGCAGGCTCATGACAGATATACTAATACCATATCAGCTGACTTCTTGTACCCTCCATCCTACACAGGCACTGAAGAAGGCTTGGAGCTGGCCACACCAGGCCACCATTTTTATTCTGCTGTAGCTAACTCACTAAATCACTGGGAAAAGTCCTCTGCTTTAAGCTTATACTTTCAACCAAACATGCTCCCTAACTTTGGAATTTCAGCTCAGAAGTAAGAGGTCAAAAACCTTTGTCCATTTTTGGCATAAAGTACCTTTTATCTGGGGTCCCTTTTTCTATATTTCACCAGGGCCAAAGAGATATGCTTTCCCCATCTACTCTGTATCTCCTGGGTACACTTTGTAGTTTATTAAGCTCAATATTCAAATCTACGAGCCTGGATCAGGTAAGTTAGGTAGCGCTCCAGGAATTTGGGAAACACTTTTTTATGTACACAGTCTGGCCTTCAGAAATATGGTCTCATAGGGGCTCAAGGTTTTATTTAGGTATGCAAAGCCCCGCTTCTTATTTGTCTTTACTTTTATCTACAATGACATTAATCTTATGCCCTGCCATGCATGAAGCAGTTGGATACCTCTGGCTGACTAGAAAAAGGTAAGATCATATTCATCAAAATGGAGAAGAATAAAATAATCAAAATAATAATGATTTTATGAAGCCTTTTTATTCATTTTTTTAGTGGATACATGGTGAGTAAACTATACACAATATTAAGATGCTGCCTTATCTGTGTCTCACCTTCTTATACCTTTATCTCAAAACCCTGACTATTAGGCTCATTCCTCACTAGACATGCTGGTATTTTGTTTCTCAAATACGTCACAGTCTTTTTTGACACTTTTGAATATACTGTTCCCTCTAACCTAAAATGCTTTTCCTGTTGCTCATTTCTCAGGCTTCGGCTCAGTTTCATCTCCCGAGTGAAGTGAGTCCTCTAACAACTCCATCTGAATTTCAGATACCTACAATACTGTGATCATTTCCCTCGCAGAAAATATTATAATCTGTGTCTCAGAATAGGTATAATGTATTTGTTCAGTTATTGAATAAACCCATTCTGTTGAATGCAGTAACTGAGGAAAAGATCAGACATCTATCTCTTCTTGACTACATTAAAAATAAACCTAGTCAAATTATACTGAGCATATATTTTTCCTCATATGTTTGTAAAAACCTAAAAAATAGATTCTCACTGATATCTTGCAATGTTTCCAAACATTTTCTAATACTTATGTATGTGCTTCATCTTGAAATATTTATCATTATACTTCAAGAATTCTATATATCTGAGGATAAGTACAATGGGAATATTAAAACTGACAATGCAATTGAGAATCACTTGTTAAATGGTTCTCAATTTGATCAAAAATCTTTTCTACCTTACAGGCAAAAAGCAAATTCTACCCAGTTAATGGTTTTAAACTAGGTTATCTTGTCTTATGTGTCAGTCTTAAAGTTTATTTGCCACTTATTCAATAATAAAATACAACAGAATGTTTATTTTTTTAGGTTAATGAATAAAAAAGACTGGGTTTATGGCTTTAAAATAGCATGAAAAACTGTTCCCTAAACTGGCTAACTCTTCAGCCATGTATCAGAATTGAGCTTTTTACTGCACAAAGTAGGAGACATTCCTCTTTGTCATTGAAGTGTAGAAGCAGGTCAGTTGAAGTTTGATTGGCTCCAATTAACACTCCTACAAGTTCTGACAGCCATCAGAGTTGGCAAACAACTTCCTTGGAATGTGTGATATTCCGTGAAAACATCAACAATAACAACAAAGGAAATCATTTAAAACAGGTTCTCATAGCCAAACACCCACCCATCACAGCTCAATTGAACGGAGTAATTGAGCAACATACAAATCTACTATAAAAGGAAATTACTTTTGCATAGTGGATAAATAAACATTGCAAAAAGAGACCTCCTTAATATAAAATTTTCCAAGTCAGAGGATTAAGAAAGAGATGGTTGAACAGGGGCTGAAGGATGAACAGATAGGAAGGGCAAGCAGACCGCATCAGCCTTGAGGATCAGGCAAACAACATGTTTTGGAGGGCACACTGTGGCTGAAAGCAGTGTACTGTGGTGCCTGCCACATTAGCCTGCAGAGTTACAGGCTCACACCATTACATAAGAAGAGAGGTTGTGCTTAGAAAAAGTAATCAATATGACATCGCAGGTGTGTTTTTTTAAGGTGGGAGATCTTTTTTTTTAATATATTTTATTGATTTTTTACAGAGAGGAAGGGAGAGAGATAGAGAATTAGAAACATCGATCAGCTGCCTCCTGCACACCCCCTACTGGGGATGTGCCTGCAACCAAGATATGTGCCCCTGACGGGAATCGAACCTGTGACCTTTCAGTCCGCCAACGCTCTATCCACTGAGCCAAACCAGTTTCAGCAGGAGAGAGATCTTATCCTTTGAAATAGCATGGATGGATCTGGAGAGCATTATGCGAGTGAAATAAGCCAATCAGAGAAAGACAAGAACCATAAGGTTTCACTCATATGTGGAATCTAATGAACAACATAAACTATCGAGCAAAATAGAGATAGACCTATGGAGCGCAGGCTGACAGTGGTAGGGTGGGAGACAGCAGGACTAAGGGGGCTGAGGGTTGTGGAAGGATTGAGAAAAAAAGAAAAAACTCATGGACACAGACCACAGTGTGGGGATTTCGGGGTGAGATGAGGGATAAGGGTGAGTGGAGGAGGGTATAGGGGTGATAAATGGTGAGACTTGACTTGGGGTGGTGAACACACAATGTACAGATGATATGTTATGGAATTGTGCATCTGAAAACCTGTACGAATTTGTTAACCAGTGTCACCACAATAAATTCAATAAAAAGGGGGATAAAAAGGAATGCGGTTCAGAGGTTTCCATTTTTCCCAAAAAATGTTCTTATCCATAATGCTTAAGTCAGTGGAAAGTTGTCCAAAGGTAGTCGCATGCTAAGACTCATTTAGTTTCTCTACAGCTCTGAAACCCAGCTCCAAATCCCAGCAATGAATCCCATCACTAAATCATTAACTTAGCTTCAGCACTGAGTCATCCTTACCAGCTTTCTTCCATATTTTAAGCTTGGTTTCAACATGACTCTAAATTCAATCAGTAGTTGGTTTTGTTGTTCTTTTTTAAGTCTTTCTTAAGCTTCCAGTAATGCCTAGGAATAAATGTGCAGAACTACGATCAAGAAGGAATTGAATCATTGTCAGTAAATGGAAAATTCCTAAATGCTAACCTATTGACTCTCTGAGCTTTTAGAATTAGACAGCAATAGAGATAATCATGACTCACACTGACTTTGAATAGAAGCAGCTACTCAGTTTGCCAAGCTTTCAGTAGTATGGGTGATAGGTTCTGCATAATGACTCAAATGTATAGAAATGAGTCACTACCCCTGTTACCTTTTTAAAACAAAAATGGGTTATTAGAAGAAATAATAAATACAGATCACAGTTATTTGTGCCCTTACATCCATTCATGCCTCATTTTAGCTTCAGCTTTTCTTTCTGCATCTACTGGCTTTTCCCCACACCATATCCTTTGAAATGATTGATCTATCCTTGCCACTCTAACCTTATTCTTCTTGTTACTATCTTATTTTTCATATAAATATATCATTCACATAAACTCTATCATATGCGATAGTTACCATAATTTATACATTCATTTAGTTAAACTCTAAGTTTAAATTCTGTACAGGATTTAAACCAACCAGTGAACATTTTCCCAAGCCCAACACCAGACACGTTATCTACTGCATCATCTGACGCAAGGCCCAATCCCTAATAGAATACTGGAAATCAGTCTGTTTTAGAAATTCTGCACCTTTTTTTAACATTATAAACTTCCATCCCCTCTCTGAGGTCAATGGCAATCTTCCCTCATCTTTTCTTTTCTCCAGCTGGCCCAGTGGAAGGTGTGAGAGCAAGGGAGTTGACATGTATTTATTAGTCATTTGCTACATGTTTGGTACAATAGTTTATATTTCAGTTAATTCTACATAACACGCTTGGAAGGTAGGTCCTCTTACCTTCAAGTCATATTCAATGTAACCAGACCAGAGAAAAATTCTGTAATTTGCCAAAGTTTATACATCTTGTATGCTACAATAATAGGATTTGAATTCAGTTCTATTTGATAGAAACATCTTTGTCTTACTAACACTGCCTCTCTGTGATCATAATCTTAGTTTTAATAGCAGCCTTAAGGAAAAAGGCATTCTGATAGACTCTTTTTTTTAAAATATAATTCAATGATAATTTGAATTAGGTTGAGTTCTAACAACAATTCAAACTTGATTTCAGAGACACATTGATTTAGATAATTCTCACAATGGAAGATTGGATCAGTGAACCAAAAAAAAAAAAGATGATGATGATGAAATATGGACGCTTTAAACTTTACCACTTGTTTGCTGTATAATTTTCATCAAATAAAAGGGGATAAACAAAATTTTTAATTAAAACATTGCTGAGAAACCCCAGAAAAAAAAAATCATGTCAGAATAAACATGTAAATGAAGCTGAGGTTATATCTCCAAAATACAGAATGGATCTCCAGCACTAAGGTGTGTGTCTATACTGTAATTCCCTCTTTAAAATCATACCCACAGAAACCCATGCCATTAAAAAATAGTTTATTAATTAAAATTGCCTATCCCCTTTTAAAATCACATTATGAAATATTCATCTTCACAAAAAAGATGGCTAGATGGACTTGTGAAGCTCAAGAGTTGCCTATGAGATTATCTAGCTCTTGTATTCCACTACACGGGTAATATTGGTAATTGCTGCCATTTACTGAGCAGGTGTGCCAGGCACAGCTAAGTACTCCACAAACCCTATTACATTGAATTCTCCGGACAACCATTAGCATCTCTATTGTAGAGACAGCTAGTATTGAACAACTGGGAATTACAAAGCAAGGATCTGAGCCCACTTCTGCTTTCCCCCATAGCTCATGAAGTAAAATGCTAGTGCCACCCATGACTGCGGCCATCTAATATAATTCACTTCAATTCCCTTCTTCTGTTCCTCACAATCATTTTATGCTTTTATTTGCACTTTCTTTTTTGGCTCCTTCTTTATAAATGATTTTTTTTCCAATGATGGGCTCCAAATGTCCTTACTGATTCCAACCTTTTTAAATGTGTGAAGATTCTGAACTCACTTTCCTCAGTTATTCTGCAAATACAACATTCCTGGTGTTTTGAATGTACACACTGTTTCAATATTTTTTGACCTTGAGGTAAGGACTTATTTGTTATAAACAGAATCACAGACCTTCAAGGTCAAGCTATTCACCCTCCCAACCTCTGCAGAATTATTCTTGCTTTTCCTCTCAAATATAGCTTTACCCCCTGAGCTGGAGGAAGTAAATCTGCTCTTCATTTGCTCTCCACCCTCAAGAACTTATAACATGAGAATTTTATCTTGTTCAATGTTGCCTGTGTGTAAGGTTAGAGGCTTTTCTTATACTAACTTCTTTACCTGATATAAAAACAAAGAAACAAAATCTGTTCCAACAAGGAAGGGGAAATCAGCTGCATTGGGCTTATTGAGGAGTGATGTTTAGTCTCATATTTAGCCATTGCTAATACATATTCAATGGGGAAATATTCTAGATAAATTTTTGCCTTATATATTACCTTTAAACATAACATGACTTAATTTCACTGGTCAGTATGACAAAGAATATACCAGGAATTAAGAGTACAAAGATTATTAAAACACGGGCCCTCTCCTGAAGAAGCTGAAGTATAAAAGGAAATAATCTACTTTTAAAAGTAATTTCAATATAATTTAATAAGTGGAATTATACAATAAATAAAATGAAACAAAAGAAGTTCAGAGGGAGAAAAAAAGAAGACTCATAGAGGAAATTATTCTGTTTAATCAAGGTTTATCCAGTGATTAGAAGTTCACCAGGGCAAATTGTTTGCTAGAAAGAATAAGTTGAGGAAGTTCAGTCAAAGGAAGATGGAAATAACACAAAAGCATGAAATACCATAGTGTTCAGGAACTGGACCTCACCTTGATACGAGTGAGGAGCGCAGCAGAAGATAAAGCTGGAAAATTTGACAAAGGCCAAATCATATGTGCCATATGGTGAGCTTTGGCTCTGTCCATTAGGCCATGAGTAATCACTGGCAGCTACAGTCAGAGAAATGGCGCCTTCATATTTGCAATTTTGGAAGATCTCATTGATAAAAGTGTGGAAGATATGTTTTAAAAGAATAAGTCTTGCCCTAGCTGGTTTGGCTCTGTGGATAAAGCACCAGTCTGTGGACTAAAGGGTGCCAGGTTTGATTCTGGCCAAGGGCACATGCCCGGGTTGCTGGCTCGACACCCCCCTCCCCAGTAGGGGGCATTCAGGAGACAGCCAATCAATAATTCTCTCTTATCATTGATGTTTCTATCTTTCTATCCCTTTCCCTTCCGCTCTGAAATCAATAAAAATATATATTAAAAATAAAAATAGTAAGTCTTGATACAGGAATATCAGTAAATGACCTGTTAGAGTAATCTTGGAGAAAGATGAAAGTGGCCTGGAGCAAGGCAAAGTCATTAATTAGAAAAGAGAGAGGCTATTCAAGGTACCAACACATATAAAGCATAAGGCTTCGTGAACAATTGGACATACTGAATAAAAAGAAAAGGATTGAGACAATACTTTCATTTCTAGTTTGATATCTAGGTGGATGATATGCCACCACCACCATCTCGGAAGACCTAGATAATAAATAATAATAATAATAATAATAATAATAATAATAAAATTGTTTTTAAAAGTGTGATCAAAAGGTCATTGGTGGGGCACAGTGAGTCTGCAGCAACAAAGGATGGCCCAAGAGGAGATGTTTCATGGGTAATTAGGTTTTCAAATTATGGGAGAAAAGAAAGAAGTCAGTTATAGAGATAGTTTGTGTCTTGGGGAGGGAAGGTATCCTATCCTATATAATAAAAGCCTAATATGCAAATTGACCAAACAGCAAAACAAACTGAATGACTGGTCACTATGACATGCACTGACCACCAGGGGGCAGCTGCTCAATGCAGGAGCTGCCCCCAGCCTGCAGGGCCCAGGCCAGCCAAACCAGCAGATGCCAGAAGGGGCCACCCCATTATCCTGCCAGTCACCCCACAGAGAGAGGCGACCAGCAGCTGTGGCAGGGGTAAGGCCAGCAAGCAGGCAGGCAGCTCCAGTCTGGCCAAGGCATGTGCCAGCAGGGGCCCTACCCGATTGCCCCACTGGTCACCCCACAGATTGGCCCTGATCGCTGGCCAGACCTAGGGACCCTACCCATGCACAAATTGTGTGCACCAGGCCTCTAGTTACTATATATATAAAACTTTGAATGTGGATGGTATTGCTCAGAGTTGGTGTGAGCAGGGAATAGTATCCAGTGAAGATGTCTGAGAGATTGGAGAGTCAGGAGAGAAAGTTTAAACTACAACAAAAGTGAAAACAGTATTAGGAGAAAGGTGTCAGTGGTGTCAAAGGGGCAACACAATTAAGAAGAAAAATAACAGAAATGTTTTCATTAATGCTGGCAATATGGAAGCCACCAGTGACCTGATGAAAGCCATTTCTGTGCTGGAACAATTATATGGCCAGTAAGACAAAAGTTCTGAATCCAAGAAAATCATAGAGGTTGGATATTTTTCAGATTAGGTAGATCAAACTCACTTCAGTTAATACTGCTTATGGAAAGAAATATAAAGGGGAGATACAAGTTAACTGGGTAAATATTTGGGGTTGCAGAAAGAAGATTATCTGTTTACATGACAACAGTTTTCTTCAAGAAAATGTTTTGGTTTTGGTTTTGGTTTGGTTTGGTTTGGTTTGGTTTGTTTTCTTAATTTAATTCCTTGATTTCAAATGCCCAAGGAATGTTTTCTTTTGGAGACATGTGTGGGAACTCAACAGAGATAGGAATCTAAAAAGAGATCAGGACAAAGTTGCCTATGTCTTCTTCAGCTTGGCATTCATTTGCATAACCTTTTTCATGGTTATTTTTATTTATAGAAGCCACAGTCTATCTCTTGTCTCTTCATCTTTCTTACAGGTTTCACTTCTAGGATCCCAGTTTTCCCATTTTAATTTCTGGATATTCAAGTCTTATCCTACTGCAATCATCTAGAGACAGTGGTCTATGTGTTTTCTTCTCATCCTGATATTTATAAATACTTAACTGTTATGCTCCGTTGTTTTAAAATGATATTGTGAGCCAGATGACCTGACAAAGAAATCAAATCTGCCATATGATAAATATGTTTCTATATTTCAGAATATAATGATCAAAAGCTCTAAAGTTAAAAGTAATTATGATAAATTGATTAGATGCTATTTAGTTGTAGGTGCCTTATAAAGCATACCATATATTCAGCTATTTATTCTTCCTAACTATATGCAGGTATTATATATTTTCATTTAATTTAAGTGAATGACTATTTGTGCCTTTATTCATGAAAAAAAATACTTGACATATTTTTCTAGCATTAAATAAAGATAATTCAGGTAAAAATAATACTCTTTCGGGAAGTAAATTAACAGTATCTAGCCCAGCCAGCATGGCTCAGTGTTTGAGTGTCAACCTATGAACCAGGAGGTGACAATGTGATTCCCTGTCAGGAAACATGCCTGGATTGTGAGCTCGATCCCCAGTGTGGGGCATACAGGAGACAGCCAATCTCTTTCATTATTGATGTTTCTATTTCTCTCTTCCTCTCTGAAATCAATACAATTATATTTAATAAATAAGTACAAATATGGATTTAACTTTATTGTACTTATATAATAACAATATGTATGTGCATGTTTAATTACAGATATATGGATAGAGAAAGTGAGAAAGAATGATAAATGGAGTAAAACAAACAATTGTGCTTAGAGTTCCTTTCACTATTTTTCTTTAACTTTAAAATTATGTTAAAATAAAAACTATTTCTTAAAAGTTTGTTACAACTTTAAATTTGAAATTATATTGAAGTATTAGACATTGAAAAGTCAATGTATAATTGAGTTTTAATTTTAATGTGGAAATGGGCATTATCTTTAAGCTTTGTATCTTACAATAAAATTTACTATATCAAAACTATCATGATACCATTTTTCAGAGGCAAGGCTGAAAACTTTTGGAAGATTACATGTGTGTTGGTTATGTTCACAATGATTTAAAGATCAAACAAACAGTTATAAATAAAATGAGTAATCTACACACTGGCTGAGTTGGAAGCCCAACCAAAATGTTCTCTCTTCACAGAGATTTCCTTCAAGTGAAAATAATCTTCTAATTCTTGACTCATAGAATATTGTTTCTCTGACTTTTCTATGATATATAAAACCTTCTGTCTTGAATAATACTTATTTATATATATATTATTTCTGACAATGAGTTATAAATAAAACTGTTTAAAGGTAAAATTCCTATATGCTTAAACTCTTTCAATGACTCCCAAATGCCCTCAAGATCATTAAACTCTTAAATATAATTTAATGTAAATTTAATTATAATTTAAAATGTAAATATAATTTTAATATAAATTTAACATATTAAAGTTTCATATATCATATATATTATAAATTTTAATGTATCTCTCAAAATCTCCCAGTCACTCATCTATCACACAGACATACAATGCAGTATTCAGCTATATTGTATTACTTTTAGTTTACCCAGATCATAATGTTCTCTCTTCAGAAATTTACAGTTTCTGCCGAGACCGGTTTGGCTCAGTGGATAGAGCGTCGGCATGCAGACTGAGAGGTCCTGCGTTCGATTCCGGTCGGGGGCATGTACCTTGCTTGCAGGCACATCTCCACTGTGGGGTGTACAGGAGGCGGCTGATCGATGTCTCTCTCTCATCGATGTTTCTGACTTTCTATCTCTCTCCCTTCCTCTCTGTAAAAAATCAATAAAATATATTTTTAAAAAAAGAAATTTACAGTTTCTAATATACTTTCTTCAAATTCATTCCCCAGTTATTCCCTGCTTACCATTCAACCCTCAGTGTGGATAACTCTCTTGTGTCTGAAAGCCTTTCCTGGGAACAAGTCTAAGACAGACAAACATTCCTTCTCTCACTGTGGAGCACTCTCACTTCCACTTCTAAGGCATTTATAGCTTCATTTCAATAGCTCTTTTACTGCTTTTGGTACACCATCAACTATAACTTATCTATCTCGTTTTGCATTGAGGAAATCACTCATCTCTGTATTTCATAAATTTCATTAACACTGCTTTAATCCTACTTATATCACAGTAGGTTAGCTATTACTAAATACATACGTATAGCATACTTTTGTTGAATGCTACCTATAAGTTTTGGGGTGAAATCTATTATTTCCTTGTTCTGTTCACTCAGAAGGCCTGTAAGCCATGACCGTTCAGTAGAAATGGGCTTCCTTAGCACAAGACCTTGACTTCTATATACCATTCTGTCAAAAAAAAAAAAGAGCTTAGCTACCTATCATCTATCCACATATACATGCATGTAAATGTAATTTATATAACTATTTCTTTTCTAGAGAATGACTTCGTATTTAATTTAGTACTCTTATTCTCCTTTTTCAATAGAACAAGGAAGAAAGAATGGAAAAGATAGCTAACCCTTTGGGGTTTAGTATGCTAAAACAGTCTTGAGATACACAAGTTAAACTTGGCATACTTTGGATCTGAGCCAAAAACTGTTTTTATTGGCTGTAGAAAATGGAATTTTAGACTATGTTGGGCCACACTATAATTGTGTTTGGAAATGCATAATGTGATGGTTGAGACTTCAGTGTGATTAAATGAGTTTACGTATGCTGGAAAGTGGTTGTATTTTTCTTAGCACTTAAGACTAACACAGACTAAAAACAATGGAGTTTAACTTCTTAAGACCATTTACTGAAGATATAGGAATATGAATATTTGCAAATGACAATGAGGAAATATAAAGGAACTTCCTTCTAAATATTAAAATCTCAACAGCGTTGATAGAATGGCCTAAAATCTGCTTTTTATTGGTATAAAAACAACAGTATAAAATCACTTCTAGTAAATAGTTTGCCCTAAGCTATCTTCTCAAAATAAACATTCCATTACCCATCTGACATAGATAGACTCAAATGACATTGTTTTGTTTCTAAGCAAGATTATTTTTTCTAAGGTCCATGAATGTTGGTGATTCCCTTCAGAAGAATTGAAACCTATAAATATTGTTTTAGGGAGTTGATCTGGGAGTTTAAAGGAAAATATTTTGCACCAATAAAAATCAAATTAGCTTCAGTGAAAAAAACTATATAAGAGAGGAAAAATCCATAGCACAAGAATATATTCCAACTGTTTTGGCAATATTGAGAGGCGAAATACTGTATAGCTTTAATATCATTAGTTCGGTTAGTTTCTGCTTAGGGCAATAATAATTTAAACATTTCCTGTTTCATTCTTGCCCAATATTGTTTTTTCCATTATTGCAGTGCAAAAATACTTGGGCTCGTTTAAAGATTAGTTTGCTGGCATAAAACTTTACTTGCCTCTTAAGAGTATTTTCTTTAACCCTCAATCATGACTTGATATTTTAAAATTTCAATGTGGTCAAGGGCCTTTAGCATCAAAACAAAATTTCATCTAACCTTGTTAGGCAATTAGTTATAATAGAAGTGATAGCATGCTGGGCCATGAATATTCAGTATTTATCACTATTTAAAATGTTAATGTGCAAGATAAAAGTTCGTGTGTAATCCTACTTAAAATGCAAATATGCCAGATAAAAATACAAGTATGTTTTTCAATTCATTTGAATTTAAATGGTAGTCATGGCATCATATTTATATCACCTCAGCTTTTATTATTATATTAACACTTTAATATAAAAGCATCAATAAATTAATTAAAACATAAAATGATTAGCAATGCTTTCCTCAGAATATCTTACAGTATCTTAAATGTTTACCTGACCTGCATTGCATGAAATGTTTAGTTTAAGTGATTAAATGCCACTTTTATGTACCTTTAAATGATACCCTCTCTGGTATAAAGAGCATGAAATCTCAGAAATGGCCTTATGTATTTTGTTTAGATTCCAGCTCCTCTTCTAACAAGATGCATTATTTTTTGGAAAATAATTTGAAATATTTAAGCTTCTATTTCCTCAGCTGCAAAGAAGTAATAATAGTTATAATCACCTCATGGTTTTTTTTTGTGCTTTTTAAATGAAATTATATATATTAAACTTAAGTGTCTAATACATGGTCAATCTACACAAAAAATTTTTTAATTTTAATATATATAAAATTAGAATTACACTTAAAATTCAGTTAAGTTTAAAGGACAACCTTTTGAAAAGTGTTTACCTTGCGGGATTTTTATTCTATCACAGTTCCTAAACCACAGTTTTCATATATGTATGTGTATTCCCTCTCCTTCCTCTATTATAGAAGCTCTTATATAAGCTCCAAATCTCACTGCTTCTTTGGATGGTCTCACTTTTTGTGTGTGTGTGATGCCACTGTGCAAGTAAAACTTAAAATTAATGAAGTTAGTTATCTTTTTCTCCCGTTAATCTACTTGTTGTCAGTTTCTTTCATAGACCCAGCTATCAAACCCAGGAGGGTAGAAGAAAAGTCTTTTCACCCCTACCATACATACACCTGCATATTCTTCGTTCATATTTTACAGATCCCTTTTTATTACAAGGTACCTCTTCCTCATGTTTTAGTTTCCTCATTAGTACATATTCCCAGAAAATACTACACTTAGTTTTGATGTCCTAATGTCTCATGTCATCTACTAGGGTGATTTCCGAGTGAGTGAAAGAGAGACATGCCCACCTAAGGAGACCGTATCAGAATCAGCTGGGACCTTTTACAGTGTAGCTGTATATCTGATGGCCCCCACAGACTCCTTCCCATTCCCACCAATTTCCAACACCTCTCACCAACCCTCCCTACCACCTGTTTGGTTCACAAAAAGCCCTCTTTCCTGGTGGCACTGTATATCACAAGCAGAGAGGATGAGAAAATGCATCCTGGAGACCACCACCAAATAAGGAGCCGCATACTTCCCAGGAAGGATAATAACTTCGGCAGACTTTGAGACTGTCCAAGCAAGGGTTATCATTATTAACCCTTGCTTGGGTTAATAATGATAAGAAGGAAGCAAGGGGAGTCAGACATTGTTAAGCATGGCCAGCTGGGGAGCATGAGGATGTTTGCTTCACCTGGAAGCTAAAGCTTAACCCTCCCTTCCACCATGTAGGAAGCCACAGCCCACCCCTACAGGATTGTGGAAGGTGAAGGAGAGCAATGGGAGGTAAAAACTTGTGCAACAGAAGTGAAAATGGCACCAGGGATGTGCTTGACCATAAAGGCCTGTCAGTCTAACGTGGGAAAAGGATCATTGGTGAGGGGAATGGACCCATCAGAAGCCCCCCGAAGCTTCGGAGGTTGATTGGTTATCTTGAAAAAGCTTCTGGTTTTTCTCAAGCCCAAAATAATATAAACCAGGCAAAATAAAGAATTTCTTCTTTTCCTTTCTCTCCCCTCCCCCTCCTCCTCCTCCTCTTCCTCCTCCTCCTCCTCCTCCTCCTCCTCCTCCTCCTCCTCCTTCTTCTCTCTCTCCCTGCCTCCCTCCCTCCCTCCCTCCCTCCCTCTCTCTCTCCCTCCCTCCCTCTCTCTCCCTCTGTCTCCCTCCCTCCTTCCCTTCCTCTCTCCCTCATCTTCTCTTCTCTTCTCTCCTCTCCTCTCCTCTGCCCTCTCTCTCTATCACTCTCATAGTAACCTGCACTCACCCTGGGTATTCACATGCTCTCTATTGCCCACCCTGTAATACACGCATCCATTGGCTCACTTAGGAGACCATACCGTCTAGCAGCTATTGGGGCCAGCAGTAGACCAAATGGGATCCAGAAGACTAAGCTGTAATAGGAAACAACTCTGGATTTTGTCTTGGCCTTGATGAAGACAAGGTTGAACTTTTCCATGGCAGGACGGAAGAAGATGGGACATTTGGGAATGCAGAAGGGGAACTCCTCTGAATTTGCATCACAAATAAATTATCTTGCCACACCACAATCTCCTGTGCATGGGTTCATTAATTCTTTCCTCACAAGCCCATGTAATAACCTAATTTCCACTGACAACAGATCCATTCTTTCCAGCTCAAAGGCCATCTGTTCAATGACATTTTCCCTGATGCCCCTACTCTCTCTTTCTTGAAAAACCACAAACCTTACCTATACTTTCTTATGACCAGGATGTCTTTCCTACTATGCTTTTATGCATTGTAGATAAGAGATTGATGAATGGATGAATGAACATCAACTTTTCTCTTTGAATCCTTTCCAAACTGTTTAGACAACCTTGTGCTTCAGAGCTCTGTTCATATTCTGTTAAAAAGGTGTTTGCTGATCAGTGTTGACCCTGGACAACGTTTTGACATGATGAGGCTAGAACACAAGCTTTCTTGAAGCTCTGGCTGTATATCTCAGATTGAGAAGGTCTTTCTCAAGGCCCTAGGTGTCGCAGCTGTTTCCCCAGATCCAGAGGCACGTCACATGACCCTAAGCTACACTTGCACATTTTAGCACTCCATAAGTGCTCAGTGAACCTTCTTCTAATTTTACAACACCTTGACTTTCCTAATATTTCAAGCTCCTTACACTTATGCTTGGCATATTGGGTGTGCTCAGTAACATGACTTTCTTCCTTTCTTATTTTAAACCACTGGAACCATGTTGGAGCACAAGGTTCAAATTAAAATTTTTAAAACAATGTAATTTGCTTAATCTTATCCTTTGTGTCATTTTTATTTCTCCTATTGAAAGCAGTCTTTAAAGATAGGGAATTTTGAGTTACCTGTGATTTACAGGTTTCCCTTCTTGAAGTATGATTTACAGGTACCCTGAAACTCCATAATTGTTAACCATGTGATTTATCACCCAGCAAAAATTATGGACTGTTTGGCTATAAAAATTCTAAAGAATCTCAGATGTTCAGAACTGAAAGAAAAAACTTCAAAGTTATTCCAAAACAGCTCTTTGTTCTTTCCACATTACATCCAAAACACTATCAATCACTGCTAATGACTGTGCATGCCAGCCAATTTTCACCTACCAACAAATGTATTAACTTACAGGTCACTTTCAGCGAAGTTCTATATTAGTTTAATTTAGTGGAGTTTAGTGGCTGAGGTCTAAATGATTTTTTTAATTTAAAGGCTGTATGCACTAAAGCTGTCATAATCTATTCTGATTTCATTCAATGGCAGGTGTCAGCATGAAAAGGTACTTTAGATATCATCTAGTTCAGACTCTTCACTTCCCTCTGGGAACACTGGGGACACAAGACATACTAAAGCAGTATCCTTTTTTCTCTAATCCACAAATTTTAAGTTAATTCTCTGTATTTTCAAGAATAATTTTATATTTAAAATAAATAATTATTAGAAGCTGATAGAATTATCCTGCTATCTATAGGAACACACAACACACACATGCACACACACACACACACCAGGAATCCTTCAAAATCTTCTTAGGATACTAGTCTATCAGGCCTGTAGTGATCCTGTAAATGAAATGTATCACAAAATGATAATATACCAAAATGTGGAAATGTCCCTGCCAAATATGTAGACTGAGCCAGGAAATACATAACCCCACCTCCCAAAAAGCAAATGAAAAGATTATCAACTTAGCTCCCCTGCCAAAAAAGTGCAACCTCAATCAAAGATTCATTCAATAACATTAATAGTGAAAAGAATAAAGAAAAACCTTCCTTCCCCTCATGACCTCTTCCCCACTCCCGCAAAGGAGTGTTCTGCTGTTTAAATGTTGCTCACAGCAATTCTAGCTGAAAGGATGAAGTGCATCTGTCTGATTTTTATATTATACAGGTTTGTTTTCCGCAGTAACTGAGAGGCACTCAACACTCACTGTTTGGCATTTTCATTTTTATTTTTATTACAGAGCAGGATCATAAAGTGCAACTATTCATAAAATCTGATGTAAAAAGGACCTGTTTTTGCCCCTTACCAGTATTTTGACCTTGGACAATTCTCTCATCTCTGTAACTCATTTTCATATTTACTTAACAGACTTGACAATAGTAATTCCATTATAGAATTGCCCTAATAATTAAATGAACTCACAGTAGATTTTGACAACTATATGGTACTAGAGGCCCGGTGCACGAAATTTGTGCATGGGAGGTGGAGAGGTGTACTTCAGCCCAGCCTGCTCCCTCTCCAATCTGGGACCCCTTGAGGGATGTCCAATCGGACCTAAATGGGCAGTCGGACATCCCTCTCACAATCCAGGACTGCTGGCTCCCAACTGCTCACTTGTCTGCCTTCCTGATTGCCGCTAACCACTTCTGCCTGCCAGCCTGATCACCCCTAACCACTCCCCTGCCAGCCTGATTGATGCCTAACTGCTCCTCTGTGGTCCTGGTCACCCCTAACTACCCTTTCCTGCAGGCCTGGTCCCTCCCAACTGCCCTCCTCTGCTGGCCATCTTGTGGTGGCCATCTTGTGACCACATGGGGGCAGGATCTTTTGACCACATGGGGCAGTTATCTTGTGTGTTGGAGTGATGATCAATCTGTATATTACTTGTTTATTAGATAGGATAGAGGCCTGCTGCATGAGTGGGGGCCAGCTGGTTTGCCCTGAAGGGTGTCCTGGATTAGGGTGGGTATTCCCTTGGGGCGTGGGGTGGCCTGGGTGAGGAGCCTGTCGTGGTTTGCAGGCCAGCCATGCCCCCCAGCAACCCAAGTGGAGGCCCTGGTATCTGGGATTTATTTATCTTCTACAATTAAAACCTTGTAGCCTGGAACACAGCCAAGCCTTCTGCTCCCACAACCATTGAAACTTTGTTGCCTTAAGTGGAGGCCTGGGCCCCCCAGGGTGTGCAGAAAGCTTGGCTTCCTCCATTGCCAGGGGCAACCCAAGCCTCCCTCCGGTTCTCTCTGTGGCTGTAACCATCTTGGTTGGGGTTAATTTGCATACTCACTCTGATTGGCTGATGGGCATAGCTGGTGGTCATGGCTTATGAGTGTAGCAGAGGTATGGTCAATTTGCATATTACCCTTTTATTGGATAGGATATGCAGTATTTAAATTTTTAAAAATGTTTAGACTTCAACCATTATGCCACATGAAATTAAACCAACGTAAATAAATCATGTAAGAGATTGAAATACTGACCACCACATAAACTGTGTTAGCTAAAATTACTTTTACCTTAAAGCCTTGCTGTCAAAATTAAGTAAGATAATTTAGACATACATTTGTGAAGACTGTGCCTGGCACATGATAAGATAAATATTGGCTTTGTTCATTATTTTCATCATTAATATCATTGGCATTATCTTTAATTACTCCTGCTGCCAACCAACATCTCTTTTTTTCTACATCAAAGGAAATGAAAGTCTCCTCAAGCAAATATCATATATTCAGAAGATTTACTAACAAAAATTTACTACCTGGAGAGAATAATGGAATGGACAAAAGGGACAAAAATGGAAGGAATGGAGACACAAAGTGCCAAGTTGAGCCGGAAAGTTTCCAGTTGGAGAAACAAGCTACCAAAGCCTCCCTGAGTGGAATTCGGGACTGGCCCCTTTATGACTCCACCTCAAGATAGGTGCATCTGCTGGCCTAGGGGCCCAAAACTAAGCATTTACCCATGAAAGTGAATTTGTAGGCTCCTGGCAGAAACCATATACCAATAACACCAAGCTGGCTCTCAAAAATATGTTCTAATAAAATAAACAACATTACTAGGGAAATGAAAATCTCCTGCAGTGTGATTAAATAAAAAACTGGGTAAGGTCAAATGAGGCTCATCTCCTCTAATGATTTGTTGTGTGTGTGTTTTAAAATTTCCAATGGGTCATACTTTAGAAATTATAATTTATTCATCAGAGAGATATTATGTTCAGATTATAGTATGTGAACTGCTAGCTTTTTACTATGTATAAAAAGATGCAAAGCACAAAATATAAGAATTGCTTACATTTGTAAAAAGTTATGTATCTTTACTTCAAAGGAGGGAAATATCGATCGCTACAGCTGGCACTGTTTGATGCACCAGTTTCTGAAAACAATAATGTCAAAAATACATGAATCACCATTTGCAAGTGCTTCTCCTCTGACAAATTTAATTTACAAATAACTTCATATCTGTACTATTCTATAATTGCCATTGGAGTTGAGTTTCTAACACATTCAAATGACTAAGGCTATAGAAATATGTACTTGAAAGGTATTTTTTTTCCTTGTAAATATATTTCAAATACATAAATACTATATAGTAATATACTAGCATACACACACACACACACACACACACACACACGGAAATGTGAAAAGGCATAAATAAGTGTCGGCCATGCTGACACTACTGAAGCTCTCATCTTCATCCCGACCTTCATACCACTCAACACCCGAGACCCAGAACTCCCCAAATGTCTCATGTTTCCTTCAGGCTACTGGTGTCATGGAGACCAGAAGAATTTCTCACCTCTTGGAATTCTCTATAGTCATTCCAAAACCACCAGTTTTATGTTTGATTCTTCAGACAGTTTTCCTGCCAGAAATGGATAGTCAGAGAACTTAACATTTTCTTTTTAATAGAGATTTTTTTAAAAAAATAAAGGAGGATGAGCATGTATCTGGAACAGTTTAAGAACATTCTACTTCAGCTTGAAGACTGTATTTATAAGAAGACGTATAGGGGCTTTTCTGAATAAAGAGAATCTAAGGAATTCTGGAGAGAGAGAGGGAGGAGAGAGAGAGAAAGAAACTGAGACTATATGTGTGAAGAGTGGGAAGGAGTTGTGACAAATAATTTTGAGATTGTGAAACCACTAGAACTTTATAAATCCACTAAGTACTGCAGGATGCTTTTTGAGGGTGCTCAACCTCCCTCTTAATCAAATAGCAAAGATGCTTAGAAAATGAGTACCCATTTTCCACTGATACAATTTCCTTCTAGCCTAGTCAGTTATTAGAGAAACAACAAATGTCCACTCAGTTCAAAAGATCTTTTAAAGCTAAACATCAAAAAAGTTTAATAAGACATAAATACCATATTGAGAATTACTCTTCAAATCCAGCATTTAACATGTTTTCATAGTAAAAATACCACTTGAAAGAAAAATGACCAAACAACCCAACTTTATTATTACTCCCAGAAATATCAGACTCTTCTCCATTTTTCTGCTTTGTTTATTGTCTTTTGAAAGTTTGTCAGGTGGCAAGGAAAGTGTCATATCTGAAACAACATCCTGGTTGTTGAGGGAACACAGTTTCCTTTTGTATTCTAGCCATTTGTAAAGGGTTGGTTTATTTTGTAGAAACTGTAGCGCCAACTCCATTCCCCTACAGCCAATTTTGTGAATCAGTTAAATTCTAATTGTCAGCACTCAGCCCAAGCAATACCTTTCAGAAGGGACCTCTTTTGGCCTTTGGGGACTTGACTGCCACAACCTTCTCTTGTTCAAACTAAAATTATAATGTCACAATGTCTGATTATGACTCCTATCTTGCTTTATTATTTTATAACAGAAAATATGTGCCATCTTACTCCAAAACAAGTATATTTAATTGATGAAGATTCCTTTAACTTGAAATTACTGAAACCACATACATACACATATATTGTACATACATAAATACATATATATATGTATATGTATTAGCCCCTACTGATCCCATTTAGATAGAAATGAGGAAGAGGAATAAAAGCCTTATGTCCTTCAAACTCAAAAAGATGTCAATGATATTTCCAGTAAGGAATAATCATTTCAGATTATGCTTATTAGACCAGCTGAAAAAGGAAGTATTAGAATTTTCATAGATAAACTCAAAGCATGAAAAGTAAACTTTACTTCTATTAAAAAAAACAACACAGTAATTATAGGCAATTTTAGAGATGCATGGAAGAATATGCCCATCTTTATATTTACTCCCCACTTGAATGTTCATCCAAAAGATAGTTATGGGGTAGTTGACAACTTACCACATTGACAATGATAACAATTCTTAGATAAATGTGGGCTGTACATATTGCATTAAAATGTGAAAGCCCTAATTCAAACCCTAACTGGCACAATCATTAGTGTCAGCTCACAGATATAATTTTACCTTTTTCTTCATTAAAAAAAGAACAGGGAAAGAAGGAAGGAAGGGACCAAGAGAGGAAAACAGGCAAGCTTAGGACATATGACTCATGTAGATCTAGTCCCAAGGGATGAAGATATATTAATGTGCACACTGGCACATGCTAAATACTGTGAAAAGAGTGTAAGGAAAAAATAAATACGTAGAACATTTCAATTTTTATTATACTCTTAATTCATTTAATATTTATTAAAGTATTATCGTGTGTGCTAAAAATATTAAATATTGTCATATATATCACATCTTGAATCACAATTTCTTGTGGTCACCAGAGGTCCTTATAAAAGGCTTTATTGCAGAAGTCAATAAGGATAAAAGGCAATGTAACCTATAGAAAATTAACAGCATTGACTAAATATAAATTTTGTCCTATTGTCATTAGCTGGTAAAAATGATTCTACCACATCTGTTTCAAATGGAGAACTGTTTAAAAAAAATCATAGTGCAGACCTGCAAAATCTTATTAGCCAATGCTACCCAAGTATATTTAATAAAAAGAAAAAAATCATAGTGTAGAGTATTTTCTCCTCTTATTTACAAGGAATGACTGCAATTAAACATTCAGAACTGTTATGCTGAAAAAAAAAAACAACTCCCCAAAACAAAGACTTTTACTAGCTTGATCATCAACAGTATTTACATGTATGAGAGCTGAGGGCAAAGTAAAAGTTTATAGTTATGAAAAAAACTAATAATTTTCCACCAAAGAGAATCCAATAT
Source organism: Lasiurus cinereus (assembly GCA_011751065.1). Lineage (NCBI taxonomy): Eukaryota > Metazoa > Chordata > Mammalia > Chiroptera > Vespertilionidae > Lasiurus > Lasiurus cinereus. Next base: position 6,674,793 of record JAAGEH010000393.1, on the reverse strand, counting down.
AATATTCCGTTCCAATAGCAAAAATCTACTCCAACATGTATATGGTCAAGTAACTTTCAAGGGGAGTGTCATCACTGAAACAACATTCTGGTTGTGGAGGAAACACTGTTTCCTTTTGTATTCTAGCCTTTTGTAAAGGGTCAGTTTATTTTGTAGAAACTGCAGAGCCAGCTCCATTCCCCTACAGCCAATTTTGTGAATCAGTTAAATTCTAATTGTCAGCACTCAGCCCAAGCAATACCTTTCAGAAGGGACCTCTTTTGGCCGAAGACAGAATGGCGCCAGGTTCTATTAACTGCACAGGCTGGCTGAAGGCCACAGCTGGGAAGAAAAGCACTAAGGATAAAAACGTATTCAGGCTAAACTCCTGAAACTAATATAAATAATATTGAATGTAAACTGTAACTGAAAAACAAACAAACAAACAAACAAACATATTCCCAGAATTCAGAGAGATTCACCTGATAGAGATAGCCACCTCCCTGAAAGGCTTTCTTAAACACACACACACACACACACACACACACACACACACACACACACACTCGTCTAAGATAAAAGAATGGTTGATGGGAAGAGGGAGGTCGCCTTTTGAGGCAAGGCTGCACTGCCTCCCCTCCTTCCCTGCTAGAGCCATCACTGAATTTTGTAGTCATTTCAGGACACTTCGAAAGCCAGCCCTTCCACACTTGCACTCAGGGTGGGAGGAATGGGAAGAGTTTTAAGCTGGATATGAAATAAGGAGGACCAAGTCTTAAAGAAACAAAAGGTATTAATTTAACAACAAAACAGGACTGAGAAGTTCTGAAATAAGGCTGTTCTGTCAAAGGGGCTGGAGGAATTTAATAATATAATTTATGTTTAGACCTCAAGAAATACATATCCCTTATTATTGAAATTGTAATAGCACTTATCATGGTCTCTCATGTGATTATACATTCATGTGTATATCTATTAGACTTTTTCCACTAGAATATAGTCTCCATGAAAGCCAAAATGTGTGTTTAGCCCTTTATACTCATCATCTAGCACTGTATCTGGCATGCAGAAAGCATTAAGTAAATGTCTGTTGAATTAAATTAAGAATAAATAACAAACATTTATCAAATGTTTACTAAGTGTCAATTACTGATTTAATGCTTGGCATATGTTGCTTTGTTTATTGTGTATAAAAATTCCTGTTATCCCAGTCCCACTTATAGATGGGAAAACCAAGACCAGGGATAAACTATCTTTTTCTGGGCACTCAGCTTCACCAAGGAGCCAACTCACCAACAGGTTCACCCGATTCTAAAGTCACTCTTATCCACCGCACAGATGCCTCCTCTCAGTAGTATGAGACTTTCTCATTCTGACCCACCCTAGGTTAACCGAGCACCCACCTGCTCTGCAGAGACAAAATCTAAAAGAATAGAGAAGAGATTGGACTGTAAGGCAATATAAACGCTTTTCTGTGCCTTCTCCCACATAGCCATTATACTTGCATTCTAGGAACGCTTCACTCACTAGCTAGTCCCCTAATCGGTGATGCTGGAGCTTTGCTTTAAACCAGGCCCTTCCTCCACAAGCACAGAAACTTCCAAACCATTCCTTCCTCTGTGTTTCTCCATAAGGATCAAATCTGCCATTACCATTTTGAGTTAGTGGAAATTCTTTCCTTTTTCTATAGTTAGGATGAAATATTTTCAGCATTGGGGGGGGGGGGGCGGAGAGGAGTTGGTTTTTTTCCTTCTTTTTGATCTATTCAGAATTTAGGAAGACTTCTTTTTCTTTTTTTCTGTTGCATTTCAGAGTTAAGAGTCAAATATTAGAGCTATCTAAAGAGATGACCTGAACTTCATCAGAATACTAGTGGCTCCTCATGAAGGGAGGTATTCAAGCAGAAGATGGATGACTTTAGTGCATGGGGCGGGAGAGGGGAGGTGACCTTTTACAGTTGTTCATTGTAACAGAAGGGAAGGCAGAGTATGGATGGGAGAGACATGTATGTTTGTAGACATGGTAAGAGAGGGCTCTGGTTAGTGATCCATGTGCTCACTGAAGTAGGAAGCAAGAAGAGAAGTATCTGAGTTTAGAGGAGAAGACTAGAATAGTCATAGGGAATGTAGTAGGTTTGGGGACAATACTTGAGGTTCCTAGTCATGCACTGAAAATAATAGTGTGGTGAATGCCTGGGGTGGGGAGTGGGTGCAGGCTAAAAGAGGTTAATGGGGAAAAGGGGGACATCTGTAATACCTTCAACAATAAAGATAAATTTTAAAAACATAAAAAGAGCAGTCAGTATAGCGGAGAGTTCTTCTCCAGTCGCATTTAGCTGCATGAGTGCACACATGAAATGGTCAGAGCGTGATTTAGCCAGGAGTAGGATTTTTCTGGAAGTGTATACACAGAAAGGACAGGGAATTAATGAGCATGCAAGCCAAGGACATAAAAATGGGCCATTTGGGCCCTAGCTGATTTGGCTCAGTGGACAGAGTGTTGGCCTGCAAAATGAAGGGCCCCAGGTTTGATTCTGGTCAAGGGCACGTACCTCAGTTGCAGGTTTGATCCCTAGTCCTGGCCGGGGCATTCTAAGGGAAGCAACCAATCGATATGTCTCCCTCACATTAATGTTTCTCTCTGTCTCTCCCTCTCCCTACCACTCTCTCTAAAAATCAATGGAAAAATATTCTCAGGTAAAGATTAACAAAAAAATTTTAATGGACCGTTACATCGAAAGCCTGTTAAGGGAATATGAGCATATGAGAGGAGCAAAGGGAATGAGAGAGACGGGGTAAAGGGACTGGGAATTGGAGGTCCTGGAAGACAGAGGAGACTACTGGAGTGGAGGTGCTAGAAGTGGGCTTGGAAATAAGAGGAGGTTATTGGAAAGTTGGTCACTTAAAATTTACATTTTATCAGAACACCTAATTCTAGAAATACATTCTAAGGAAAAATATAAAATATGGAAAGATGTTTTCTAGTGTTATCTACATAAAAGCTCTAAATTATAAACAACACAATTGTCCAGCAGCAGAGAAACAGCAAGGTAAACTTTATGTTACCATTTAAAACAATATATAAAGAAAATATATCAGCATTTAATAAAAGTAATAAAAACAAAGTCACACACCAAGTTGTATGCACACCATGATTATGTGTGTGTAAGTATATTTATGTGTTTACATATATAAATATTTAACATGCATTAAAAATATATAAATATATGTATATCTAATTATTTATGTAATAATTTATGTTAACGTCTTGTTAGCTTTTAAGGGTCCTGAGGTTTACAACTATTCATCTCTCTATTCATCTAAAAAGCAAACATCAAGCTACACACATGATAGGAGTTCAGTACATTTTATTGAGTGAGTGAGTAACTTTGTGAATGATTGAATGGTGGATAAAGATCTGTGTATATTTTTTGACTATCAAATCTAAACCTCACATAAAATTTATATTAGGATGTTATCAAGCTTTCTAGAATTCTGAGTTTAACAGTTTAATCTATTGATGTAAATTATTTAGGGTTAAAAATCATCACATAAATTAGAACTTTTGCCCACATGAACTTAAAATAGAGCATGGATCAAGTGGAAAACATTTACCTTGCAAATGAGCTTCACTGGGGGAAAATAAATGTTCCTATTGTGTGCTTTTGTGAATCACAAACTGTTGTTTTTTTGTTTTTTTGTTTGTTTGTTTTTTAAATATATTTTATTGATTTTTCACAGAGAGGAAGGGAGAGGGAGAGAAAGTTAGAAACATCGATGAGAGAGAGACATCCATCAGCCGCCTCCTGCACGCCCCCCACTGGGGATATGCCCACAACCAATGTACATGCTCCTGACCGTAATCGAACCCAGGACTTCTCAGTCCGCAGGACGACACTCTATCCACTGAGCCAAACCGGTTTCAGCCCAAACTGTTGTTTATTGTTATATTTCAAAATAATGCTAAGTGAATATTATTATTGATCCAAAGAAAATGTTTTTAAATAAAGTATGATTCTGAGAGAAAAATCTGTGATAAGAGATATCCACATGCCAAAAAAGGCATTAGTGCTGCCTTTGTTACTCAGATACTTAATTGTGTGGGGAATACACAAACAATTTCCAGCTCAGAATGAGTGCCAGGCAGTGCAATGCACATGTTCTACTGTGGTTGTGGCCAAGAGGCGGGGGACCAGCAGGCTTTTCAAACACAATTCTTCAATGTGTAAAAGATCTACTCTGTGGTAACCTCATCCTTATCACAGCAGCTACAAGATATCCAACAACAACAACAAAACACCACCACTAGGAACCAACAGAACAAAAACCTTAACAATTACCCAAAACATTCTCTGCCATACATAACAAAAATTTCCCACTGACTTACCTAAACTTTTAGTCAGCAAAAGGGTTTTCTGGACTATCTTTTGCAATGTCTTTTATTCCAGTATTTGAACGCCTTTCCTCACTCACTTCTGGAATCAGGGCAACAAAGATTGACACCCTAGACCAAAGATGAGGTTATTTTCCAATTTAGAAAATAAATGGCTCCAGAGTAAAGACCTGTGGATACTGGCATTTTATAACCACCTAATTAGGTGGCTGGGTACCTCCTGCCCTATTATGAAGCCCACAAGTCAACAATGTCCATTCGTACTGACCATTTCAGTCTCTTTTTCAAAAGTTAGCAGATAGCCACCTTGAGGAAAGTCTTTAACATAAAGATGAGCTGAAACAAACACAAAAAAAACAGCAACTCTGTAGGAAAACGAAGACTGTTAGCCAACAAGAATGAACTTCAGAGTTATAAAAAGTGTTCTATATGCATTACTAATGAAGGAAGTGATACAAATAAGAATGAGGTCAGGTTTAGAAAGTATTGGAGGGGTTTAAAGATAGATGTTAAAGTATTGGATATTTTTTAAAAGGCAAAAATGGACAAGCAAAAAGGGAATATAAGAGAATCAGAGTTTTAATCCAGAAAGAGCAGTATAAAAATCTCAGAAAAACAAAAGAAAATGGAAGGAAGAAAGTTATCAAATTATAAAATAAAATGAAATTTCCCCAAACTGAAGGATGTCCATTTCCAGATTTAAAAATCCAGCTTTCCAGAACAGAACTCACACCAATGTTATTAACATGAAATTTCCAATGAAAGAGAAATAAAAAGAAATTCCTGGTTTATGGGGATTGGGAAGAGCACCACTAAAAGATCAGAGCTAAATGGCATTGAACTTCTGGCAGCAATACCAACAGCTATACTTTGAAGCAATACTTTCAAAATTCTGAGAAAACGTATTTTATTACTTCAGAGCCAATCAAGCTATACCAAAAGAGAATAAACATATTTTCATGTATGACTATACTTTAAAAGAATATATTTCTCAAGTGCCCTATTTCCAGAGCTATTAGAGAAGCGCATCTCCTAAATGAGAGTAAACCAAGAAGGAATGGGAAACAAGACACAACTCTAGAGGAGGTTCAAGGGATTTTCCAGAATGAAAGCAAAGAGCAGTCCCCAGGGATAGCTGTGCCTGACGCTTGGAGAGACCTACAGGCTCAAAAAATCTCATGGCATGCGTGGAAATATAGGAACTATATTAAAGGAGTTTTGTGATTCTTTTTTGTGAATTTGGAAAGAATTTGTGATAGGTATGTAGTAATCCGGGCCAACAAATTAACAATTAAGGAATTCTTACCATTTGCAGCAACCTGGTTGGAACTGGAGAGCCTTATGCTTAGCGAAATAAGCCAGTCAATGAAGGAGAAGCATCACATGATCGCACTCATTGGGGGATAATAAAGAACATTATAAACTGATGAACAAAAGGATAGATACAGAGACAGTAAAGCTTCAAACAGACTGTGAAATTACAGCAGGAAGATTAAAGTTAGGTGAGGTAGATAAGAGATCAATCAAAGGACTTGTATCTATGCATATAATCATAACCAATGAACATAGACACTGGGGGGTTGGGGTATGCCTGGGAGGGGGGGCAATGGGGAGATATGTATAAAAAATTAATAAAAAAAATGAGATATTTATTACTTCAAGGAAAAACAAGGGGGTTGTACTCCACAGGAAATATATTTAATTTCTTGACTCAGAAGTTGGGACAATTCAGTCATATTACTATAAACACTGAATATTGATGCACTGGCAATGTAATAGAACTACAGCAGAAAGATGAGGGGAGGGCAAGTCAAGAGGGGAGTGATTAACGTTTGATCTAAGAGTGCTAAATATTTATCCACTCTTATGTGAAGTCAGTAGATATGATTAAAATAGATAAATCAAGAAAAAACTAAAGTTATTACTTTAAAATATGGATGATTTACAGCAAGAAAGAATTCAAAGATTATTACTTTAATAAAAATGGGGATTTTTTAAAGTAAAAGTGCAATATAATGTACAGGACTAATACCAAGAAAACCAAATTTCTATTTCTTTAAAGACCCTGTCATGGGGTAGGACTGACAGTTTCATACATTTAAATACAGCTTAAATGGCAGAATAAACAGGAGTCATGCAAACTCAGGTCATCTGTAGGTCAATTCTAAATGGGAGGGTAATCAGGAGAGAAGATCTCTGGGAGCTTAGAAGGAAATTCAATTTACCAACTATGAAATACACAGCATTATGTATAGTAACATCTCACCAAGACCCAAGAATTGCAAGTATTAATTCAGGATAAGCAAACAAGTACCAAATTTTCAGTAAGATCAGCCCTACAATGTCAAATAAGATGTTCAGAAGAATAATTTTTAAATATTCAGGTAACTCATATATAATCATCCCCAAATTAGTTTATTGCACAAAAGCAGAAGATTCAGTTTCCTGGAAAGAGCAGATATAAAATCTAACTACAAGTGACCACAAGTGACTGAAATCATATAATTCTTTAATATTATGACCCACTACATTCCATATATCATGAAACTATGGTCAAAATAAAAAGAAACAATGACTTTTACTTCTCAGCACAATATTATATACATTACTGAATGGCATTTGCAAATATACCAAAGTGCATAATCAAATATTACTTCATGTGAATATGCAGTTATCTATGTGTGTGCGACTGTTTAATTATAAACTGTCAACCAAGGCAAGCTTCATTCCACTCTTGGTATTAAAATCATCAAATAAAGGGGACAATTAATTTCCTGCTGAGCATGGGCAGACTTACAAAATGGTTTGGCTCCGAAGAAAAAAATTTTAAGTCTGAATGACTTAGGACAACTAAAGCTACTACGAATGTAAACAGAGGAAGAATCCTTATGCAGTAAAGCAATCTCCGTATCCATGTGGTAAAATCCATGTTTTACAGCAGTCCATTACTGCATGCTTGGTCTGCTGCTATCCACACACACATTGCAACGTGCCATCCACACAACCAACAGTAAAACAGTCCCCCCAGAAAGGTGCAGGGCAAGCCCTATCATGTGTTCTCATGATAACAATGAAAGGTTCATGTGTCAACGGGGCTTGAATTTCCTTAACCAGTCTAATTAATTTCTGGAGACTACTTTTATTGTTTAGGCAATACTTTAAAAGCTGTTGTCAAGGAAAAGCATTCTAAAATTAGATCCGCCAACCTTGTTTTCATTGCAGGAGTGGCCACACTCCTAGCAGCCTCTTCTGTTTTGAAAAGAAAGCCTGGGAATGAAATGTAAAGGAGTTCACCAGGGCTGTTACAAGAGGAAAAATAAAACTACTTATGATATATTGGTTTTACAAATTGTTTTGTTGTTGTTTTTTGTATAAGCTTGCCTGCACATGTATTTATTTTATAATTTTGTCTTGAAGAAGAACAAAAGGTCACTGATTTTAGCACCGAATTCCAGAAATGGATTCTACCACCAATCTGTTGACCTTGTTCACTTTTTCACTGTCCCTGAGTTATCCATCCTCACCCCTGGTTCTCATGTCTTCCCTTACCTTAAACCTTAAAGAGGCCCTCAACCCCATTTACCCCTTCTTCATCTATCAGGCTTATATTTTCTGGCAAAGTATTAACCCTGTTAACCCAGTTCTGCATCTGCTCTCGGCCTGCATGGAAGCAGCTGAACTGCAATCAGCAGGAAAATAGCACTCGGGGATGCAGAAGATGCAGATGGATCTCACTTTAAATATGTGATTGCAAGTGGATGCTGGGCACTGCCCACCAGTTACACCACACTTCCTGAGGCAGCTCCTCTCTGAGGTGGCTGTTGTTTCACACCTCCTCAAATCTCCACTCCCTCTCCTATCCTCACAGTCCACAAATAGCCTCTAATTTCATTTCTCTGAGAAAATAAAAGTAACCAGAAGGGACCATCATCAAGTTTTCACCTAATATTCTGCTTCCCGCTTGTTACCATAGATGAATTGTCCCTACTCCTAGATTCATTCTCTACATTTAAGCAGTCCTTACCTTTCACCTACTCAAGATTCTCCCCCCTCCCCCACCTTTCTCCCTTTCTCTCTCTCTCTCTCTCTCTCTCTCTCTCTCTCTCTCTCTCTCACACACACACACACACACACACACACACACACACACACACACATTTGGGCCGAACAGTTTCAGATAAAGGACTGTATACCCAGTTGTTCAGGATAATGTCCATACACATGAAATAACACAATGCACTCTGACTCATGCTTTTCAATTTTTATGCTCCCAAATCAAATTCATCTGTGAGTCCTATGAGTTCTAATGTAAAATATGTCCTATATCTGAATACTTATCTTCATAAGCACCAATGTTGCCAAAGCTATCAAATCTTCTCCTGGACACTGCCACAGCCTCCCTGCACATCCTCCTACTTCCAATTTTATTTTTCCCACTCCCCCTCCTCAATATTAGCCTCTGCAAAATGGCCAGAGAAGTCTTCTTTTTTTATTTTTTGTTTAAGATGTTCAATGTGTTGATTTGACACATTTATAAATTACTAAATGATGACCACCATAGTATTTATTGGCTTCCACCTCCATCCAGCCCCATAGTAACCATTTATTTTTGTGGTGAGAACATTTCATATCTCTTCTCTTAGCAATATTCTAGTATATGAAACAGTATTCTAAATTATAATCACTATGCCTACATTAGATTCCCAAATTTGTTCATCTCATCATTGGAAGTTTGTATCCTTGAATCAACATCTCCCATTTTCCCAACCTTGCAATCCCTGATAAGTACCATCCGGGTCTCTGCCAGATAAGTCTTCTTAAAACATAAGTCAGATCCTCCACTTTGCTGCTTCAAAGTTCCAAAGGCACCCCACCACACTAAGGATAAAATTCTAATTTCTTATCGTGGCCTGTTGGGTCTTAGGTGATCTGACTTCTCTACACACTCAATCCTTCTATCTTTCCCTCACCTAATGTGCTCCAGTCTCCTGGTCGTGTTTTTCCTCACACCTGCCACATTTACCCTGCCTCAGGACTGTGTCCTTGCTTCCCTCAGTCTGTGAGGCCCTTATTTCAGGCCTTAGTGTAAGGCATTCCTCACTTCCTTAAGGTCTCTCTGTACAAGCCCTTGTCACAGAAAGCCCTTTCCTGACGACTTCCAAAATAGATACTTTTGAACATCCCAGGCACTGTGTCACCTTACCCTGTTTGTTTTTATTAAAATTACATTGCATATTTACTTTTTTGCTTATCATCTATGCTCACCATCAAAATGTAACGATGAAAGTAGGGATCGTGATTGCACTGTTATTATTGTATCCCTGGTGCCTAGAACAATGTTAGAGTGTTCTCTGTGCCCAGGGATGAATAATCATTGAATGAACAAATAAATGAAACTATATTAATAAGTCAACTGAATGGCTTAATTAAATAATATTAGTGCTACTGCCTGAAGTAACTGAATTATTTTTTCAAATATCAGTATGGTTTTAATAACTTAAACTTACTTTATTTCTGAATAACTTTCAATGTTAAGATAGTTCTAATCAATGACTAAGATTACAATCATTTGACTCACTTTGTGTAAATTAGTGTTTGCTTTTATACCCATTCAGACAAATACTTAATAAAAAAAATCTGAATTTATCAAGGAGAGTACTTTTAATTGCCTATTTCTGAGCTTAAACACTTTATTTTACTGGGGACTTTAAGATTACTTGGCAACATATTCCTTTTTTTAATATATATATAAATTTTCATGCACTGGGCCTCTAGTGTAAAATAAGAGGGACAGTATATAAAATAAGGTTTTTGGATACTAATGCCAGGAATATTTTAATCCTTTGAACTGGATATTAATATTTTGAATTTCATTTTGGAACATTCCCCAACATTAAGCACGTGATCTCCCTTTAACTCCATTATGAATAAGATTGCTTATCTCTTAGACAAGCATCTTTTTTATATACATTTTGCAAATATTCTTCCCTAATTGAAATATGATTCACCTGACAGGATGAATTCAGAGAATAAAAATATTAAATGACAGTTTGAAAATGATGACTTTAGTTCAAGGCTCATCACACACTTTGGACTTGAATGTCAGGTAAAAATAAAACTCAAAAATTTAAAATAGCTGACTCACACTGTGAAATTTCAAGACCACCTTGCTGTAAAGTTTATCTTTGAGGATCTGTGCAAGGAGAGGATGAGTCTTTAATTCAGTAGTGGAAAAACTATAGGCTGGAAGCTAATATATTTAGTCTGATTGCCCCCACTTTTGGTCAGCTTATCTCCTTCTGTCTGACTCAGTACAGTTTGGAAACTTCACACAGGACACACGGCAGTCTTCCCTCACCAAGAACTCGCTGGGCCACATGAGGCCAGAATATTTACTAATCACAAAGATATTCTCAACATAACCCTCACTATTCAACTACATAATGAAACGGAACTTCGAGTTGTCCTAGACAAATGGTATAGAATTTAGGAAATTAGAATCTTAGAGTAGGCAGCTCAGTCTCTCAGTCAGTGTTGGAATATCTTCTGTCTCTTCCCCCTTATGTAGTTACTTAGTGTCAACTTTTTTTTCAGTCTCATATTTTATAAAGGAAAGAGCAAAACAAACACACTGTCTTACACATAGTTGTGCCACAAAATTACAACAGTGGCTACCATTTATAGATGCTTATTTTATGCCAGACACGGCATCTGAGTACTTCAATTGCATCTTTTTTCACTGATGGAAGATATTTTTTTAATCTTTATTGTTGAGAGTATTACAGATGCCTCCCATTGTTTTTTCTGCTTTCCCTCCGTCACCCAGTTCCCACCTTGCCCAAAGTCTTCACCTTCACTATCCTATTGTCTGTGTTCATAGACAATGCATAAATATATGTGTGTGTGTGTGTGTGTGTGTGTGTGTGTGTGTATAATATGCAAAGTGTCCCCCCTTTGGGTGTTCCACCGGGAGACTGGGAGTTCAATTGCTCACTATGATGTGTGCTGACCACCAGGGGACGGTGTGGAACAAAGGGAGGCCCATGCCAGCAGCCAGCAGTCAGAAAAGGAAGGCCCCAGCCAACAGCTGGAAGACCCTGATTGGCCCTAATCACTGGCCAGGACTAGGGGACCCTACCCTGCATGAATTTTGTGCACTGGACCTCTAGTATGCTTATAAATTCTTCGGTTAATCTCTTCCCACACCTCCTTTCCCCTTCTTCTGAGAATCATCAGAGGATATACCGAATGCCAAAAGACATATGAAAAATGCTCAACATCACTAATCAGAGAGATGCCAATTAAAATGACAAAGAAGTACCACCTCACACCTGCTAGAATGGCTACCATTAATAAATCAAGTGCTGACAAGGATGTGGAGAAAAAGGAACCCTAGTATAACTGCTGTTTGGAATGCAGACTGGTATAGCCATTATGTAAAACAGTATGGAGTTCCCTCAAAAAATTAAAAATGGAACTGCCATTTGACTCAGTGATCCCATTTCTATGAATATATTCTAAGAATCCTGAAACACCAATCAAAAAGAATATAGGCACCCCTACATTCATAGCAGTATTATTTACAATAGGTACAATCTATAAACAGCCCAAGTGCCCATCAGTAGATGAGTGGATAAAAAAGCTGTGGTACATTTACACAATGGAATTCTCTGCAACTATAAAAAAGAATGGTCTATTACACTTTGAGACAGCATAGAGGGACCTGGAGATGATTATGTTAAGCGAAATAAGCCAGGCAGAAAAGGATAAATATCACATGATCTTACTCATATGTGGAATCTAATGAACACAATAAACTGATGAATAAAATAGAACCAGAGGCATGGACACATGGAACAGACCGATTGCATTATTTTTATCTTCCCAACAATCCTCTGGGATTCTAAGTTCCATATGACAAAGTTTGCCTTTTGTTTTTGTTTTGGGAGTGGTGGGTTTTTATTTTTTATTTTTGTCTGTGAGAGTCACATCCCCAATAATCTCTAATGGTCAAGTTTAGATACCTCATTCACTTCTTTTCTCTTAAATATCCTTTCTAAACTTCCTTGACCTTCCAGTCTGAATTAATGTTGCTGTTGAACAATTATAGCTTTACTGGCTACACCATTTAAATGCAAAGTTGTTGCATGTTGCGTGATTACTGGTTTTTGTTATATTGAAATATTTTTAAGTTCTTACTTCATGCAATGTACTATGTTAGCCACTAAGGACACAATAATAAGGAAGTGAATTCCAACTCTTCCTTCCTTTTACCTCAAAAGTTGCAAGAACTGGGTAAACCATTGCATCTGCTCCACATGCTAGAGGGCAGAACAATTAAATGGACAATAACAATAATACATGAAGTGCATTTAGAGTACCTAGAAGAGTCATCTAATCTAGGCTCAGATGATTATGAATCCTTTCTGACTCTAATGATATTCTGATTAGGCTCCACCTTTCCCACCTGGTCTTTCAGAAATTCAGCCTTTACATGGTTAGAGTCTCCCAGAGATACTCTTCTTCTCCAGCCTACACTTCCTCTTTCATTCAATTTAATTTCAAAATCTGTTCTCCACAAATCCCTTTTCCTGTTTTGTGAGAAAAGATTTTGCCAGACCTTTTCCCTTCACCAATAAGAATTCTAGTTTACAAAAGTTAAAAACTTGTGGTTTACAGAATATAAAGCTCTTATTCTACATTTGAAACCAGAGAAGTCAACTAAGATTTTATTTTAATTCATAGGAAAATTAGTAGAAATTAGTTATAACAAAATGAATGGCATTTGCCAGTTTTGAAAAGACAACTATTTTATATAAACCATAAGTTATGACTATACAGCAATTTAAATCTCCAAAAGTACATGTAAAGTATGTTTATTTTATATAATCAAACCAATTGTTTAAGGAACAAAGAAAGAAGAAAAAAATAATTTCATCAGATTGCTTGCTTGTCTACTCTATATGGTAAGAAAAAAATAAGTGATGAAAGAAAATAAAAGCTGAATAAGAATGAAAAAAGGAAGTTTGTACCAAATTAAAAATTAAGTTAATAAAAATTATAACATTACATCTTCTTATGATGTTAGGTTATATATTATCAGCTTTAAAAAATAAAACTAACCAAATAGCAACCATTTAACATATGTGATCTTCTCAGATGAACTAAACTTAACCAATGTGGCTAAGTGATACACATCCAAAATCAGTTCTTGACTGCTACATTATTCATATGCTACTTATCTGGTTTCCATGATTTATTCTTCCTTCTACTTTGATTCCTTCTCTCTCTTTTTTCCAATGTCATTTACTTAACCCAATCAAAAAAAGCAAATGTTTCAGAGTTTATGAGGTCAGTTTTCTTATCCTCTCCTACATCTGGAATACAAGCTTATACTAAAATGATTCAGATAATAGAAGAAATATGTAGGTGGGGGAAACTAGATGCAAAATCACTTTCTTCTTTTTCTTTGTGGTTTTCAAGAAAGGGTCTAAATGAGTGGGAATTGGGCCTTCCCATGCCCTGCATGACCTGTTGTCAGGGTAACAGGATGTGTAGGCAGCCCTGGCCTCTCCAAGGTCTGTTGCCAGGGTAACAGGCTATGAACCACCTCTTCTTATGCAACTATGGAGTTTCTTTACCTTATTTTATATTTCCCTTCCATTTGGTGGGAAATAGAACTATACAACTTTAATATACAGGCCACTGAGGGGTCATTTATTAGAAGAAATATTATTGCAAATGGAAGTAATATGGAGAAGAATTTTAATGGACTTTTTTAAAATAAAGACCTTAATTTTTATCTCTTAAATATATATTAAGTTTTGGTTGGTTCAAAGAAATAAAAGATGGAAGATGATGTGAGAAAAAGAAGCAGAGTAGTAGTAGGAAAAAACTATAGAAGCCATTAAAGAATTATATGAAAAATTTAAAGACTAAGAACATGATTTTGGAAGTATATCAGTAGTTGGCTTTTTTGTGCAACAAACCATCTCACAATTTAATGGCCAAAAACAATGAACGTTTATTATTTCCTCATGAGTCTGAGAATGTGCAGTATTCCAGGACGATCTCACTGACATGTCTGGTTGTTGATGGTCTGGATGGTCTAGTGGAGCCCCGGCTGCAATGGTAAACCATTGCATCTGCTCCACATGCTCATTCTCCAGTTGGCTTGACTAGGCTTCTTCCCAAGCTAGTTCCAAAGAGCAGCAAGAGAAAGTAAACTCCAATGCATACACCCTTTCAAGTCTTTGCTTGCATCACATTTGCTAAGATCCCATTGGCCAAAGCAAGTGTTATGGCCAGGCTCAGAGCCTTGTGCCGGAGGGATAATCCAATAATGGATGCAGGAAGTCATGAACAAACTGAGATCCACTGCAATAGTAAATGACAGCATGGAAATTTTCCTGGAAAACAGATTGCTCTTTGGAAAACTTGAAATATTAAAGCAAGACAGAGATTTGCTGGGGTATGAAATATCAAGAGGGTCACACATATAAAAATACTTTTCATATTGGAACCAGTGGGAGGTTTGGAGATTTTAAGAGTTCTAAAAGTGTCCTGACTGGTCTGGCTCAGTGGATAGGGTGTCAGCCTAGGGACTGAAGGGTCCTGGGTTTGATTCTGAGTTTGTACCTTGGTTGCAGTAAGGGGTATGCAGGAAGCAGCTGATCGATGTTTCTCTCTCATCAATGTTTATAGCTCTCTATCCCTCTCCCTTCCTCTCTGTAAAAAATCAATAAAATATTTTTGAAAAAGAGTTCTAGAAGTTAAAAAGAAGCTCCTTAACCCATCTTATAACCATCTCAAATGCACATGAAAAAAGGAAAAATACTGTGTACCTTTAAGTAGTCTGTGTTCTCTGTAAGAAATAAAGTCCAATTAAATATTTAGATTATTTTTAATTAAAAAAAGAAAAGACTCTGCTCACTTTACTTCAGAAAATGACCTTATTGTATTATTAAAATTCTTTATAACAAGAAGAGAAGAGGTAGCATAGCAAGAATAAAATATCTAGTTGGGTGTTTTTCTTTTTTTTTACTTCTCACCCAGGGATATATTTTTCATTGAATCTAGAAAGAGAGGAAGGGAGAAAGAGAGAGAGAGAAGAGAGAAGAGAGAAGAGAGAAATATCAATCAATTGCCTCCTCTACATGCCCCAAGTAGGAATCGAACCCATAACCAGATGATGCTCTAACCAACTGAATCATACCAGCCAGTTTCTAATACCTATATTTTTTCCATTAGAATTCCTGCCTTTATTCTTATTAGCAAATAAAAATCTTCAAAGACACCCAGATGTTTCTATTGTGCAGTGTTTCCTGTTGTTTGGGATACCAAAGGCAAAAATATTAGAGTAATTTTGTAAGGATCCAAGCTCTGAAACAACATGAGGGTATAGAAAAAATCTAATTCGCTTGCAAATATCAACTTAATCATTGCTTAAATAAATTAATTAAAAGCGTAGTGGTAGTCCATGTCTAGAGGAGGAGAGAAATAAAACTGGAGGTGTTTCTGACATCTAAAGCACACACCTTGGTATTCAGCTCTGAGGATGCACAACTAGACGAGCAGATAGCAGGATTTGGAATAATCAACACAAGAAGACAGTTTTTAACTTCTGAAAAGTCAGGCTTTTTAGTGAGTCCTGAGTGTTAAATTGAATTATCTACCAGTGTTTAATAGGATAGATATGGGCCTAACAATATGGCCCTCCCCTCACTAATTGTGAAACATTAGTCAGTCATTGAATGTCTCTGAGGCTCAGCTTTCTCATCGAAAAGAAAAATAGGGTTAATTGTGCTGAACCATACAAATCAAAAGAAAAATCTTTTAGAAATTACAAAGAACAAAAAATTGCTATAAAGTATGATTACAACTATGACTCAATTGTGAGGTAATTTAAAAATATTTAAATTAACCAAAATCTGATTGATGCCCAACTTGTTTGGTTTTTTCCTTATCTTACTCCAAATGCAATTTATTTTGAACCAAGGCTTAGAAAGTCTAGTTTTAAGTGGATCAAAGTCAGCATACTGTTGCTTTTCTAATAAGTCCATTTTTATTTTCTTCTAAGTAATCAAGGACCTGACTAATGTACAAAGTTCCAAGAATCCTTTGATTCTCCACACTTATTCAGTGTTTAAGATTGACCTCTTTTTCTGCTGACTTCATACTCCAATCAGACATTAGAGATTTTAGAACATTTTTATGACTCATAAAATTATTGGAATAGCTATAAATAGAAAAATTTTGCAGAAATTATCTGCAGTGATCCTTTTCTGAACCTATTTTAGTAAAAATTTATGTATTTAAGTAATAATTTATGTATTACTTAAATACATAAATTACTTAAATACATAATAAAAACTTATGTATTTAAGTAATAATTTATGTATTATAAAATATATCTCTTTAAACAACTTCAAGAAAGTAATAGTTTAACAAAGAAATCAAAATGGTTGTAATGTTTCATTGATATACCTCTGTTGACCTATTGTCATTTTCATGTATTTTCTTAACACTAAAGAATTATTTGTGCCAGATACTTGACCAGACCTGATATTTAGAATATGATGATTCTCATGAGCCTTCAACACTGTCATCTGTTTAATTATGCTAATGAGGAATTCCTTTTATATCTAAAATGGTTATAGCACAGTCCTTTTGCATGGGACTTAGTTTGTTCAAATATTGTTTATATTTGATTAGATTATTAAAATGCTAGAATAAAGGACACAACCAAATAACATAATGGTAGTTTCATATTCTCTAAAATGAATGGGCAAAAGGAAAATTATGGGACTATAGTAATTACTTGGAAGTAAACTCTCTTGTCAACCAGACACAGACTGTGATAAGGAAAGACCTAAAGAGTGATTTACAAGTCAAATCATTCAGAAAATAGCTCACACATGGTTATAGAGACCTAAATTTTATTCCAAGGCCATTACAAGATGCTGTACTAAAGATGCTGAATCCATTCAGGCAATTTTTCTATCAGTGAATTGCTCAAGGCCATCCCATTTCTTTTCTTCAGCTCTTTCTCCTACATACCTCCCTCCCATGGGAATGTAAATCCTCTGTTCTGGTGATGAGGAAGCTGGGGATTTGGTGAGAAGACTTCTACTGAGCTAAGAGAAACTCTTCTTATCTTGACAACCCTATTCTTTCTACTGATTCTGACAAGAAAATTGCCTGAAAAACTAGAATACTGTTTTACATATAATCATATTAAGAATGATAACAGCTAGAATGTTTTGAATTCGGGACACTGTTATAATCAGTTTGCAAACATTAATTCATTTAATCTTCTCAATAACACTGAGATAGTTAATGATATCTAGCACATTCCCATTTTGGAACTAAAAAAAACTAAGGCATTAATCAACTTGGAGAAAATCATATAGCTGTTAAACAGCAGAACTGAAATACACAAGAATGAATAAGATTACAGGGATATTAATAATTAAAATGTTTGGAGAGCTTACTATGTGGCATGCTATATTTCTTATACACATTATTTTTTTTTCTCATTTTCATGATCTTGCTTTGGGCAATGGTCTAGGTTCCCAGATCCTAATGCTTCATTCTAAATGGAAGGACTTTACATTGGAAAAGTTTCTTTGCCACTTTGCACATTCTTTAACAAAAGAAGAGGAGAAACTTTTGGTTAGTGAATTATGGAAAAGGAATCAAACCTGGTGGTGAGATTTGTCTTTTTCAGGCGGTAGAGAAGGGATTTTCTGCTTTAAAAAAGCGCAGTTTCATCACTTGGAGGCCAAGAGATAAGTTTAGGAGCGGAGATTTTGTCCCCTGCAGGAAGGTTTGCAGCTTTGGAGGTTAAGTTGAATTCAGAAGTGAGCTGTATACCAAAACCTGATTGTCCAATATAAGTTCAGTCTTCAAAAAGTTGACATTTTGATCTCTATGGAGTGGACTCTTAAATCTATCACCTCATTTAAACCTGAACTTGAATTTGTGGTGTCTTAAGAACTCACCCCAAGTTTCTAAAGGTAGGTATCAATTTTAGTCTATGTATCAGCTGAAAAGTCCCTTCTAAGATAAATCATTCCTGACTATCTAAAATACCTTCCTCCCAAGTAACTACTGATCACATCACCTGGTGTATTTTATTCAGATCACTTCTCACACCATGTTAACTTATTATTTATAATTAACTTTTTGTTGTGTGTTTTCGCTACTAGAATGTAAGCTCTTATGCATAAAATTGTGCATAAAATAGTTTACAATTAGTGGGTATTTATTGATATGAGTGAATAAATGATCAATGAAATCATTGATTGTACAAATAAGGAAAGTGAAATTTAGAAAAGTCAATACATTTTCATGATCATTCAGCTAAAAAAGAGATGGTATCAGAAAATACCTGATTATAAATTTTAATTTCTAAATCTCTAAGGTTTATTGCCTCAACAATACCTATTCTATAAACCACAACATAATGTTATGTAAGGACCAAGATTTATATTAAGGTTTATACATATATTAGAGGCCTGGTGCATGAAATACATGCACAGAAGGGTGTATCCCTGCACCCTCTCCAATCTGGGACCCCTCTAGGAATGTCCGACTGCCTGTTTAGGCACGATCCTACTGGGATCAGGCCTAAACGGGCAGTTGGACATCCCTCTCACAATCCAGGACTGTGGCTCCCAACTGCTCCCCTACCAATCCTGATTGCCCCTAACTGCTTTTGCCTGCCAGCCTGATCACCCCCTAACCATTCCCCTGCCAGCCTGATTGATGCCTAACTGCTCCTCTGCCAGCCTGATTGCCCCTTAGCTGCCTTCCCTTGCAGACCTGGTCAGCCCTAACTGCCCTCCCCTGTAGGCCTGGTTAACCCTACAACTGCTTTCACCTGCATGCCTAGGTCTCCCCCTACTGCCCTCCCTTACAGTTTTGATCACCCCCAACTGCCTTTCCCTGCAGCCCTGCTCCCTCCCAACTGCTTTCCCCTGCTGGCCTGATCCCTTCCAACTGCCCTCCCCTGCTGGCCATCTTGTTGCTGTCATCTTGTGTTCACATGGGGGCAGGATCTTTGACCACATGGGGGCAGCCATCTTGTGTGTTAGAGTGATGGTCAATTTGCATATTACTGTTTTATTAGATAGGATAGAGGATTGGTGCACAGGTAGGGGCCAGCTGGTTTGCCTGAAGGGTGTCCTGGATCAGAGTGTGATTTCCCTTGGGTGGCCTGGGTGAGGAGCCTGTGGTGGTTTGCAGGCTGCCATGCCCCCCGGTGACCCAAGTTGAGGCCTTGGTGTCTGGGATTTATTTATTTTCTATAATTGAAACTTTGTAGCCTTTAGCAGAGGCCTGGGCCAGCCAGGAACTTGGCTTCCTTGATCGCCAGGGAAACCCAAGCCTCCTGTTCACTCGGTGTCTGCAGCTATTTTTTGTTGGGATTCATTTAATTGAAACTTTGTAACCTTGAGCAAAGGCCAGGGCAAGCAGAAAGCTTGGCTTCCTCCACTGGTGGGGAAATCCAAGCCACCTGCTTGCTCCAATGCTGCAGCCATTCTTGTTGGGATTTATTTATCTTCTATAATTGAAACTTTGTAACCTTGAGTGGAGTCCAGGGCCTGCCAGAGTGTGCAGGGAAGCTTGACTTCCTCCAAGGCCAGGGAAACTTAAGTCTCCTGCTCGCTCTATGGCCACAGCCATCTTGGTTGGGTTAATTTGCATACTCACTCCTGATTGGCTGATGAGCATAGCTTGTGGGTGTAGTGGCAGTATGGTCAATTTGCATATTGTTTTTTGTTAGATTTTTTTAAATAGATTTTATTGATTTTTTACAGAGAGGAAGGGAGAGGGATAGAGAGTTAGAAACATCAATGAGAGAGAGACATCGATCAGCCACCTCCTGCACGCCCCCCACTGGGGATGTGCCCGCAACCAAGATACATGCCCTTCACCAGAATCGAACCTGGGACCTTTCAGTCTGCAGGCCAACGCTCTATCCACTGAGCCAAACCGGTTTTGGCATTTTTTTAAATAGATTTTTGAAGTGGTTTTCTTCAACTTTGTTTTATAACTAAAGGACAAATTTTTAACGCTAATTTGCCTGAATGATCCTTCAAAATCCTTCACAAACTCAACTGAAATTGAGATTTATCAGCATTTCCAAGAAAGACAGCATAATATTATTCTTTGATATTTGAAATAAATCTACCATATACTCAAAATCAGAGCTCGATAAAAAAAATTGGTAGAGTTAGATGGAAGATGGTGAGTTATTTAATGGCTAAGAATAAAGACTGACTACTCTAATTTGCCATAGAGTGACTTAGGCTGGCCCCATCTCTAGACATTGTGTCTGTGTGAGTATGAGAATGTGTGTGTGTGTGTGTGTGTTTGAGAGAGAGAGACAGAGAGAGAGAGAGAGAGAGAGAGAGAGAGAGAGAGAATTGGCATAGTGTAGGAATATAGGATATAGTAGTGGTCCTGCTGAGTAAGGACTTTGTTATTCTAGAGGCCTGGTGCATGAAATTCATGCAGGAGGGGTCCCTCAGCCTGGCCTGCACCCTCGTGCAATCCGGGAATCCTCAGGGGATGTCTGACTGCCAGTTTAGGCCTAATCTGGGACCACCACTTGCTCCTAACCACTTGCCTGGCTGCCTGCCTGATTTCCCCTAACCACTCACCTGCCTGATTGATTGTCCCTAATTGCTTGCCTGCCTGCCTGATTGCCACTAAATGCCTCTGCCTCAGTAGCCACCACTGTGGCTTCACTGGGAAGGACATCGGAATGATGTCCAGAAGGTAGTTAAGATGTCCAGTCTAATTAGCATATTATGCTTTCATTATTATAGATTATTATAGATTACAGGAGACATGTATTCATTAACTATTGCTGCTGCAACAAGTTTACCATGATCTTAGCAACTTAAAACAATAAAATCTATTATCTTCAATTCTGCAGGTCAAAAATTAGATATGAGCTTCAATTGAGCTCAAAACAGGTATTGGCAGGACTGAATTCCTTTTGGAGGCTCTAAAGAGAGAGACTGGTTTTCTTTGTCTTTTCAAACTTCTAGAGGTTACCCACAATCCTTGCCTCAGAGCTTATTTCTCTTACCTTCAGTGTTGGCAAAGACTATTTCTTACATCACAGTACTGTCTTCTGCCTCCCTCTTCCACTTTTAATAATGCTTGTGATTACAATGGGCCCATTTGAATAATACAGGCTAATCTCCATATGTTAGATAATCTGATTAGCAACCTTAATTCCATTTGCTACTTTAATTCCCATTGACATGTAAGGTAATATCTTCACAAATTCAGGGGAATAGAATATGAACATGTCTGAGGGGACAAAAACTCTGTGTATCCTGTACTAAGTTTTAAGAAGCATCAATATAGACCCTTTTCTAGTGACTTTTCTAGGTAAGCATTCTGAGAATGTGCTCTTTTTTGTTTTGGAAGCAGATGTGTCTCTAAAATCCAAGTTCCAACGGACACTATTTAATCAATTTAGAATACTTGCCTCTTGAAATTGTTGAAAAAGTAAATAAGAATACAAATATGGACAAAAAAATGGCGTCAGAATAGATGGACATGTCCTGAGTTTGTCCCTGAGCAGACAAAAAGAATAGTTGAGGGTTGCACTGGGAGTGATTATTGGCAAGTTAAGGGACAGCTATACTCCAGGATATGGTGGGGGACTGCTGGACAGGGCTCCCCTAGTCAGGCAGCCCCCACTGCTGCTGGGTTTTCTAATGGAGCCACCAGCTCGGATGCAGAGACTGCACCATCTTAAATGGGAAAGTGGATATTGTCAGAAGCCTGAAAATCTACAACTACAGAACCTACCAAACAGCTGCAAACCCCAGAACACTGGTCCCCAATTGGCGCAAACACTCGGATTCAGGGGAACTCTACATTCCACACAGAAAGATCAGATTTCGCCTGGGATAAGGAGAGAGAGAACTACATAATCAGACACCTGGAGAAGAGAGACCATGGGCAGACAAAGAAACAGCCCGCATATGAAAATAAAGCAAGCATCACCAGAAAAGGAAGTAAACGAAATGAAGGCAAGCAACCTGCCAGAGAAAGAATTCAGAGAAATGGTCATAAAGTGGATGAAAAGAATGGAAGACAAATTCGACAATATGAGTAAGAACCAAGAAGAAATGAAGAAAAACCAAGAGGAAGTGAAGAAGAACCAAGAAGAAATGAAAAATGACATTACACCTGTAAATAACTCAATAGAAAGCATCAAAAGTAGACTAGAAGAAGCAGAGGATCACATCAGTAAGCTAGAAGATAAGGTAGGAAAAAATACCCAAGTAGAGCAGCTTCTAGAAAAAATATTAAAAGCAGGAGGAGGGCCCAAGGGAACTTTGGGACAACACAAAACAAAATAACATCCACACAATAGGGGTCCCAAAAAGAGAGAAAACTGAGCAAGGAATAGAAAACCTGTTTGAAGAAATAATGACAGAAAACTTCCCTGATATAGGGAAGAAAAAACCCACACAAATACATGAAGCTTAAAGAGTCCCAAGCAAAATAAACCCGAAAAGACCAATGCCAAGGCACATTATAATTGACAAATACCAATAACAAAATAAGAACCTTAAAAGCGAACAGAGAGAGACAGAAAGTTACCTACAAAGGAACCCCCATCAGACTAACTACTGATTCTCAACAGAAACTCATCAGGCCAGAAGGGAATGGAATGAAATATATGAAGTCCTGCAAAGGAAGGGTCTGGAGAGGGAGAGGAAAGGAGAGGAGGGAAGAAAGAAATAGGAAGTGAAGAAGGAACACAGGGGTAAAGAATAAAAATTGCAACAAATTAAGTACTTATCAATAATAACTTTAAATGTAAATGGATTAAATGCCCCCATCAAAAGACATGGGGTAACAGATTGAATAAGAAAACATGACCCATATATCTGCTGTCTACAAGAAACCCACCTCAAAAAAAAAGATGCACACAGACTAAGGGTGCAGAGATGGAAAAACGTTTTTCAGGCAAATAAAAATGAAAAAAAAGCTGGGATAGCAATATTTATATCTGAAAAATTATATCTCAAAGTGAAGGACATAACAAGACATAAGGAAGGCCACTTCATAATACTAAAGGGAGCAATCCAATAAGAAGAAATAACTTTAGTAAATATATATGCACCCAATACAGGAGCACCCAAATAGATAAAAATATCTCCTGGAGGATATCAAGGGAGAGATTGTCAGCAATACAATCATAGTAAGAGACTGTATTACCCCACCATCACCATTGGACAAATCCTCTAAATAAAAAATCAGCAAAGAAACATCAATCCTAAATGACTCACTAGACCAGATGGAATTAATTGACATCTTCAGTACATTTCACCCCAAAGCCATAGGATATACATTTTTCTCAAGTGCACCTTTTCAAAGAAAGATCATATGTTGGGTCATAGGCAAAGTATCTTCAAATTCAGGAAGATAGAAATCATATCAAGCATCTTCTCAGATCACAGTGGCATAAAACTGGAAATCAACTACAATAAAAACAATCCAAAAAATCAAACATATGGAGACTAAATAGCATGCTATTAAACAATGACTGGGTAACCAGACAGATCAAGGAAGAAATGAAAAACATCATGAAAACAAATGACAATGAAAACACAATTATCCAAAACTTATTGGACACAGTGAAAGCAGTCTTGAGAGGAAATGCATAGTTCTACAAGCCTCCTGCAAAATAATAAGAAACAATGGTAATAAATTACCTAACCCTATAACTCAAATAGTTAGAAAGAGAGCAACAAGAAAATCCCAGTGTAAGCAGAAGGAAGTAAATAGTAAAAAACAATACAAAAGATCAATAAAACCAAAAGCTGGTTCTTTGAAAGAATAAACAAGATTGATGAACCTCTAGCTAGGCTGACCAAGAAGCAAAGAGAGAGGATCCAAATAAACAAAATCAGAAATGAAAGAGGTGAAATAACAACAGACCCCACCAAAATACAATAGTTAAAAAATACTATGAACACCTCCATTCCAAAAAACTGGACAATCTGTAGGAAATGGACATAGTCCTAGAAAAATGTAACCTTCCAAAACTCAATCAGGAAGAATCGAAACATCTCAATAGGCCAATAACTATGGAAGAAATTAAAGCAGTCATCAAAAAGCATCCAGCAACCAAAAGCCTGGGGCCAGATGCTTCACATGGGAGTTTTATCAAACATTTAAGAAAGAGTTAACCCTATCCTCCTCAGACTATTCCAAAATATTCAAGAAGAAGGAACATTTCCAAGCATGTTCTATGAAGCCATCATCATCCTAATACCAATTCCAGATAAAGACAAAACAATGAAAGAGAATTACAAGCCAATATCTCTCATGAACATAGATCCAAAATCCTCAACAAAATTCTAGCAAATCAGATCCAGCAGTATATCAAAAAGATCATACACCATGGCCAAGTAGGATTTATCCCAGGAATGCAAGGATGGTACAATATCCACAAATCAATAAAGGTGATACATCACATAAACAAATTGAGAGATAAAAATCATATAGTCATATTAATTAGTACAGAAAAAGCATTTGACAAAATGCAACACCCTTTCTTTATAAAAACTCTCAACAAGGTGGGAATAGAAGGATCATACCGCAACATCATAAAAGCCATATATGATAAGCCCACAGCTAACATCATAATCAATGGGCAAAAACTAAAACCATTTCCCCTAAGAACAGGAACAAGACAGGGATGCCTACTCTCACCACACCTGTTTGACACAGTACTGGAATTATTAGCCATTGCAATCAGACAAGAAGAAAAAAATAAAAGGCATCCAAATTGGAAAAGAAGAAGTAAAGCTGTTCTTATTTACAGATGACATGATACTGTAAATAAAAAACCTGAAAAATACCATCAACAAACTAATAGGCTTAATAAATGAATTCATCAACAATGTAGCAGGATACAAAATTAGCACCAAGATATCTATGGCATTTCTATACACTAATAGGGAACTTACAAAAAGAGAGACTAAAAAAGCAATCCCATTTACCATTGAACCAAAAATATTAAGATATCTAGGAATAAACTTAACTAAGGAGGTAAAAGACCTATACACGGACAACTACAGGACACTGAACAAAGGGATAGAAGAAGACATAAACAGATGGAAGAGCATACCATGCTCATGGATTGGGAGAATCAACATCATTAAAATGTCCATACTACCCAAGCAATCTACAAATTAAATGCACTCCCCATAAAATACCCATGGCCTAGTTCACAGACACAGAAAGAACTCTCCAAAGATTCATCTGGAACAAAAAAAAAGACTACGAATAGCCACAGCAAACCTGGGAAAGAAGAACAAAGTAGGTGGGATCTCAATACCAGATTTCAAGCTGTACTACAAAGCCACTGTTCTCAAAACACCTTGGTACTGGCACAAGAACAGACATATAGACAAATGGAATAGAATAGAGAACCCAGATATTGATCCAAACCACTATGTTCAATTAATATTTGACAAAGGAGGCATGAATATACAATGGAGTCAAGACAGTCTCTTTAATAAATGGTGTTGGGGAAAATTGGACAGAAACATGCAAAAAAATGAAACTAGACCACCACCTTATACCATACACAAAAATTAACTCAAAATTGATACAGGACTTAAACATAAGACAGGAAACCATAAAAATACTAGAGGAATCCACAGGCAAAGAAATCTCAGACATATTCCAAAGGAACTTCTTCACTGATACTGCTCCTAGGGCAATGGAAGTTAAAGAGAAAATAAACAAATGGGACTACATCAAAATAAAAAGCTTTTTTTAAAAAATTTATTTTATTGATTTTTTACAGAGAGGAAGGGAGAGAGACAGAAAGCCAGAAACATCGATGAGAGAGAGACATCGATCAGCCGCCTCCTGCATGCCCCACACTGGAGATGTGCCCGCAACCAAGGCACATGCCCCCGACTGGAACCTAACCTGGGACTCTTCAGTCCGCAGGCCAATGCTCCATCCACTGAGCCAAACCGGTCTTGGCAAAATAAAAAGCTTTTGCACAGCAAAAGAAACCATCAACAAAACAATAAGAAAGACCACTGTATGGGAGAACATATTTGCAAATGCTATCACTGATAAAGGTGTAATCTCCAACACCCAAAGGCAACTTATACAACTTAATAAAAGGAAGATAAATCATCCAGTAAAAAAGTAGGCAACGGACCTTAATAGAATCTTTTCGAAAGAAGACAGAAGCCAAGAGACACATGAAAACATGTTCAAAGTCACTAATAATCCGAGAGATGCAAATCAAAACGACAATGTGATACCATCTCACACCTGTCAGAATGGCTATCATCAACAAATCGAACAAATGACAAGTGTTGGCAAGGATGCAGAGAAAAAGGAACCCTCATGCACTGCTAGTGGGAATGCAAACTGATGCAGCCACTGTGAAGAACAGTATGGAGTTTCCTCAAAAAACTAAAAATGGAACTCCCATTTGACCCAGTAATCCTACTCCTAGGAAATATCCTAAGAAACTAGAAACACCAATCAGAAAGGATATATGCACCTCTATGTTCATAGCAGCACAATTTATAATAGCTAATTTGGAAACAGCCTAAGTGCCCGTCAGCAGATGAATGGATCATAAAACTATGATACATCTACATAATACTATGCTGCCATAAAAAAGAAGGAATTCTTACCATTTGCACCTGGGTAGAACTGGAGAGCAGTATGCTAAGTGAAATAAGCCAGTCAATAAAAGAAAAATACCACATGATCTCACTCACTCATAGATAATAAAGCACATTATAAACTGATTAACAAAAAGATAGATACAAAAGCATCAAACAGAATGTCAAATTACAGTGGGAAGGTTAGAGATCAGCCGAAGGACTTCTATGCATGCATATAAGCATACCAATGGACACAAGACACTGGGGGGTGAGGGCATGCATGGGAGTCAGGTGCGCCCCCCCCCCCAATAGGAGGATATGTACACATGTAATACATTAATTTTTTAAAAAAGGAAGTACAAAAAATAAATAAAATTAAATTAAAAAAAGATCATTGCAGGGGTGGGGGCAATACAAATAGCTATATCTTGAAGGCTCTAGCAGTTAGTAGATTATAAGCAAACACTACTTCCATTTTCTCTCTCCCTATTCTAGCTTCAAATTTATCTTCACTACTCCAACCTAGCTTCAGGCCCTATTTTGGCAGCCTCACTAATCTTCTAAATTTGTAGTTAGAACCATTATAAGATTAAGAATTTTATTCATTCATTGACTGGTTTTGAAGTATCTATCGCATTTTCTCCTATGTGCCAGGTACTGTATAAAGTGTTGGGGACCCAAAAGCAAACATGGCTCTTCCAGAAAGCAGCCAGAGGTGGCCTCTGAAAATGGTTTACTTTCCACTCAGAAAACCCCTCAAAATCATGCAAACTAAGAAGTTCAAATCTCCCAGTTCAATTTAAGAGTACACTTGAAATCTCCCAAGCCATCAAGGGTATGCATATTTGAAAAGGCACCAGATTGGAAGGATGTCACTTTACAGAAGCAGTGTGTGCCGTTCAGTCATTACAAGGGTAGAGTTGGTAGGTGTGCCCAGGCCCCACAGTGTGGCTGGACATAGGGTCGGTGGCCCAAAAATCAGTGCTAAATTGTTGCTATATATACTTAAAAATGCAGAGAGTAATGTTGAACTTAAGGTTTTTAGATGCAGATTCTCTGGTCATTGAGCCCATCTAGGTGAACAAAGCTCCCAAGATGTGCCATAGAATTTAAGAGAGTTCATGGGTAGATTAACCCATACACAAGTTCTCCCTGCCACATTGAGATGATCCTTCTGCAAAGGAGCAGACTGTTCCTAAACCAGAAGAGGATATTGCACAGAAGAAAAAGGTATTCTGGAAGAAACTGAAGAAACAATAACTTACAGCCCTGAGTAAATTCAACATAAAATAAATACTAATAAAGGTAAAAAAAAAAAGAGAAAGAAAGAAGAAAAAGAAGAAAGAAAGAAACCCACACTAATAAAATGGCTTTGGCCCTCAGTAGCTCATGGTTCAGTAGGAAGGTAGATTTTTTTATGCAAAGGGAAATACATTTTCCTTTATGATTTAAATATAGGAAGCTAACTTAGCAGAAGGTCAGGAAAAATTTCCTTTGCCAGTGAAATTTAAGAAGAAACCTTTAAGCATTTGTTCACAATACCACTTATTGGCAATTTTTCCTGATAAAGGAATGTCACAAGCTCTGGAGGACATCAATCATGTCTGTGCCCTGCTGCCCACTGAATACAGAAGCACCCTTGGGCATTGCAACAAGCAGAACCATTTCCACACATCTCTAAAAAGATCATGGGAGCAAGAGCAGACCTGGATGAGCAGACAAAAATATTGTAACCGAACAAAATGAGCAAAGGCAGATGAGTTGTAAGCATCTTTTTTTTAGGCTACCCTCTTCAAGTTGGGAGGGGGCCACAGAAGGAGAGGCATGAGAGGAGGCTCCAAAAATCAACCAGCTTTGGGGAGAAGATGCTGAACTTGGAAGGAAGGACACTCAAAAGGTTTAAAGCAGTGGTTCTCAACCTTCCTAAGGCCGCGACCCTTGCATATAGTTCCTCATGTGGTGGTGACCCCCAACCATGAAATTTTGCTACTGTTATGCATTGTGATGTAAATATCTGCATTTTCCGATGGTCTTAGGCGACCCTTGTGAAAGGGTCGTTCGACCCCCAAAGGGGTCTCAACCCACAGGTTGAAAACCGCTGCTTTAAAGGATTTGAAGCAGGAGAGTAAAAGGATTAGATTTGCTTCTGGTCAATAATGCTGCTCCATCCTGAAGTATAATTCCACTACAGTGCTAATAACTCCTGTCATTCTACTTTTTTGCCATTTTCATTCTAAAATATATATTTCTGCTACATCTTCTTGGTGATGACAGTTTGGGATTACTTCATCTGAAACTGTACCATACACTGTCTTCTTCCACCACAACAGCTCATTGAAATGAGTTATGATACAGCTCTTCCTTTCTCCTTCACTTTCTGCATCTTAACATTTCGTTCTCCCACTACTGAAGATCACATTTACCACCAATCAGAGAGAGAGGGAAGCTTAACTTTCAGTCTTTCAACTGTTGCATTCACAACTCCAGACTTTACTATTTGAACATTTGTCTGGAAGGGAGAGACAGGAGGAATGTGTCTATACATGTAAAATTAATTATCATATAAGTTAGTTTCTAATTATCATAAGTTAGTTTCTAATTGTAAAATTCCCAAATGTTCCAGTACTACTTCTATAAAAGGAATTGGTAATAAGTGCTAATGTGAGTCCCATATTTTTGTCAATAGTTTATGGTTTTAAACAATTCCAACTTTCCTCTCTTGTGTTGAACAACTAAGACAACATTCTGATTTACTTTTGGCTTATAATGCCATGTGGCCTTCACTGGAAGTTCTACTGGATCACACTTTTTTGGAAATGTTGTCACCCCTTAGAACAGTGGCACTGATTGGAAAGAGCAGTACCAATGTTTTAAATACTGTGCTTGATTTTTTTTAACCCACAGTTGTAGAACTATTTTACTTTTAAGAAAGAAAAAAAAATAGTACCATGACACAAAAAAGGATTATCTCTAAAATTAATTTTTAAGTTTAAAACACTGCACATAGATGAAAACAAATATGAAATTTTCAAATCAACTTTCCTCATGGAAATCAATAACATAAGAATCTTTACAAAGACTAGTATTAGAAAACTTTTCATAATGTATAGGAAGTAGTACAGGTTCCAGAGTCACAGAGTCTTCTGGAATTTCATGAGGTGTTGAGATGGCTGGAGAAATAGGAAGTGCTTTGCATGTCCTAAACAACTGATAACTTATGTACAAATATATATTCTGTTTAGATGTAGTTTATGAAGAACATGATGCTATAGTCTTTTGTTAACATTTCTATCATCACAGATGGTGAGTCATAGTATAGAATCTCCATGGTCAGACTGAGTAAGAAATTAGTAGTAGATGGTGGATTGAAAGTCATGACAATAAAAAGAAAGTTAATAGAATAAAGCATACAAGTCTATATACAGAAATAAGAAAACTGTTTCACCTTTCTTCCCACAGAGGAAGAAAAGATTTCTTAGTACAATACTGAATATGGTGTCCCAATTAAGTATTATATTCTTTCTTTCATGAAAGAATAGTAGAAAATTTGTATTAAAAAAACAGTAGAGAAGAATTGATATTTGAACTTAGTTTACTAATGTTTTTTGCATGTATTATGAGATTTAAAGATTCTTTCTATGGACTCAAAAAAATGTTCTAAAATGTTATATTATATGATAATGCCTATAAAAATATTTTCTCTATTATCTATCTACTAGAGGCCCAGTGCATGAAATTCATACATAAGACGGTAATGGAGGGGTATCCTTCAGCCCAGCCTGTTCCCTCTCCAATCTGGGAACCCTTGAGGGATGTCCTAGGATCGGATCTAAATGGGCAGTCGGACATCCCTCTCACAATCCAGGACTGCTGGCTCCCAACTGCTCCAACTGCCTGCCTTCCTGATTGTCCCTAACTGCTTCTGCCTGCCAGCCTGATCACCCCCTCACCACTTCCCTGCCAGCCTGATTGATGCCTAACTGCTCCCTGCCAGCCTGATTGCCCCTAACTGCCCTCCCCTGTGGGCCTGGTAACCCCTAACTGCCCTCCCCTCCAGGTCTGGGTTCCCCCCAACTGCCTTTCCCAGCAGGCCCGATCACCCCCAACTTCCCTCCTCTGCCAGCCTGGTCACCCCTAACTGCTCTCCTCTGCAGGCTTGATCACCCCCATCTGCCCTCCCTTGCAGGCCTGGTCCCTGCCAACTGCCCTCCCCTGATGGCCATCTTGTGGTGGCCACCTTGTGTCCACATGGGGAAAGCCATCTTGTGTGTTGGATTGATGGTCAATCTGCATATTACTGTTTTATGAGATAGGATAGAAGCCTGGTGCATGGGTGCGGGCCAGCTGGTTTGCCCTGAAGGGTGTCCTGGATCAGGGTGGATGTTCCCTTGGGGCATGGGAGCCTGGGTGAGGAGCCTGTTGTGGTTTGCAGGCCAGCCACGCCTCCCAGTGACCCAAGAGAAGGCCCTGGTATCTGGGATTTATTTATCTTCTACAATTGAAGCTTTGTAGCCTGGAGTAGAGCCAAACCTTCTGCTCACACAGCCATTGAAACTTTGTTGCCTTAAGCATCGGCAAGGGTGTGCAGAAAACTTGGTTTCCTCCATCATCAGGGACAACCTAAGCCTCCCTCCTGCTCTCCTGTGGCCATAGCCATCTTTGTTGTGTTAATTTGCATACTCAACTCTGATTGGCTGGTGGGCATGGCTGGTTGGTGTGGCTGGTGGGTGTAGGAGAGTTATGGTCAATTTACATATTAAGTAGGATAGTGACTTGTGTTTTCCATAGTTAAGGTATACTTGAATAAACTTTATATTAACCTTTGTATTTTTATCTCACCTCAAAAATGTACATATTGTAAATACACTTAAAAACAAAATATTCTGTTGAAATAATGTATTTGTAAAGTTAGATACACTAAAAGATCAAAAAAACATTTTTCAGACACATAGTTAAAGGCCTTTATTCAATCTCTTTTGCCAAAGTAAAAAATTATTGCAAAATTGTTTCGTAGCTTTCATGAATAGCAAGATTTTAATTGTCAATACTTAAAAGTGGAATTCTAGTATTAGCAATTTTGATAGCTAAAATTCTATTTGAGCCAATATTACATATTAAATAGGCAAGACAGTTTCAGCAATGGAACAGGGAGTCCCTCATATCACTGTTTCGAATGTAGACTACACAAAAAACCATAATTATACAATTTGGTTGTCATTAGTCATGCAGATTTTAGATTTAGAGCTACTTGTTTTGACAATTGTAATCCTAGAATATTAGAAATGTCTTAAGTCAAAGTACAAGTTAAAATAATAGTATCAAAATCTAAATTCCTTCTTTCTTTCATGCAAAACTTAATCAGTCATTTCAATCAGTTTAGTAATAATTTTTTTAAAACCTAGTTATCAGCCCAGTTGGCATGGTTCAGTGGCTGAGCCTTGACCTATGAACCAGGAGGTCACAGTTCAATTCCCAGTCAGGGCACATGGAGCTCAATCCCCAGTGTGAGGCATGTAGGAGGCAGCAAATACATGACTCTTTCTCATCACTGATGTTTCTATCTCTCTCTCTTTTTCTAGTCCTCTCTGAAATCAATAAAAATATAATTTTAAAAAACAACTAGTTATCAGTAATTTTCTCCTAAATGGTCAATTCAGTGGCTCTCTGTGAACACAACTCAAAATTTACTTAGTATGTCCATATATTAGTATATCCCACATCAGTGTTGAATATCAAGTCAAGAAGCTCTGCTATATCACCCTCTCCTGAAACAGAATGACAGCTGCATCTTGAGATCAATTGATAAAGTGAAAGTCAGTTAACTTGGCACTAAAATGTTAAGTAAACACAAAGCCACTTTTCAAATTTCTTAAAGACATATTTATAAATCACTACCATAAATCTTCATACATTCAAGTTACTATAAAAAAAATAAAACAAATGTAAACCAAATAAACACATCCTATTCTACTAAAAGGGAAGAAAATCTAAAATAGCTTGTAATATGGGATATAATTAGTCCCATAGAGATGTCCATCCACTCATTAAATTAGGACACAAATCATCTGATGATTACCAATGTTTAATTTTCATCTATGTTAACTAATTAAGTTATTATTTTTGTGGGATTGTTTACCTAGAGAACAACCAAGTACTGTAATTTCTAAATCTTTAATAGTTCATGGAAACATACTTATCGAATTTATTCAAATGATATAAAAATGGTTTCCTTTTTGAAAGTTAGTCTCTGTATAATGTTGTTTGCACTGTTACTGTACTGTTATACCAGTGCACTGTAATGCCATATATTACTTCAAGTGTGAGAAAATATGCAGGCAAGACTATTTAACTATATAAATATCATTAAGTACATTCAAGTGGAGAAAAGCAGAGGGTATTTTACCTCTAAACAAAATTTGATATAATTTTTCTTTTAAGATATCACTACAGCGACACTTAGCTTACTAAGATGTTGCATTTTGTAAAATAGTATATAAACACAGCAGTAAACATGAACACTAGAAAATCTCTATTTCACATGGTATAGGATTCTTCCAGCTATTATCATAGAAAAGCAAATATATTTTCATTTGAAATATGCAAGTATGCTAAGTAACTGTTTGTAAATATTCACATACACGTCTTTATCCAATTTTTAAATCTGATACTTAAATTATAATATAATTAAAATAAAGCATGTAAACATTGTGTGCTGGAACACTAAACAGGAATTATAGCATACACAGGGCAAAACACTTAAATGTCATTTAAATAGTAAGGTGAACAGAATTTCAATTAAAGTTTGACTCAGCTACTTACATTTCATATTTAGCGTAAACACATCTCTTGACTCACCTCACTAAGGTCTATTTTATCTCATGAACTATTTTGTACTCTCACAAAATGTGAAATGTTTAATTTAAAATCAAACTCTCCAGTTTATTATCATATTAATCCACTCCTTGTTTTTTCAAAAGGTAATCACAGAGAAACAAGTACCAATAGTAATCTCTCTATTTACCCGATAAAATTTTTATTTCTATAAGTGCTCTGGCAAGCAGTTTTCCTGATACTTTTCTGCTACCTAAACAACACATTCAGAAGTATAAAAAAAAGCCACGGAGTATAACAGCGAAATGAATTATTTTTCTCAGGGAGTTGCCTTACTTTACATAAAACATACAGGTGCAAAAAAATGTTTATCTTTCAGGTAGGTTGTTAACTGAGACTGGCACGTTTTCTTTTTTAAGGGAAATCTTTCTAAAGGAAACACTAGTCCACAAAGTCAGATAGTACCAACAATGAGTCATGTTAATAGTCAAATTTTGGGGTGAGAAATAAAAACACAGAACCAAGCAAAGAGCTTACTCACATTCCTTTCAGGCGTTGCCACATTTTTTCGGTGTGTTCTCCTATAAGATATTTAAAAGTGGTGTTTTCCAGTTCTTCAATTTCTGTAGGAGTAGACCCCATGATGAAACTCCTAGGGCAATACAGTTACAGTCAGTGTCAGCAGCTAGAACAAGCATTCCTCAGTCCATTACAAATCTGTTATACAGTTGTATCTCTTATCTATCAAAACATTGCTTACAGAGCTGAAGGCAGCCTCTGCCAGAATAGCTATTGACTTTGACAGGCATAGCCACTGCTCATCACATCCCCTCCATCCCCTCCACCCTCTCCCCCAAAAGCAGACAGCAGTATAAACAGATCCTCTGACCTCACAGAAACAATCCACACATGGGAGCCTGCTACTGTACCACTGACCGACTGAGCTCTCCCGATCTCCCTAAAAGCAGCTCATTTGTTACTGCTCCGCGCACTGAAACACATCAGAATTCCTACAGTTTGTGAGATCTGTTGTGCACAAGAGAAACGTGAATGACTTGAGCGCACCCAGAAGCAGCTGAATTCCTCTCTACCAATGGAAGGCGGGCAGGATGTAATAAGAAAACAGATGGCAGGAATCAGTATCAGCAGCACCACCCCGAGAAAAAAGTGCCTGCTTTAAATGCCAAGGTTTTTGTCTCTTAATTGATCTGGAACCAACAGTTGAAAATGATTCATGCTCTCACAAAAATGCAACACACATTAATGACAACAATGAGAAAATAATATACAGAGCCTTACAGAAGACAGACCACAGAGCTCCACAGGTTGTTATTGTTGCTATAGTCATGCTTATTCACCTTCTCCTAGCAACTCCAGACAGTAGGTAACCGCCAATTTATTTAAAAACACAGCAGTTGCACACAGCCAGCTCCGTGAATCCTTTGGGGATTAAAAAAAATAATAAAATGAAACTAGTGCATATGCTTGTATGTGCATGATGAAGAAAAGGGAATGTGAGTGTATGTGCATGTGTGCGTACGGAGAGAGGGAGAGGGAGAGAGAAAGGGAGAGAAAGAGAAATTGATTATGTGCTGCTTGTGCATTTTAGAAGGAAAATGAGAGAAAATGGACATAAACAGAATCAGAACTGAGTTATCTGCCAAGCTTTAAACACAAGGCAAGCAAGCTTTCTTAGAAACAAGAACAGCCTTAAGTGTAAGCTCCATAACAGCCGTGGCTATCTACAAGCTGTTAGAAAAATATATTTAAAAGCAATATTTCTTCTTGTTTGGAAACCCAGACACAGTTTCCTTCCTCCCTGCAAGAAAACTTGTCTGTTACCTCGAGATTTAAGGTAGAGATACCCACAGATAAAAGATAGATAACAATATAGCTTATTGAGTGCTTACTATGTGTCAGACACTGTTCCCAGTACCTAACAGTATTACCTTTTTTAATACTTACATAATGCCTGTGAAGTAGGTAATAGTCCCATTTAACAGTTAATTGAGAAAATTAAGGAACAGAGACATTTCCCAGACTTAAAGCAGTTCTTTAAAATAGGCACTTTGATTTAAGTGGCAAGTAGCATTCCAATATCAAGTTACTATGTCCATTGGGTAATCAAAATAAAAACATGTATGTAAAAGGCATCTTGGCAAAATTGTATAAAAAAAAGTCTGATGATTACAAATTAGAAGTGGCTAGCTTTTCCGTGCTCCCAGCAAGGGTTCCACACCATGTTGTTCTGGGTTCCTGTGGCTACTTAAAGGGACATTTCCACAAAGGGTCTGGGGCCCTGAAAGTCTTACAAATTAAGGAGCAGGATGACCCTATTTTTTTGCAGCAGAAACCTACTTAAGTGGCACTAACCTTGACTTTCAAAGGGAGCTGTCATCTGCAAAAGGAAAACTGATGTCATTACCTCATAAATCAAAAGAGAACCTGGGTGAATCTTTTGCTGGCAGCTCCTGTCATTGAAAACGCGGCTGATGTCATCATATTCTGCGGAAATACTGGCCCCGAGCTGGGCTGAAGTGTGCTGCTGCCCCTGGACGCCCTCCTATTGCTGCTGCCTCACTCCTGGAACCTCAGGCCCAGGCAGCGTTCCGGGAGCCATGGCTTCTGTGGCACTTGGCCGCCTGGCTCACCCCAGTCTATCGCAGAGGAGGCCCGTCCGCCTGCCTCCCAGGAACACAGGGCTCAGTGGAACACAGACCCGCTGCGCTATGTGGACACTGCCTTCCCCACGAGGGAGGTCACGCACTGCGGGAGGTGGAGCAGGCCTGCCCGAGAGGTTGGTTCTGCACCTGTGTACCACAATCTCCCATGGGCACCCGCGGGAGGTCACGCCCCATCTTCCGTCTACACCAGTGGTTCTCAACCTTCCTAATGCCGCGACCCTTTAAGACAGCTCCTCATGTGGTGGTGACCCCCAACCATAAAATTATTTCGGTTGCTACTTCATAACTGTAATTTTGCTACTGTTATGAACTGTAATGTAAATATCTGATATGCAGGATGTATTGTCGTTGTTACAAATTGAACATAATTAAAGCATAGTGATTAATCACAAAAACAATACGTAATTATATATTGTGAAATATTTATTTCTAATTACAAATAAATGAAATTTTGTCTTGAATCGTGGTGTAGCATGAGCAACAGTCTTCACATGACAACAGTAAACTACATTGCTACACTTTGTTACACCGAGGAGCAGTCTGTTGGTTCCCAAGACCATGGGAAATAGGTGTTTTCCGATGGTCTTAGGCGACCCCTGTGAAAGGGTCGTTTGACCCCCAAAGGGGTCGAAACCCACAGGTTGAGAACCGCTGTTCTAAACGAACCCTGCAGAGGCTGAAAAGAGAGAGCAGGCCACTGCAGTAAAAGCAGAGACCAGGAGGAATTTCAGGGGGAGTGGACTGCTCCAGCTCCCCAGTTCAGTGCTGCTCATCCTAAGCTCACAGGCTGGTCTGAAGGCACAGGTGCTGTCTACACCGGCTCATAGGTTTCCCTCTGCAGACCGAGTGCTCAGCGGCCTCTGATGAACAAACGGGTCTGCAGGTCCCACTGCTCGGGCCGTGGGGTGGGTAGGAGCCATCTCCAATGGTCTTAAGCTTTTTCTTCTACAGACTCTTAGGCATGAGATGGAAATAAGGCTGACAGAAAATAAACAGTGTCTAAAAAACGAAGGTGGGGGTGGGTGTTAAATCAAGTGAAGCTTCAGTTTCCCTTTCTGCAAAAGGCTTGTTCCTGAATTTGGTCTGAAATGAATGCCTTTAGCTAGCAGACAGCCTTACACAATCCCAGCCTAACTCCTATGAACGTTTACCAGTGTTGTTGGAAAATAACTTAGTCCTTGCTCTGAAAGTCCTAATTGTTCCTTCACTGTGTTTTCTCATTTATAATTCTGGCTACATTCACTTAATAAACACCCGATTTTTCTTTAATGAGATAGTCAACAAATATCTGAATTCTGCCCTCAAAAAAAATGAATCACAGTGGAAAATCTCCATAAAAAGCAAATATTCCATCATTGATATTTTATGAGCCAAGATACCAAAGTCCTTCTGTCTATAACTTCTTTCAGGCCACAGATAATTTTCTAAGTATGCCATGAAATTTCAAGCGCTCACATGAGCCAGATTACCAATAATATTGCAGTGCAAATAATGATAGCTGCATGAATGGTGAAATCTCAGAAATGTCACAGTGCTTGGGTCATGGACAAAGAATTGTATTTATTACTCACACCAAAATCAATAGCCAGAGTATTGGCATTTTGAGCTCCAATTCCCACAAGGTGATGGGAAGACAGGCAGATAACACCTGCACACACACAATGAATTGCACTATAAAAGAGAACCCCTGAGCTTACATAACCCGGATGTTTATGGCGGGTTCCCATAAAGGTAAGCATGCCAGATCTTTTCTTCAGAGGGAAGCATGTCTTTATTAAATTTACCTGTCATTTATCCCAGAGGGAGTACTCAAATCTCCAAAAAGGTATTAAAAAATTATTTGCAATGCTCATAACCAACACAGGTTTCATACCCAAAACATATAAATAACACCTAGTAATCCATAAGACAAACACAAGCAAATCAGTAAGTGGATAAAACTAT
Source organism: Lasiurus cinereus (assembly GCA_011751065.1). Lineage (NCBI taxonomy): Eukaryota > Metazoa > Chordata > Mammalia > Chiroptera > Vespertilionidae > Lasiurus > Lasiurus cinereus. Next base: position 6,636,272 of record JAAGEH010000393.1, on the reverse strand, counting down.
GAACAAGAACATCACTAAACAGAAACATAAATAAAAATTAAGCATAATAGGTGTTTAAAAATTACTAGCATTTAGTGAAATTTAAAAGGGACCATGTAGACCCTCAAAATTTCATACCTCAAAATTTGGGAGTATATAAAGATCTGACCATACCAGATTCTGGGAAGGATGTGGAACAATAGAAACTTTATTTCCTGTTGGGTAAGTATTGGCAAAATCACTTTGGAAAGCAATTAACCAATATCTAGAAAAGTTGAAGATGCACATATTCTGAAATACTATCCTACATGTCTAAAGAAAATATTTTAGTCTATTTTGGCTGCTGTAACAAAATATAGTAGACTGGTGGCTTATAAACATCAGAATTTTATTTCTGACAATTCTGGAAGGTGGATAATCCAAGATCAAGGCAATAACAAATTCAGTGTCTGGTGACAGACTGCCTCCGGGTTTGTTGATGGCTGTGTTCTCTGCTGTGTCCTCACATGGTAGAAGGGGCAAGGGAGCTCTCTGGAGTCTCTTACAAGGTAACTAATCCCACCCATGAAGGCTCCACACTCATGACCTCCCCCCCTCCCCCGCCGAAGGCCCCATTTCCCAATACCACACATTGTAGATTAGGTTTTAACATATGAATTTGGGAGAGGGGTTGGGGAAGGACACAAACATTTAATCCACTGCACACAAAATAATTTTACAAGTAACTGAAAAATGGATAAATGTTGACATAGTCATACAATGGAATATAATATGGCAGTGAGCATGTATGACTTGTGGTAAAAGAAAGGATTACATAGGTAAATCTTAAAAATAGGATAAAGAAAAGAAGTCCAGTAAGAATTTAAACAGTATTATTATGATTTTATTTATTTGTTTGTTTGTTTTTGCTAATTGGGAAATACATATGTAGTTATTAAAAATGTAAAGAAGTGAATAGAAATGGTAAACACTAACTCTGAATAATGGTAATCCTACATAATAAAACCCTAAGATGCAAATCACAGAATGACCAGTCACTATGATGTGCACTGACCATTATGAGGAGGCAACCAGTGGTGACTGAAGCACAGGGCCGGCCAATGGGCAGTGCCAGGCTGCCAGCCAAATGGGTGCAAGGGAGGGCCCCCAATTGCTCCACCCACTGATCACCCCACAGAGAGCCCTGATCACTGCCAGGCCTAGAAGCCCTACCCTATATATTGGGAACAGTCTCTTAGATTTCAAAATTAAAACCTGGCAAGGCTACTCTGACACTGAAAAAACAGAATGATGCAATGATGACATGCTTGGACTCTGGCTTGCACATTTTGTGGTCAGCCCTGATTCTGACACTTATAACTATGTGACAAAGCCAATTACTTAACTTCTCTCTGCTTCAGTTTTCTACCCATAATATGGGAAAAATGGTACTACTGCCTCAGAAGGATCATGTTATATACTACTTTTCAGAATCAGGGCAAAAAATGTAGCTGCCTATACAACAGCAAGATGCCTTTCACCTGGATAAAAAGTATGGTCACTGGTGTATGCAGCATCCTGGACTGTGAGAGGGATGTCTGACTGCTGGTTTAGGCCTGACATCCCCTGAGGGGTCCCGGATTGAGAGAGAGTACTCACCCCTCCCTCCTTCTTCCCTCCCCTCCCCCACCCCGTGCACAAATTTCATGCCTCTCTTATTTGATAAGGGGAGAGGGAAAATGCTACTCAACTGTTTTGGAAGTGTTTCATGTCTTAAGCAGGGTGTAAATACACAACTTTACAGGTAATATCTTTATAATTTTTAGTATTGATGAAATATTTAATTTAAAATTTGTTTTAAATATCTAGATGAAGAAAGTCTGAACAAAAAGCCATGGTTAGATTGTAAACCAAACTAAAATATAGAATAAGTTAAATAATTGATGACATATAAGAAAAACAGGGAGAAACAAGATGATGGAGTAGGTAAATGCTGGTACTTGCTGCCTCTCACATCAAAATTACAACTAAAATATAGAACAAATGAATCAGGAATTTTGGGAGACACAGGCAAGCTTAGAGGTCTTTTAGAATTGGGGTTCATGGAGAAGCATGGACTGCAGACTGGGAGAAGGTACATTTCCATAACACAAGGAAGCCAGGTGCAGTGACATCTCCATAAGACAAGGAGGCAGCAACAGGTATATTTACCTAAGACAAGGAAACTGGAAGAAGCCAAGAAAGGTCTATGCTGTATTTACAAAATAATGAGAAGGAAGCCCTTCATTCATAAGGAGAAGAAGAAAGTCCAGAGGGGAGGGGGTAGGAAAACCCCCACATGTCCCATGTGTGTTTACTATAGTAACCAGTCTAAGGAAATTGTGACCAATCAGAGAGGATATCAAAGCCCCAGGATCTACAGCCTATATAAGCCATGGGGAAAAAGAACCCAGTGGGACTCTCCCCCCTCCCCATGTGGGAGTCAGTTCAGGGATCCTCTCCCAAACCCTACATGGGAGTTTGTTCTGTGGGACTCTTCCCGCTCCTTTGTGGGAGTCTGTACTTGTTCTTCAATAAATCTCCGTCTTTGCTATACCACCTTTCTGTCAGTGGATTCGTTCTTCAATTCTGGTGGACAAAGAACCCGGGTTCCAGTCCAAAAATTCGGTATCACAAACATCATTCAAAACTTTCTGAAAACTGAATGGAAGTCCTAAAACTAAAGAAGTAAAGAAGAAAGCACGCACAGACTGGTAGGAGGGGCATGGAACAGGCTGGCCTGACACCCATGTGTGGCATTTTTTTCAATCAGGAGGGATATCTCCGTTGCAGAGGCCTCCCGTGAGGGCCAGGGTCCCAGGCCCACACCAGATTCCCCAGCCCAGGGTTTCAGAACTGGGAAGAGAAGTCCCTGTAACTCCAGGCTATAAAAACAAGCTGAGGTTGTGGCTGAGTGACAGGAAGCTATTTGGAGACAGGCCTTTCCTCTCAAAGGGCCGGTGCACAAACTTACAGGGACTCACTTCTTCTGAGCCACAGCACTAGGGCAACAGCTTTAGGTGGGGGTGTTAGAGGAGAGAAACTAGATTGTCTAACATTGGGGCAAGAACTCGGAGACAGCTTTATCCCAGACAGGGGTCCTCGCAGGGGTTGTCATTCCTATGCTGAGACCTCTCCCATCGCAGAGCTGACTGACAGCCCTGAGTTTCCATCAGCCTTGACTCACACTGTTTTCTCCCCACTGGTGATTCTCTGAGACCCTGCTCTGTCCAATTTGCAGCCCTATCCAAGCTGTTTTCAAAGACATGAAAAGGGACCAGTAAGAAATTGAGCATACATTTAACTGAAATAAATAATAATTTATAGGAATTCAGCAGTAGAGTAGAGGATTCTGAGAATCAAATTAACCATTTAGAATATGAGGAAGCAAAAAACAACCACAGAGAAAAAAGAGCAAAGAGAAAAAAGAATACAAAAATATGAAGATAGTGTAAGGAGCCTTTGGGACAACTTGGAGCATACTAACATTTGCATTATGGGGGTGCCAGAGGAGAAGAGAGAACAATACATTGAAAACCTATTTGAAGAAATAATAACAGAAAACTTCCCCTACCTGGTGAAAGAAATAGACTTACAAGTCCAGGAAGTGCAGAGAATCCCAAACAAGAGAAACCCAAAGAGACCCACATCAAAACACATCATAATTAAAATGTCAAAGATTAAAGACAAAGAGAATCTTAAAAGCAGCAAGAGAAAAGCAGTCAGTAAGAAGAAAAAGATAAAAAAATATGAACAATAAAATGGCAAGAATCCATATCTATCAACAATTGAATCTAAAATTCAAAATAAACAAGGAATCTAATGAAAAACAATAAACTGATAAATAAAATAGAACCAGAGGCATGGAAACATGGAACAGAGCAATCTCAAAAGGAAGAGTGGGGGTGGGGGAGAGGAGGAAGGCCAGAAGAGATTAACCAAAGAATTTATATACATGTATTCATTACCTATGGACACAGATAATAGGATGGTGAAGGCCTGGAGTGGGATGGGAATGAGGTGGAGGAGGTAAGGGGGCAAGTATGTCATACTCTCAACAATAAAGATTTTTTTTAAAAAAAAAGAAAGAAAGAAAGAAAGAAAGAAAAGTAAACTCCAGATGCTCTCAAATATTGGGATATTTTCCTTTGAACAGACTGGTTTAGAAAATACAGAAGTAAATTTGCTATGTATCTACCTAGAAAAATTAAAGATGTAAATTCATACAAAGACCTGCACACAAATGTTCATAGCAAAATCTACACTAATAAAAGAGAAAGATGCAAATTGACCATACCTTTGTGATGCCTACCAGCCAATCAGGAGTATGCAAATTAACCCAACAAAGCTGGTGGAGCATCCTTGCACTGCGCCAGCCACTCTGGACCTCTGGGCAGGGTGGGAAGGCAGAAAGGTGACTCCGGACCAGAAAGAAGGCAGTGTGGGCAGCCAGGGTAAGGAAGACCCATTCTGCACGAATCCTCATGCATCAGGCATCTAGTTATTCATAATCGTAAGAAAATGGAAACAACTCAAATATCTATCAACTGATGAATGACTTACAAAATGTGGTAAATCAAAACAATTAAATACTACCCTATATAATAAAAGACTAATATGCAAATTGTCCTCTCAGGAGTTTGATTGCTCACTATGACATATATTGACCATCAGGGGCAGCAAGGAATGAAGGAAGGCACTGTCTGGCAGCTGGCAGCCGAGGTAAGGAAGGCCCTAATCAGCCTTGATTGCCGGCTGGCCTAGGGACCCTACCCATGCATGAATTTGATACACTGAGCCTCTAGTCTAGCAATAAAAAGGAGTGAAATATTGATATATGCTCAACCTGTATAAATCTTAAAACCATTTTTTCAAGTGAAAAGACCAGAAAAGGCAAATTTATAGATGCAGAAATTAGTTATCGGGAGCTAGGGATAGAACAGGCAATTAACTATAAATGGACATGAAGAATTATACCAGAGTGATGAAAATGTTCTAAAACTGGATTATGATAATGACTGAACAAAAATCTTGGAACTGTCATGGGCATGTACCTAGATTGCAGGTTTAATTTCTCAACCCTGTTTGGGCATGTGTGGGAGGCAACCAATTGATATGTTTTTTTCAAATCAATGTTTCTCTCTTTCTCTTCCTCCCTCCCTTCTACTCTCTCTAAAAATCAATGGAAAAAATATCCTCCGATGAGGATAACAAAAATTAAATAAATTTAAAAGATATAAAAGTTTAAGTGTAAATTTAAGTGTAAGTATAATATGTTGTTGTTACCAACAGGAACCAAAAATAATAATCCAACTTAAAAAATTAGAAAAAGAGGACAAGTTTCTGGCCTTTCAGAGTATGAAAACATAATGTCATGTTTGAGGTTGATAGATCAAGATATCTACATTTGAGCTTCACAAATACAGAATTGATCACCAGCAAAAATAAAAATGAAAATGATTAATGGGTGGTTACTAGTGAAGACTTGTGGTAGTTACAGGAAACTTAGAAGATTTTATATTAATGTGTATCTTACTTTCCTATTTGATTTTTTTTAGTATATTCACATATTATATAATAAAAACTAAGGGAGGTATTCAAATATATCTTTAATATCCTATTGGCACAAACTTAACTTATCATCTCTTTCAAACAAGCTTTTCCTCCAAATTTCCATGTTTCTGTAAACTGGCACTTCATTTTTATTTTGCTACTTTTTTTTTATATCTTCCAGTATTATTTCAAAATCTATGTATTAGTTGTATTTTTTATATTCAGGAAAAAAAATCAATTCTTGGCTCCACTTGTCTATGTCCCCCTCCCAGCCTCTAAATACTTTCAGTTCTATCCCCAATAATAAGTCAGTATCAGTCCCTTCTGGTCAGTCTTTCTACCATTACCTAATCTGAGTCACCCTTCCCTACGTGCTGTTGGAACCCTCCTAAGCAATTCATCTCAGTTGCTGCTCTTATCACATCCTGCCTATGACCTTTCTCAGGTTGTCCATTGCTTGCCAAAGAAACTACAATTCTTTCTTTTCAGACTTTCTGTTTTTATTTTTCTTTAAAATTATTTAAGAGTAAGTTATTTTATTTATATACTTGGGGCCACTTACATGTGCCTTTCATAGTTTTACTAGTACTTAAAAGAATATAAAGGCAGCATTTTTGCACATTCCCTAATATAAATATACATATAGTTATTATAGAGAATTTGAAATAATAGTGGAAAATGCAAAGTAAAAAATGGAAGTTACTCATAACCCCTTAGTATGGGGTTACCCAAAACTCCATAACCTTTAAGAGAAAATAACCACTAAAAATTAGATTATGATATAGAGGTTTAGAAAATTATATAGTCTTTTATTCTTTTAAAGTTTTATAATGAACATTTCTTCATTCCTTTAACTTTTCTTCAAAATGTATCTAACTGCTGCCTAGTATACCACCATTTAGTTGTACCATGATTTAACCCATCCCTAATTATTTTTCCAATTTTCATTTTATTATAAATAATTTTATTCTAATGAATGTATTTGTGCATCAGTGCTTGTCTGCATCTCTATTTTCTTAAGAACAAATGCATATAGAAATACTAGAGGCCCAGTGCACAAAATCTGTGCATGCATAGGGTCCCTAGGCCTGGCTGGCAATCAGGGCTGATCTATGAGGTGACCACCAGGGCAACTGGGGGGTCCCCGCTGGCATCTGCCTTGGCTGGCCTGAGGCCTATGGGCTGGGGCAGCTCCTGCATTGAGCATCTGCCCCCTGGTGGTCAGTGCACATCATAGTGACCAGTCATTCCACAGGTAGTTTCACCGTTTGGTCAATTTGCATATTAGGCTTTTATTATATAGGACTAGAAGCCCAATGCACAAAATTTATCCAAGGGCCTTGGCCCCAGTCCCTGCCCATTGCCACCATGGCCGGGGGGCCTCTGCCACCTCTGCCGCACCCCCTGCCCACTGCGGCTTTGTCCAGAGGGAAGGACGTCCAATCTAATTAGCATATTATGCTTTTATTATTATAGATACTGTGCCAAGTTTATAAACTTAAGTTTAAGTCTCTTAAGATTTTCTCTAATTTATTTCCTCATCTGCAATATATGAATTTTCCAATCTCAGGGCATATTAATAATGGCTATTATATTTTTTCTTTCAGATTATTCACCAATATGATAAGCAAAAAATTTGTATTTTACTTAAATTTATTATTAATGAGATTTCTTATGTTAATTTTCTTTTATTGGCTTTTTGTAACACTTTAAGAAATTCCTTGCTTTACTTTTTGTTTATTTTTCTCTTATAGGGTTTACAATTTCTATTATAGATTTATAAATGTTCTTTATATATATTAACCTTCAGCCTATCACAACTGATGCAGATATTTTTCTTGTTTACCATTTGTAATTTATTTTTTATTACTTTTTTTTTTAGATCTAATTTTTTTGTAGACCTAATTTTTTAGGTAGTTGAATCTGTCTACCTTTTCTCTACGGTTCTGCTATTACTCTTTTCCATTTGCGGTTTTACCTCAAGTCAGTATCCCATACAATTGACTTTTATTTTATTCTGATTGATATACAGTTTTACCTTGTTTCTTTAATGCTCTAATTTATAAAGAATTTACCTGTGTGTATATGAAAAGTACAAATATAGCTAATTTTTCCCAATGATTTCACTCATAGTCTGAAACCATTTACTGACATTTTCCTTCTGCCCTCATTGCTTTGTATTTTTGCCTTTATCAAATAATATATTTTTATATATACTTGTAGTTGTTTCTGGAGCATCTGTGCTATTTTATTGCTCCATCTGTCTATTATGTAAGTCCTGCAGTTTTACTAATAAGATTTTGGTACATTTTAAATTACATTTAAAATTACATAGGTATTACATTCTAGTGCTTTTTCCAGAAATACATTGTCCATCTTACATCAATACCAGTATTTCAGTTTTTGTACCCATTTTATAGACAAGAAAACTGAGCTCAGAGAGATTAAGCCCTCCAGCTAATACATGAAAAATTTAGAATTTAAACCTATATGTATGCAACTCCTAAGCCTATATTCTTAAATTCTCAGTCTTCTTTTTAAAGCAATCTAGTTTAAAAATGAGTTGAGTTGTGGTTGAGAGAAGAACATGAAATATTTTAACAAATGAGAGACAGACAGTAATCAGGAACTTTCATGTCAGTGCTTTCCATCTTAAAAGTGAGATCATCAGAGATTCTGGTCAGTCCATCATTTTCTTTAGTCTTTTGCTCAATGGTCTTCTCCAGCCAATGGATGCACATCTCTCCTTCCTCAGACTCACCTGGAAGGCCAAGGCCTCCACTTTGGCCTTGCTTAGGACCTGGGTTATCTCTTCGCTTACCAGCTGTTTCTCTTCTGCATGAGCCTTCATTGCTTGATATCTCTGGTCTTCCTTTTCAATTCTTACTATGCAGTCCTCAATACACTTCAATGATTCTTCATTTGAGCAATAGCCTTAGATAACTTTCTTCTGGGTCTCAAACCACTTGAAGAAGTCAGACTTTTCCATGGAGTTCAGGTCTGCCAGTAAGTTGGTCATTCTCTGTCAGAATATTTTGAATTTTTGCTTTTTCAAGTTCCTCTTTTTCTGAGCCTCCTCCATGCCTGATCCTCAAACTTCCTCAGCTCCAGGTTCTTCATGTGGAGCTTCTCATATCTGTTCTTTAGCCACAGCTTTGTGTCACTTCTGTGTTACTTCCACTGCCACACTCAAGTCCTTCTGGCTATATTCAAATCATTGATTTTGGTGGCAAAGAAGATTGACCAGCAGCAAAGAAGATAGTTGAGTCCTGGCTTACTAGGGCTTATATTCTAATGAGGGAAACAGGCAGTATACAGAGTAAAATGCTTTGGAGAAAGAATAGAGCAATGTGACAGATTTTATTTTCCAAACATTTGGAGAATATATATATATTGCATCCAACATGTTCTTTTTACAATGTCATATTGACAGTTCTCCATGAACAGAAAGGGCTTATATCCCCCTCCTCTCTTGAAGCTGGGTAAACCTCTGTAACTTCCCAAACCAATACAATGATACAGCAGAAGTGACATCGCGCCTGGCTTCCCAAGGCTAGTTTATAAATGGTGATATGGTCTCTCTCTCTCTCTCTCTCTCTCTCTCTCTCTCTCTCTCTCTCTCT
>JAAGEH010000393.1:6533681-6627089 GCA_011751065.1 Lasiurus cinereus | reverse complement strand
TCTCTCTCTCTCTCTCTCTCTCTCTCTCTCTCTCTCTCTCTCTCTCTCTCTCTCTCTCTCTCTCTCCCTCCCTCCCCTCCCCTCCCCTCCCCTCCCCCTACCTCTCCCTCCCCCACTTTTGGAGCCTTGAGGCACCATTTAAGAGTTCCAACTACACTGAAGCCACCATGCTACCATGCTGGAGAGATGCTACAGAGAATCAAAGGTGACTGAAGAGCTCCAGCTGTTTTAGTCTTCCCAGAACAGGAGCCAGGCAGTCAATGAAGGCTGAGCGGCCCCAGCCCCAGCTGTCTGATGGCAACTCATACGAGACCCAAGCCAGAACGGCCCAGCTGAACCACTCTCAAATTCCTGACACACAGAAACTGTGAGAGATAATAAATGATTATTGTTGTTTTAAGCAACTGAGTTTTGATATAATTTTGTATGCAGCCATAGCAACTGGAAAAAGCGCAGTAAAGGAAAAGAGGGGAATAGGAGTGGAGTATGTTTGACATTGATATTCAGGGAAAGCTTTGCCAAGGCTGTAACATTTGAGGAGAGAATGAAAATGAAATATATGAAAAAATTAAGAAGCTATGTACATATCCACAGAAAGGAAGTTCCAAGCAGAGGCAGTAGGCTGGGGCTGCTTAGCTTACTGGACAACCAGAAAGGAGATGTGTTGCTGGAGAGACGTAAGCTAGGGGACAAGTGGTTGGACAGATGGCAAGATTCACATATCTGCAGAACCCTGGGGACCCTGAAAGTCTGGGAGATTTCATTATAAATGTAATGAGAAGCTCTTGGAGGACTTTGAACAAGTGATGGATTCTTATTTGTGCATTGAAAGCACCCTTGCGGATAACTTCTTCCCTAGTATTCTCTCACTGATTTTGCTCCCGTTTTCATGTTGCTTAAACATACAATGCTCGCTGGCAAATGTGGCTCTGTGGTTGAGTGTCTACTCATGAACCAGAAGGTTCTGGTTCAATATCTCGTCAGGGCTCAGCCAATCAATGATTTTCTCTCATCATTGATGTTTATCTATCTCTCTCTTCCTCTTCCTTCCTCTCTGAAATCAATAAAGATATATTTTTAATTTTTTAAAAAAGATATTAGCATGCAGTTTGTTTTTCATGAACCATTAATTTAGAGAATTTTAGATTTTATCTTATCCTTCCAAAACGTTTTTGCTTTTTTAAAATTTCTTTGATAACAGTGCTACATATGTGTCCTTATTACTCCATTAACCCCTTACCCACCCCCTCATGTCCTCACCCTCCTGTTGTCTGTGTCCATTGGTTAGGCTATATGCATGCCTACAAGTCCTTTGGTTGACCTCTGCCCTTACCCCCACCTTCCCCTACCTTTCCCCTGAGGTTTACTGGTCTGATGATCAATGTTTCTTTGTCTCTGGATCTATTTTTGTTCATCAGTTTATGTTGTTCATTACATTCCATAAATGAGTGAGATCATGTGATATTTATCTTTCTCTGCCTGGCTTATTGCATAATGCTCTCCAGTTCCATCCATGCTGTTGCAAATGCTAAGAACTCCTTCTTTTTTACAGCAGCTAGTATTTCTATTGTGTGGATGTACCACAGTTTTTTAATCCACTCATCTGCTGATGAGCACTTAGGCTGTTTTGCTTCTTTTCGATTGAACTCATCTCTATTTTTATTTGCTTCATACGCTATAACCAAAATGAGAATTTCTACCCCAAATGGAGCATTTTTAGCATGACTCTGCTACCTTTCAAAGCAATAAATAAAAAACAATATTTCTTTCTTAACTTAAAGCTATCTGTGAAATTATTTGATTCACTATTTGTTAGCTAGAAAAAGCCATAATTTTTTAATATGCATCATGGCTCATACTATTGTATTCATTTGGCAAGAAAAATAAAAACATTGTGTAACTCCACTATTGAACATATAATAGACTATGTTGTCAATTTCATCATGTAGATTAGCATGAATAGCCCAACTGTAGTTTCAATGCAATGGACATTTAGTGATAATGAAATGCATGTTTTATTTGAATTCTTTATTGTTTCAAGTATTACATATGTCTCCTTTTTCCTCGTTGACCTCTCCCTAGCCACTCCCATCCCCCAGAACATGCCCTCATTCCCCCTACTGCCTGTGTCCATTGGTTTTGCTTATATTCATGCAAATAAACACATGAAAACACCTATCAAATAATCTGTTGGTTCCATGGTCAGTTTTATGCGGATTAGAGTAGAAAGTTCAAGAAGTTATTTCCTCCCTCCAAATATGTCCCCTCACATGCTACATAATCTTAAAATTATGAGAGAAGGCTTTTTATTTTAGCATTACTCAAAAATATTAAAATGCAAATAACTCTCAGAGAAGTAAGACATTGACCTAAAGTTCCATAAAGGGATAAATTACTGATATCAAATCATTTCTTAAAATAATCCAGAGAGTCAGAAGAGCACATGAGAGCTTTGGTACATGAAAAGGAAGACAAGAGATTCCAAAAAGGGAGGTTATTTTGCAAGAAACTAATCTCTCCCACTTCAAAACTTAGCCAAGTCATTAAATTGGCCACACTGATATATAATAAATAGTTCTTTTAAAAATAGTGTAAACCTTATCAAATTTTCCATATTTTACATTTTTAAAGTATTTTTGGTTTAAGTAATGCCATATTCTTCATGTTCAAAACTATTGAAATATATTGACTTATACATTTTACATTTTTTCACATGTGCACAGATGAGTCAAAATATAATTATCCACTAAAATAGTTTCAATGAATACAAGGAATATTTATTTATGTTGTTCTGAACTCACATTGACAAGAAATACATACTTGCAGGACTGTATGTTAATATACATATGCACACGACCCCCCACTCATCAGCAGCATTACTGAATATTCATTATTTATTGTACACTTATTCTTATCCCATGCAATAAAACCCCACTGCCTTCATCATTACCTGGAACCCTTAATATAATTGCAGCAATTATCTAAATTTAAAAAAAGAAAAAGGAAGGAAGGAAAAGATGGCTGATTAAAATATCAGAAATCACAGAAATAAGATGTATGTATATCTAAGAGGGTAAATCAGTTCTAAATATATATAGCAACTTCTTATCTAGACATACTGAAAGCCATTGCTAACCCCACATGATTTAAATGAACAATTTAGATTTATGAAGATTTTTACAAGAATTTGGCACAGCATGATGGTAGAGGAGAGTGAGCATTGGATTTGTATTCACAGTAACTGAGCTCAGCTTCTGGCCCTGCTCCTTGCTAGTGATCTAAACACTTAAGCTTTCTATATTTCATTTCTTCATCTCTAAATAAGAACCCAAATAAGGTAAATATATGCCTGGATCTATTCCCAGCCTCACCACTTACTAACTCAATGACCTTGGAGAAACTCTATTTCCAGTTTCCTCAGCCATAAAGTACCACTCACTAGTCACAGAACTAACTTCACTGGATTGTCATGCAGTTTGACAGACATAATACATCTAGTTTAGGCACCATGGTCCATGGCTGAAGGAAAGATTCAATAAATGGGAGCTATCATTACAATACTGAGAGAAATAGGAAAAATCTCCCTCCTAATCGTAGACTGTTCTTGTGATGCTTAACTTCTAATAATGTCTATGATAAACAATTACACATCTAAATTACCTTTAAACCATTCCAAACTGACCATATTTAATCAATTTAACTGATAATAAAGTACTAATAAAATTAACATAGAAGAAAATTTGAAATATTTTGTTACTTAGTCAAATATTTATAGACAAATCTGTTTTTGACTTAATTAGCTTCACATGTTAGAAAGAAAAATATTAAATTTTAAAATCCCTATTAACTATTGTAAATGAAGTTTTATGTGAGTAAAGCAAGAAATGACTGTCTTAAGGCTGTGCCTGGATATTAAAATTCTTTCTCCAACATAATAATAAGCCTGTCAATTCTAAGTCCTAAGCATCAAAATTAAAATCAGTTTGAGAGGTTTTTATTGGGCATTTAGAAACCTGTACTAAAAATTAACCTAGTTTAATAATTTATGTAATTATAAAATATTATGTTTTTATTAACTTATTGTAAAATAATATAATCAAGCACTGCCTTTTCGAAATAAGTTTATCACATTATAATATCTAAACCTACATAATTTCAGGCAGAATGTAAAGTTAACTCAACCTTAAATAGTTCAAAATATGTTAACATATATTCTCTGATTTTTAAAAAAGCCCTAACCGGTTTGGCTCAGTGGATAGAGCATCGGCCTGTGGACTGAAAGGTCCCAGGTTCAATTCTGGTCAAGGGCATGTACCTTGGTTGTGGGCACATCCCCAGTAAGAGGTATCTAGGAGGCAGCTGATTGATGTTTCTCTCTCATGAATGTTTCTAACTCTCTATCCCTCTCCCTTCTTCTCTGTAAAAAAATCAATAAAATATATTTTTTAAAAACTATGCTGGGATTTAACAAAAACTTGATGCATTTTGATCCTTTGTTTGACAGATGTATTTATGTGTGTGCTTTCAGGCCAAATTACTTTTTAACACCAGAGAAAACACCAAATTTTTTTAACTGCTACCAAGTAAATTTGGAGTTTAAAAAAATCCTTAGAAATTTATGAAAATATCTAACATTCTATATAAATTAAACTTTTTTGTAAGGTCAATATAAATGCTACATAAACCATGTAATATGTTAGCTATTCATTCTCTCAACCAGAATTATATTAGCATCTGCTTCCACATATGTATATTCTACAACAAATTTTTACTGAAGATCATGATAGTTAACTTGCTGGGTGAAACTAATTTTTAGTCCAAATTATAACCCTGACATAACTTTGAAATCAGGAAAGAAAAACTAAATATAGTTTAAGTGTATTTATTCCATGCAATTTTTTTTCAAATTTTGTTACTTGTTTGCTATAATGATGACCTAATTAAAAGACTTAATATACTTGTTTTAACTGTCTATTAAGCAAAATATTTAATTTGCCAATAACTCTCATTTGTTTAAACAGAATAAATTAAATTATGAACAATATCTGATGTATTCCAAATATTTTCTTATGATACTATTTTATTATTTTACCAGGGGCCCAGTGCATGAAATTCATGCACTGGTAGGGTCCCTAGTGGCTGCTGGCTGCTGGCAGGGTATTCCGTCTCTTCTCCTGGTTGGCCCTGCCCCTGGTTGAACTCCTAGACAACCCTAGTCAAGGGGACAATTTGCATACTATGCTTTTATTATATAGCATATTTTAAAATTTACAATTTTTATGAATCTCATTTTTTTCCTTTAGCATATTCTATTACTCTATTGGGCAATAAAATAACAATACCTATTTTGGGAATAGAAATCTCTTAGTTCCATGGCATATCTTTAGAATTTCCACACCATGGATTTACGTCAATGGATGATAAACCTTTGGTTCTTGAAGATGTCCAGCTAGTGTACAAAAGCCAATTGTCAAGATAATAACTTGGATGATTCTCAATTTTCACATTTGTTTTGAATTCTCTGCCAAAGTCATTTATTTATCTTTTAGGAGGAAATATGATAATGACAATAAGCACATGTTTCCAGATGCAAAAGCCAGAACTTCCAGGGCAATGATAAAGGAAATCAGAGGGTGAGTATAATTGTAAGAATTATCGTTGATATGCATTACTTCTATATCTCTTTTACCATTTGGCTTTTGTAGGAGTGTGTGTTTTGTGGTGTATTCTGAGTGAGTCTATTCAAGGGAGCTGCTCTATTTCCCTTAAAGTACAAATCTAGGAAGCAGTAGATGGTAGGGAGGATAATCGTCAGAGAATAGCCACAGTCAACATAAACATTGAAACCCACCCAAATCATGCTCTATACCTGAACTATATATGAAATGTTGACAATGTAAATAACTCAAATATAAAAATATCAATAAGATTATAGAAACAAAGTTTAATTCCCTTTAATTATGTTTATGTTTTCTAAAAATTGCCCTAAAAACTAAATAGAACTTATAGATTGGCATAATTAATTCCAAGTAGCATGATACTCTACTAACTGTAAGATTAGTCCCTGATATATTACTGACCATTGTTGTGAGCCACTAAAACTTACTCCTGTCTCAGTATCTCATCAAATAAACCAGATTACAAGGTTCTGAAGGTCAAAACTGTGATTTATTTTGGTTCATTTATCCCTGGGGTTTAATAGTTCATAGACCTTTGATATCAAGCTGCAAAAGGAAGAGGGCACACCGCCTTTATGGATAATAGGGTTTTGAGGGTTTGGGGGTTAGGAGTGAGGAAGGCGTTATTTCCTTCACAACATTAAAATTGCTTTTCAAACTTATTCTAATCAGACCATAGGATTTGTAATTTTTAATTAGTAATTTTTAAATAGTGGAAACATCTTTCAGAAATAAGTTCATGTTTTCATTTAAAAAGTAGATGTAACAATTTATCTTTCAAGATTAGTCTATAAGAAATTGAAGATACTGAAAAATTCTTGTGAAGTATGACATGAGATTTGTAATTTATGAAAATGTCCTTAATAAAGTATATTTTTAATATGATGTAGACCAAAACTATATGACAATTGAGCAGAGCATTAGGAAGCACCATATGGGCTTCTAAACTAAGGAGATGACACACATGGGTCCTGCCAAGTTCCCTCTGTCCCTCCCTCCCCACCTGCCAGTCTCCCACTACATCCTGAATTCTGTCACGATATTGAGTGCCTTTAGTATAAATTACTTAAATGGTGGTCTTCGTGTTCTTCACCCTGACCTTATTAACAATCAATGGCCTGTATTATGTTACAGAACTATCAAAATATAAGCTTTTCCAAATGGGGAAAGAGGTGACAAACAATTACAGGCTCATAATTAGAAACCAAGGCTGGGTGCTGAAAAGACACTGTCAAAATCAAAACAGAGCATATTGCTCAGAGAATAAACTAACCCTGACAGGTACTAACCATGACAGGTACTAGTAAACAAGAAGAATTAAAGCACAATACAACTGTTTGGTTCCTCTCCCCTATTCATTTTCAAGTTTTAAGCATCTTCTCTTCTATAGGAAGAGAGACACTCCCTTTTCTTTTGCTGTCTACACGTAGATCATCGAGTCTAGATGAGTTTAGCTCTTAAGAAAAAGAGTTGTGTAAAATATCATGAGATTGGGGACATGGCATCAACTCAGAGGATTAAACATATGGGGCACTTGCTCTGGTGGCAAGAAAGCAAGGTCATCTTAAGAGAAAATGATGCAGTAAAGGAAGGATTTCTTTGATATATTCTTCCCTATGCATCCCCCAAACCCTCCTCCTTCCTCTAAAAATTGCCCTAAAAACTAAATAGAGCTTATAGATTGGTATAATTAATTCCAAATAGCATTAATTCTACTAACTGTAAGATTAGTCCCTGGTTATTCTCTCCATTCTATTATTCTATTGGGCAATAAAATAACAATACCTATTTTGGGAATAGAAATCTCTTAGTTCCATGACATATCTTTAGAATTTCCACAACATGGATTTATATCAATGGATGATAAACCTTTGGTTCATCTATTAAGTGGGGAGAATAACCATTAAAATGCTGCATGCATAGTATTGTTTCACCATCTTAACTTAGATTGCAGTTACTAGCCTTGGTTTTCTGCCTATAATGTTTGTGCCTTCTTGATTCTCTACACTTTTGTCTCTCTGTTGAGTCCCCTTGTCTTCCCATCACCTTTCACCTCTTTCTGGTATTCTCCCTCTTTATTTCTTTCCCTTTTGTGTGGTGGGAAAAAAAAGATGTGAAACTGCAATAAAAGGTATGATGAGGATAAAACAAAATAGGTTGATACAATGGGCTTGTCTAACCTTATCACTTTCTGTTCATGTAATGTTCTTCTCCCAAGAACTTATTTAGCTTACAACTAGAAGTTTGTATCTTTGAACAACATCTTCTTTCCCTCACACCCAGTCCCCATTCTACTCTCAGTGTCTATGAGTTTGGCTTTTTAAGATTTTACATATAAGTGAGATGATATAATATTTCTCTTTCTTTCTTTAACTTAATTTTACTTAGCATAATGTTCTCAAATTCCAACCATGCTGTCTCAAATGGCAAGATTTTCTTCATTTTATGGCTAAAAAAATATTCCAATTGTATATATATGTATGTAGATATACATATATGGACAATAATATATATATACCTATTTATCCATCAGTAGGCATTTGGGTTGTTTTTATGTCTTGGCTATTGTGAATGATATCATATTTATTATTTTATTAATAATTAAGTACCCATCTTACTGAGAATTTGCTTTTTTACCCTTTAAATATATCCCATTAGAGATAAGTTATTAGACATGCCATATTTTTCTTAGTATGTAGCTACTTATTTTCCTAAGTAAGACCATCAGGATTACTATATATCCATTTCTAAAACAGTAAGAAACGGAAAAGGGAGGAGATGCACTGCTAAAGAATGAAGGACAGAATGAAGGAAGACATCAGGTATTTCTCCCTGCCTTTCTGCCATGTTGGGCTTCTCTGATCATGGCTGCACTTTCTTCATGGCTTCAGCTCCCATCCTCTGTAGGCCCAGCTTCTGCCAGGCAGCCCTATCCTGGTCCTTGGCCCCATCACATGGACTCCAATAATACATCAAGCCCTAGGGATTATAGTACTTTTCTGAAATTGCTCTGGGATGTTTCACTCTTCCCTATAACCAGGGGATGTAACCAGGTTCAAATTTGTTCCATTTGAAATATCTAGAATGCTTTCTATGTCCCTAACTAAACCCTGATGGATATAAATATTAGAGTGAAAAGATTCCCACAAAGGAAGTCAGAAGATGTGATTGCATGTCCTAAGTGTGACTGATTAGCTGGCAAGTTTGAGTTACGTCATTCAACCTCAGTTTCATAAAGTTGCTTTATGATTCAAATATCATAGTTTATAGTGGAAGTTCTTTACCTTACCTCTGTTACTAGAGTTAGATTTGTAAAAGCTTTCCATTCCTCTGTAAGACATACTGATTGATGTCCAACCGCACAGTAAAAGCTCAGAGCTGGTAGTCTCCCTTCCAGGCATCTAGGTTTCTGTTCTGCACTATGATTTATGTTCTTACCAAGAGTTGGTGGTATTTATACCAAGACCTGTTTATGCCAGCTGTTAGTGTAACTACATAATGTAATTAATGAGTGACAGAGGCCAAACTAGTTTGGTGACTTCTACCTTATAGAAATATAGGAGAAGGACTGGTAATTTAGTAAGTGACCTTTTAGAGCACAATAGAGCTGGCAAAGAACAAACATTACTCCCCTCATCCTTCCTCTGGCTGAGGAAACTTATTTGATTTGATTCTTTGTATTCACCTTTCCAATAAGAAAAGAGTATTCAAACTATTTTTCCTTGCTACTAAAGTAAGAACTATTAATACCTCATATCTGAAAGTGGCTGTGGTTGAGCTGATAAGCAAACACCTGATGCAAATGGGTGACATAGAAGGAACAGGATAGAAGAGAAAGATCAGAGACATGAAGTGCCAGCAGGACAGCTTACATTCCCATCAGCTGCTGTAGCAAGGAAACTCAAGGACCGCTGCAGTAAAGCTAGACAAAGGAGAAGGTGATATAGCCAAAGCCACTTTGCTGGCCCACCCTCCATAGACCACTCCCTGGATAGGTATATACTATTGGTAGTCCATCTGCTGTGGGAGGTACGAAGAGGTTGAACCAAGGGCAGATATTCCTTATCAGAGGACTGTAATTCAGGAGGCTGCTATTAGGCACTGCAAAGAACCAACAACTAGGTATCCCACAAGAGTGTCAGCATTTGAAAGCCACATACAGATGAAAGCCACAGCCAGCAATGGTCAAATAAGCGATTTCACCACCACCCCAAAAAGTTAGTTATCATCCAGGAGCAAATGTTATATTCAACCAAGAAGCACAAAGCCAACTTAATGTGCACTGCTGCTAGAAGGAGAAATCTCTTCTTTTCCTCCTCATCAAATCAATACTGGAGAAGAAGAAAGGGATGTCAATCACCAATATAAAATGATTAATCAACTATAAATGACAGAATGTTATGTGATTTAACTGAGATCTTATTAAGGAAGTCCACTGCCCAGCAGGAAAAGTGGGTAACTTGAAAAAATAGAAGTTATTGAGAATTTTATTATTTTATGTTTTTATTCCCAAATTGATATTTCACCAATATGATTACTTTTAAATTATTTTTGTGATTCCATATTTAACAGATATATTCAACTAACTATAGTCAGGATTTCTTCTGTAGATGAACTCATAGTATAAATTTTTTAAAATGTAAATTGCAGGCCTTACCTACCCAAAGTAATTTATAGATTCAATGCAATCCCCACTCCAACAAACAAGATGGCTGCCCCCATGTGGTCAAAGTTCCTGCTCCCATGTGACACAAGATGGCCACCACAAGATGGCCAGCAGGGGAGGACAGTTGGGAGGAACCAGGTCTGCAAGGAAGGCCAATTGTGGGCAATCAAACCTGCAGGGGAGGGCAGTTAGAGGTGATAAGGCCTTCAGGGGAGGGCAGTTAGGGGTTACCAGGCCTGTAGAGGAGGGCAGTTAGGGGCAAACAAGCTGGCAGAGGAGCAGCTAAGCATCAATCAAGCTGGCAGAGGAGTGTTTAGGGGTGTTCAGGCTGGCAGGCAGAAGCAGTTAGGGGCAATCAGGAAGACAGGCAGGTGAGCAGGTGGGAGCCAGCAGTCCTGGATTGTGAGAGGGATGTCCCAGATTGGAGAGGGTGCAGGCTGAACAGAGGGACACCCCCTCACCCTGGTGCATGAATTTCGTGCACTGGGTCTCTAGTTAAATAATAAAAAAAAGAACATATCTGAGATAATACTGAAGAGAAAGAATGTGGACTAGTAGTTTTATTGCTAGCTTTACCCAGTGGCAAGATAAGTTTCTACTGAACAAGTACAAAAAATGTTTTACATAAATGTTAAAGGCACACTTTATAATTAAATACCCTTTGCATTTTGAAGTTATTTATTACATGTTCTTACAAGCTAATATCTTTGTAAAACACTGTAATATAAAGCAAAAATTCTCATGAGCCATCTACAATGTGTTAAAATAGGGCTTAACAAAAGAGGCCTCAGAGATGGCCTTGGCCAGTGATTACATTTGCAAAATATTCAAGGAGGCATTTGTTTGTCTTAATGCTGGTTTTCCATCCCATTGTCAGCTCCTATTCTAAATTTCCAGCCTACCCTTTGTAATCTAGCACCTTCTTGCTGTCCATATTTGTTTAGTAGGACCATCATTTCCCAAAATGAATCTTTCCTCCAAAAACAGAGAAGTAAATCAAGTAACAGGAAATCAACTAAGGTTGATATGATTTAATCTTTCATCTTATGTCTTCTGCCTTTGACTTTGAGCACAGGCCATCTGCTTAATGAACAGACTCCAGGCAAGAAATAAATAATCAACAACATCAGAATTTATTTGGTGCTAGAGGCCGGTTGCACAGATTCATTCCTCAGCCTGTGCCCTCTCGCAATCTGGGACCCCTCAGGGGACATCAGACTGCTGGTTTTGGCCTGAACCCCACAGGCCAGGTCAGGGACCCCACAATCACTTCCAGTATGCATATGAGACCTTTGGTTAATCTCTTCCCACCCTCCCTCCTTCCCCCTTCTTTCTAAGATTCATAAGTCTGTTCTATGTTCCCATGCCTGTGCATTGAGCATCTGCCCCCTGGTGGTCAGTGCACGTCATAGCTAACAATCAAACAATCAGGCTTTTATATATATATACATGTTTTTTTTTAATCCATCAGGCCTACTTAACCAACAGTACCCAGTGAGTGCTAATTAAAACACATAATGCAAACACTTAGCATCCTCTTCAGATTACATAGAAAGTAAAAATACATAGGCAAACATTGTGGAAAAAAATAGGTCTATATTCATACATATGCAAGTATAGGCTGTTGCTATGTATTGTGCTTTCACAGCTACAAGAAGGTCCCCCTTTAACCAAAAAAAAAAAAAAAAAAAAAAACTTCAAAAATGTCCTGTCACAGAACCAGAAATTTTTATAATTAGAATAAAGGCACCAATGGTGCTTATTTAAATTTAAAAATTAGTACATTTATCAATTATTTTTCAGCACCTTCACATGCATTAGTTGATCAACTAATTAGTTCCAGTCGTCTGAGAGGTTAGTACATAGGACAAGTAAGATTTGAGAAGAGGAACCTTCAAGAAAATCAAATAGCATTTAACTTATTGCAGCAGTATCTGGGGATCAGGGATGCAGGAACTGAGAGAGGGATGTAGAAATGGAAATGCTCTGCCCTAAAACAAATACCACAATTACTTTTAGGATCAGGCTTCTGTGCCATGTAACACCTATCATAAATAAAGATCTCCTTTCCCAACTTTGCACTTTTCCCAGAGAACTTCCATAAAATTTGGAAAGGGAATTTACTCCAATTCTCATCTTAGTTGGCAGGATATTTGCTCAGACACCAGAGAAAATAGTAGACAAAAGCAAGACCAAAGCCTAAAGAAACTTATGTTCTAGATTCAACTTTTATTAACAGTAAACAGCTAGCTTTGCCTCCTTTCCCAAGATCTCCTAAATAGTCATTGCTTTTCCATTTTTGTTTGTAAAGTACCTAAACCAGAACAACAGCAAGCTTAATTTTTAAAATAGGATCAGTGAGAAATGCTGAAATGCCAAGTCAAAACACACAGGATACAGGCAAGCAAAATGCAAGAAGGAATTTAAAAGGCATATTAGGGGGATGTGGGCCCAAATCTGTGCCTTCCAACTGTTCCAAATAAACAGTGCTGAGGTCAAAGATGCACTTCAGAATTTATTCAAAACACACACAGACCAAGGAGATAGATGCTGTTTCTCCTTGGATTCTTAAAGGTATTTTTTAATAAGGGCACTAGAGTGTTTCCCAAAGTAAGGATTTCTACATTTCTTTGTGGGTAAGGTTCTTTCTCCCAGTGACTAAACTTTCCTCATTTATGGTAAAGCCTCTTTGGTACTTCCCTAGTTCATGCAACACTAGTACAGATATTTTCCCCACTTAGAACCAGATTCCTCATATGGTTCTGGGTTCCCTCGTTTAGGTCACATTAATGTCAAACAGCAACTCCACAGTGAAAAAACTGACCAGTGCATGTTCTCTAAATGTTTGCAGAAGAATGTTCCATATGGATAACCAACTAAACATTTTCCAAACTCAAAATTTACAAGGCTAACAGAGATGTGTTTAAGATTTTTAAACTCGGTTTATACAGATTATAAAATACAGTGAAGGTAACTGCATACTAATATCCATTATAGAAGAAATTAATATTTATAAACTAGCTTGAAGTTCTCAAATATAATACACTATAGAAGGATTATAGAAGTTTTGAATCCTTGAATCATCAAGATTTCATAATACCACTGAAACTGGTTTGGCTCAGTGGATAGAGCGTTTGCTTGCGGACTGAAAGGTCCCAGGTTCAATTCTGGTCAAGGGCATGTATCTTGGTTGTGGGTACATCCCCAATAGGGGGCGTACAGGAGGCGGCTGATAGATGTCTCTCTCTCATTGATGTTTCTAACTCTCTATCCCTCTCCCATCCTCTCTGTAAAAAAATAAAAATAAAAGATTTCATAATACCTCAAAAATCTATTTTATGGAAAAGTTGTTTCAAAAAGTGTTAAAAAAATATACTTTTGAATAGCCTTCTCAATAAAAATCTTGAAAAAATTATAATGAACATCAAATATGACTCCTATTGAAGCTTCACATAAGAAAGTCTTCTACTTTAACTTGCAAACCAGAGCTATTTCTACTCATTCAAATTTTGCCTCTTTAAAATTGTAAGTACTATTAATATTACAAAAAGATGCAATTTAAATAATTCTGAAAGAGCACAGGATATTTAAAAGTTATGTTACACATAAATCAGAAATTAATGGTAATATAATTAACAACATGGTATTATCATAGAATGTATGGCGTTTGGCAGAAGAAATCAAAATATAATTTGCAGATCTCTGGGGAATGTATCTCAACATGATCAAATTGTGCACTTAAATGGAATATTTAAGACTGCTTTTTTCAACCTACATTATATTATTGTTACAAATCATTCATATAGTAAAGGCAAAACTGAGAAACTCTGTTCCAATTTAAATAAAGATAAAATACATAAAATAGTGTTCGGAGCATGAATTATTTCCCTTCATCAAGTTATGAGGGTTCTTTCAATGAAATAGTGTTTCTTGAAATATTTGTGTGCTTTCATGCTAGTTATGGGCAGGGTTATAAAGTGGTTGTCTGTCGGTGTTATATAATTTCATTTGTGCAAATAGTAACATTTGTTTAATGTAAATTGATATGCAAACGAAATCAGGCAGAAAGTCAGATTTTTCTCAATTTAAGTTTTAGCTTTATATCAAGCTTAGCTTTTTCCAGGAAATGTATTATTTGTACATTCATATTCATTCAAAGTCATCAGATTTTTCATTTATCTCTGAAGAAAAGTAAAACATTTTTTTAAAGGTCTGGTAAAACTTGGAGATTCCTAGAGAAGAAGCAATATACACTGAGTGGCCAGATTATTATGATCTCTGAACACATAATAATCTGGTTACTCAGTGTGTGTGCGTGTGTGTGTGTGCGTGTGTGTGTGTGTGTGTATTAGAGACCTGGTGCATGGGTGGGGCCTGGCCAGCCTGGCCAGGGAGAGGGGATATGGGTGGCAGTTGGCTGGCCTGCCTGCTGGTCAAACTCCTGGTCAAGAGGACAATTTGCATATTAGCCTTTTATTATATAGGATATACACTGAGTGGCCAGATTATTTTGCGTTCAGAGATCATAATAATCTGGCCACTCCATGTATTTCTGACTTCAAATATCCAAGATAATTGTAATAGCACTAACATAAGGATTTTAATCCTGTCCAGCCTTCTAGAAAACTCCTACTATAAATAAAAAAAAGGAATATGAGAATGATGAGTAATCAGTTGAATTACAGTCTTCTCCCCTTCCAGCAAAAAGTGTCCTGAGCAAAGGTCATAAACACTATAACATATATATATATATATAAATACTTAATTTTCAGGCTTAATTTGGAATAGATTAATTCACATAGTATTTCACTAACCTTTCTATTCTGATGTTATAGCTAGAGAAATACCCCATTTGACATCATGGTCTGGCCAACTACTTTCTTTGCACAGGTCACCAGAATTCATAGCAGTTCCAACCACGCCATATGCATTGTTAATCTTAGTCTATCACTGAAGTATTGCTTTGTCAGGCACTAGTGATTTTGAGATATTTAATTCCATTATATTAAAGAAAAAAAGGGAAAACATGTCTGTTATTGAAAAATTACTATGCTCCAGTCACAATTCTGGGTGCTTGGACTATAGTTTTGTGTGATTCAGGGTAGGCTAGCTGCTATAACAAATAACCCAATAATTTTCAAGGTTTAAGTTAATAGAATTCCATTTCTATGTCAGTAAGAAATCAATGGGTACACTTGATGAGCAGCCATCAGGTGGTGATTCAGGAATTCAGTTATTTCTATTTTGTGGCTCCCCTACTCCTCTATTCAGTGGAGTATTCACACAGCAGATGGGGGAGGAGAGAGAATATGCAGTTCGGGCCTCAAAATGGTGCACATCATTTCATTCACATTCCATTTGTGAGAAACAAGGTGCAAGAATCTACCAAAGATCTAGAGGGGGTGGAAAATATAGTCTACCTCCAGGCCCAGGAAAGAAAAAAACTGATTTGAAATGTAACTAGCCAATATTTCCTTTAAAAATCTCTGATCTTGAAGAATTAGTTCTAGAAGTGAAAAACAACAATTAAAAACAAACATAATAAAGTACAATTGCATTGCCTGTGATAAAGTGATATCAGCTGGGGGTGGGAAGGCATAGGGAAGAGAAAACAGAATGGGATAAGAGAGAGAAGTCTTTTGACAATGATGCAGGCAACTGTGGCAGTGTGGAGAATAGAACATTGGAGCAGAGATCAAAGAAATATTGGAGGTTTCATCTTTTCCAATAATGGCACAATGTTAGTGAAAGTGATGGTGAGCCCAGGAACAAAAATCATAGATAAGTGGAGGTTAAGGAAAAGCAATTGTCATGGAACTCAGAGTTGTAGAGAGGATAGAAAAAGAATGATCTACGATAAGGGACAAAAAGAATGTCTGCCCTGAGCTTCAGCTCTAGCTGTATACGAACGGGACTAGAAAATAAAAAGCAGCCGCCACCTGAGAAGGCTACTGGGATGGAGTGCCCTCATGGGAAAGACCAGTTTCCACCAGAGCAAGAAGGCAAAGGGACCATTCCTGTGGTCATGGATATCAGGATTTTGCTAATAATGGAGTAACCAGCAAATCTAGGGTTTTCTGGGATGACTGACATAAACAGGGATAAATGGCATATTGAGATGAGTCTCAGGCAGGTAAGCCAATGGAGAAGTCCTTCGATATTTAGATGAGATCTGAGAGCCTGAAACAAGGCATCTCTCAAAGAAGTTGCACCCTTTTCTTTGACTAAATTTAATCCACAACTTAAGAGAACATTTGTTTTGGAACCAAATTTTCTAAACTATTTCACATTCCTTGTTAGTGTTTTAAATTAAAACTGATTTTAAATCCATCTTTGATGAAACTCTAGTCACGATTCTCCTTCTGAAATTTAAAGGTACATAAAAATACATTTCTTACTGATATAAACATAGAATCACAGATTCTCGGGATTTGAAAGTTTTAATTTACTTTGTTCAACCATCTAGCTGATGTTGGAAACCTTTTTCACATATCCTTGCCAAGCGATCTTCTAAACTAGACTTGAACAACCCTAGGGATGATGTATCTACTGAGGTGGTTAAGAGTGTGGGCTCTGGAATTAAGCAGAACTACATTTGAATTCTTATTCCATTACTTTCAATGTGTGAATTTTAGCAAGTTATTTAACTTTTTTCTCCAAGTTTCAGAATCTTTATATGTATAATAGAGTTATTATTACAACTTAACTCATAGAGTTTACAAATGAAATAATATATGTATAGCACTCCGCCCAATGCCCAACACATAGTAAGCCCTCAATAAGTAATTGACATTATTATCATTATTTTTATGTCATTATTATTACTTTGCAACGCATCATCTTTCAACGTTGGATAGCTGCCTTAGAAAAATTCTTTTTCCTGCCACTTCATAAAAAAATCTGGCTTCAGATTATAACTTGGCAAAATAAATTCAGTGTTTCATTAGTCATAATTCATCATAAATTTTGAAAGAAATTTCTTGCAAGAAATGTTCAGAGTCTCATATATATCCTGTTAGGATTTCAAGATATTTATTCAAAAATACAAACCAATAAACCCTTGAACTATTAAATCAGTAAAGCCTTGTCAATGCGTTCTGGTTCATAACAAATATAAAATGAAGAGGTGTGAACAAATATAATCTCTTCTCTGACATCACAGCTGGGCAATGACTCATATAGCAGATTTAGTTTCAGTGGCTCATAGTAATCATTTCCCTGATTTAAGAGCTTTCAGCTGACACAGAACTTTAACCTAAGAAAGGTTTCTGTAGAGGTTCTCTTCAATTCAGAATAATGAATTCCCATGCTACCAAAGTTCATTATATCATCCAAACACAGTGCTAATGAATGATTTTGTCAAGATGCTCAAGCACTTGATAAAAGAAATAAGATAATGGAATCAAGAGTCCAAGGACTACAATAAAATAAATTATTTCTAACCCATGTGGATGCTACCTGACATAACTAGTTAATTATAAGGTATGCAAATGAACATTTTTCATGCAAATTATCCAATTGTTTTAAAAATTATGTCTTCTATGACATTTCAAATCTTTTTTTGAGAATATATTTTAGCAAAGAATTTCTCAGTGCAATGGAAAAAAAAAACATGACTATCTTAAAAATCACTTAACCTTTCCTCACCATTTAAGAACGTACTGAGAATGCATATACTTTGCACTGAGAAATTCTTTGCTAAAATATATTCTCAAAAAAAGATTTGAAATGTCATTATTAGTTACCAGGAATCTTTTTAAATTATTATTCTCTGAGTATAGTATGTTTTGACTTAAAAACAAGGCACTCTCTCAGGTAAATAACCGGGAGACAGATGCATTGGATAGTTGAAGATGTATAAAAATAAAAACTAACTTATTTGAAGAAAATAAATAATAAAAATGAGGATGTTGATATTGTTAGCTATAAAATCCTTTCCAACTATAAAATTGTTATTACTTTAAATTTAAAAAATATACAACTGACTGTATTTAGATTATTTGTAATAATAACTACAAATACAGAGCAAGAGGAAACTTGGGAAATAAATATCTATTTAAACCATCTTGAAGGTTTACCACAGAAGACCATAACCAAAAGAAAGTATGATAGTCAGGCTAAGATCTAAAAGATAATTTGGCTATTCAGATGGTGAGAGAGAAATTCAGAGCCTGGAGATACTGTGAACAGACAGAATACTGTGATTCTTACAAATTTACTTGTAAATAATGAATTTGCAGATTATCCTATACTGTGTTAACTAAATTTATTCTTAGAAAATGCTCAAGTGGCTTAAAAATAGTGCTGTAGTGAGATTACTGGGTCAAATGGGAGTTTCATTTTTAATTTTTTGAGGGAACTCCATACTGTTCTCCACAGTGGCTGCACCAGTCTGCATTCCCACCAACAGTGCATGAGGGTTCCTTTTTCTCCAAATCCTTGCCAACACTTGTCATTTGTTCAATTTGTTGATGATAACCATTCTGACAAGTGTGAGATGGTATCGCATTGTTGTTTCGATTTGCATCTCTCGGATAATTAGTGACTTTGAGCGTGTTCTCATGTGTCTCTTGGCCTTCTTTCGAAAAGATTCTATTTAGGTCCATTGCCCATTTTTTTATTGGATCATTTATCTTCCTTTATTAAGTTGTATAGGTTGCCTGTAGATATTGGAGATTAAACTTTTATAGGTGATAACCTTTGCAAATATGTTCTCCGATGCAGTGGGCTTTCTTATTGTTTTGTTGATGGTTTCTTTTGCTGTGCAAAAGCTTTTTATTTGTATATAGTCCCATTTGTTTATTTTCTCTTTAGCTTCCATTGCCCTAGGAGCCGTATTAGTGAAGAAGATGTGTCTGAGATTTTGCTGCCTGTGGATCCCTCTAGTATTTTGATGGTTTCCCATCTTATGTTTAAGTCCTGTATCCACTGTGAGTTTATTTTTGTGTATGGTGTAAGTTGGTGGTCTAGTTTCATTTATTTGCATGTATCTGTCCAATTTTCCCCACACCATTTATTAAAGAGACTGTCTTGACTCCATTGTATGTCCATGCCTCCTTTGTCAAATATTAATTGAGTATAATGGTTTGGGTTGATATCTGGGTTCTTTATTCTATTCCATTGATCTATAAGTCTGTTCTTGTGCCAGTACCAGGTGGTTTTGAGAACAGTGGCTTTGTAGTACAGCTTGAAATCTGGTATTGAGATCCCACCTACTTTATTCTTCTTTCTCAGGATTGCTGTGGCTATTTGGGGTCTTTTTTTTTCCTAGATGAATCTTTGGACTGTTCTTTCTAGATCTGTGAAATATGCCATTGGCATTTTAATGGGTAGTACATTGATCTGTAGATTGCTTTGGATAGTATGGACATTTTAATGATGTTGATTCTTCCAATCCATGAGCATGGTATCCTCTTCCATCTGTTTACGTCTTCCTCTATCTCTTTTTTCCTATAGTTTTCTGCGAATAGGTCTTTTACCTCCTTAGTTAAGTTTATTCCAAGGTATCTTAATTTTTTTGGTGTGATGGTAAATGGGATTGCTTTTTTAGTTTCTCTTTCTGTAAGTTCACTCTTAGTGTATAAAAATGCCATAGATTTCTTGGTATTAATTTTGTATCTTGCTACATTGCCAAATTCATTTATTAAGTCTATTAGTTTTTTGATGGAGTCTTTCAGGTTTTTTTTTATGTACAGTATCATGTCATCTGCAAATAAGGAAAGCTTTACTTCTTCTTTTCCAATTTAGATGCCTTTTATTTCTTCTTCTTGCCTAATACTTCCAGTACTATATCAAAGAGTAGTGGTGAGAGTGGGCATCCCTGTCTTGTTCCTGTTCTTAAGGGAAATGGTTTTAGTTTTTGCCCATTGAGTATGATGTTAAATGTGGGTTTATTATATATGGTTTTTATTATGTTGAGGTATGATCCTTCTATTCCCACCTTGTTGAGAGTTTTTATCAACAAAGGGTGTTGGATTTTGTCAAATGCTTTTTCTGCATCAATTGATATGACTGTGATTTTTATCTCTCAATTTGTTTATGTGATGTATCACCTTTATTGATTTGCAGATATTGTACCATCCTTGCATTCCTGGGATAAATCCTACTTGGTCATGGTATATAATCTTTCTGATGTACTGCTGGATCCGATTTGCTAGAATTTTGTTAAGGATTTTGGCATATTCTAAGAAACTAGAAACACCAATCAGAAAGGATATATGCACTCCTATTTTCATAGCAGTACAATTTATAATAGCTAAGATCTGGAAACAGCCTGGGTGCCTATCATCAGGTGACTGGAGCAGAAAACTATGGTACATCTACACAATGGAATATTATGCTGCCATAAAAAATAAAGAATTCTTACCATTTACAGCAACCTGGATGGAACTGGAGAGCATTATGCTATTCAATGAAAGAAAAATACCACATAATCTTACTCATTTATGGATAATAAAGAATATTATAAACTGATGAGCAAAAAGATAGATACAGAGGCAGTAAAGCATCAAACAGACTGTCAAATTACAGTGGGAAGGTTAGTGAGGTGGGGTAGATAAGAGATCAACTGAAGGATTTGTATGCATGCATATAAGCATAACAAATGGACACAAGACACTGGGGCGTTAGGGCATGCATGGGACTTGGGGGGAGGGGGGGCAATGGGAAGATATGTACACATGTAATACATTAAAAAAAAATAGTCCTGTAATAGATTAAAGATTAAAGACAGCTTAATAATAAAGCAAGCATGAGCAAACAATAAGAAAAAGAAACAGCTAACATGTCTATTAAGAAGTACTCTTCACACTAGCTCAGTGGTCAGCAAACTGTGGCTCATGAGCCACATGTGGCTCTTTGGCCTCTTGAGTGTGGCTCTTCCACAAAATCCACGTGCAGGCACTCACGTCCAGTGTGATTGAAACTTCATGGCCCATGCGCAGAAGTCAGTGTTTGGCTCTCAAAAGAAATTTCAGTCGGCTCAGGGGCTGATGCTCGGGCAGCGGGCGCTGGGCCGACGAGGGGCCGGGCGGGCATCTCTGGGGTGCTCACCCATGAGGCTGGTGTGGGGCCCAGGGCCGAGCGCCCGAACCTGAGGGCAGCCCCGCACCGGGCGCCCCAAACACGGGGGTCTGGCGGCCCTGGCGCGTCACGGGGCGTGGGAAGCCGAAGGTCCACTGGCCATAACGCCAGGCGCTTTGCCGGGTTATCACGTTTAACCCGCACCGTTCACGCGGGTCGCCAGTGCCTGTACAGCCCTTTGCAGGCTGCAGAAGACGTCAATGTTACTTTTGAAGATCAGCAAAAGATAAACAAATTTGCACGGAATACGAGTAGAATCACAGAGCTGAAGGAAGAAATAGATGTAAAAAAGAAACAACTCCAAAATTTAGAAGATGCTTGCGAGGACATCATGCTTGCAGATGAAGACTGCTTAATGATACCTTATCAAATTGGTGATGTTTTCATTAGCCATTCTCAAGAAGAAACACAAGAAATGTTAGAAGAAGCAAAGAAAAATTTGCAAGAAGAAATTGACGCCTTAGAATCCAGAGTGGAATCCATTCAACGGGTGTTAGCAGATTTGAAAGTTCAGTTATATGCAAAATTTGGGAGTAACATACACCTTGAAGCTAATGAAAGCTAAACATTTTATATTACCTTTAAAATTTGCTTAATAAACTTGAATATTGTTTAAATGATAATTTTCCTTTTTCAAACGATATGGAAAGCAAAACTTTCTTTTTTAAAAAAGGTTTCATTTATTTAATGGAAACTTGCCTATTTTCACATGTGTTGTTTATTTATTTTATATTTTTGAAAGAAGACAGTATTCATCTATGTATTTTGCATAATGATTTTATCAAGTGTAGGGGTTTTATGTCATGTTATTAAACTCAGTTAAGCAATAAAAAAAAAAAAAGAAAGAAATTTCAGTCATTGTACTGTTGATATTTGTCTCTGTTGACTAATGAGTTTGCCGACCAGTGCCCTAGCTGGTTTGGCTAAGTGGATAGAGTGTCAGCCTGCAGACTGAAGGGTCAAAGGCAGATGCTTGGGTTGCAGGCTCAATCCCCAGTAGAGGGTGTTCAGGAGGCAGCCAATCAATGATATTCTCGCATCATTGATATTTCTATCTCTCTCTCCCTTTCCCTTCCTCTCTGAAATCAATAAAAAATATATATATTAAAAAAAATAAAGAAATGCCCTTCAATATTCACATTAGGAACTGAAAGCAATGGCAATCTCATCAGCCATTTCAAAATTTAAATTAGGAAGACTACTTATATGATGGATTTACATTAACTATCATTTGTGATGACTGTATTGCCCTCACTTTATTTCTTAAAATATTATCTAATGATTTTAGGAAGCCATTATAATTAGCAACTGACATTTTAAAATATTACTGATTCCCATCTTTATTTCAGCCTTTTACAATTTCCATTTTTCTGTTCATGTCTTAATATACTTAATTTACTAGGTACTTAATATAGTAGATCTAGGACTTAAAATATTAGGACTTTTAGTACAGGCATATCATAAATGAATAAATAAACACTGGTGGTACAGAATAAATAAATACTGGTGGAATATATTTTAACTATAAGCAGAACATTAGAACAAGCCCAATATCACCATCATGGAAAGAACATCTGGCAAATAAGAATAAACAAAATTTTATCAAAAATATGTATTACTTCAGAGTATTAAAAATTGTAGTCACTGACTTTCTACATTTTTATATTATTTTCTGAGAATAATAATTTCTCAGCATTGTCATCTCTAGGTTGTTCTGGTAGTCACTATACTTTGATTGGTCCACTAAATAATGTGTCTAAACTTTTCTGTATACTAGGGAATTCAGGAAACTGGGTTTTTGATGTGTTTTTTGTTTTGTTTTGTTTTGTTTGTAGTGTATTTCCAGATTAAATCCATAGCTTAAGCAAATCTTTAAAAGCCTTCATTATCAACTACTAAAATGGTTGGCAGTCGATAGCAATCATTACAAGATTTCTCTTGAAATTCTTAACTGCCATAGCCATAAAACATTGTTTTTAAATTGTTTTTACCATTCTGTTGTTTTAAAGTTTGATTAATGAGTACAAAATGGGTCATATTTTTATGTTCTTTATTTTGAGCTAAAGATGATTAACCATTAATGTTTATAAATTTTATAAAAATGTTCTTCATTATAAATTGTAAAGGAACAAGGTCAGTATCCTTCTATTAATTCATTCTCACTGGATGTGAAGAGTTTGCAAAGAAACATAAAACAGTTTGACAACATTTTAAGATAGAGACAGAAACATCAATGAGAGAGGAACATTATTGATGGGCTGCCTCCTACATATCTCCTACTGGGGATCAAGCCTACAACCCGGACATCTGTCTTGACCGAGAATCAAACCGGTGAACTCTTGGTTCCTGGGTTGATGCTCAGTCACTGAGCCAGCTAGCTGGACTTGACAACATTTTTTATGAGGCAAGTATACTAAACAAATCTACAAAGATTAAAATTATGATATAATCTAATACATATTGTTTTATGATTTAGATTTTATT
Organism: Lasiurus cinereus; assembly: GCA_011751065.1. Taxonomy (NCBI): domain Eukaryota; kingdom Metazoa; phylum Chordata; class Mammalia; order Chiroptera; family Vespertilionidae; genus Lasiurus; species Lasiurus cinereus. Next base: position 6,603,179 of record JAAGEH010000393.1, on the reverse strand, counting down.
AATATTTGTTGCCTCAAAAAGAATATATTAGTCTTTCCAAAATTACCTACCTAATATGCTCATTTAATATTTATATTAATTGCCATTCTACTTCCCTACTTAACTCTAAAGTAATTCTTAATACAAAATAAGAAAAATTAAAGTTTTTACAATTTCCATTAATTATTATCCTTTACCATAATAAATACTAAGTCATAATTGCCTTAAATACACATAAAACAAGGTCATGTCAATCTCTTCCTTTCAACAAATACATAATCAATTAAAATTTCAAAACACTGATGAATTAAAAGTGAAACAGCCAATGATTCTGTTATAGTGCATGATGGGAAAGATTTATAAAAGCCATTCTGAAGAAAAGGATTTCTAAAAATGACATATGTGCTTTCCATTTCCCAATTAATCACAGTGTATAGTATATACACAGTATTGCTCATGAAGGAAAATGCACTCATCCTCCTATGTTTATTTGGAAAATACATTTCTGCAGATCAGAAAGTGGGCTTCAGTCAATGTTAACACTTCTTTGATCCCAGTAACTAACTCCAAAAAGCTGTTGAAGAGAATTTTCTCTCCTCCTTTATCATTGCTGACAGAAAAGCCTGAGCCTAATTCTAAAGGGAAGACAAAATAGTGATTTTAAGTCTCACTGTTTGAAAATTTTGATAGTCTACCCTAATCAAGGTGAGTTTTTTAAATGATGTCTGATCCCTTATTTCTGCCTCAATGATCAGCTCTAAAAACAAAAAACAAAAAAAAACATTGTATAACATTAGAATTAGAATCTTAAGCTGAATAAATAAAGATCTGGGATAAAAATGAGCATAACAGTTCTAAAGTAAGAAATAGTTTGAAATTTATAGATACAGAGATGATCTGTAAGTTATGAAGACCAGGGGGAAGGGGGGTTAAGGTAGTGAAAAGGTAAAGAGATTAAGAAGTATAATTTGTAGTTACAGAAGAGTCACAGGGATGTAAGGTAAAGCATAGGGAATCTTCTTCTACATATACTAGATTCTATATATACTAGAGGCCCAGTGCATGAAATTTGTGCACTGGGGGGAAGGGGCATCCCTCAGCCCAGTCTGCACCCTCTCATAGTCCTGGAGCCCTCTGATTTATTGCTCTGCAGAGGGAGGCCCCACCTATCCTCTGCAGTACTGCTGACCAGGTAGCCTGGCCTCCCTCTGAGGGGTGATTGTGGGGTAATGGTGTAGCCCCCCCGACCAAAGCATCGCACCTGCCTTGGCTGGCCTGGCATCATTGCATGTTATAGCATGGTTGCTTAGACAGTCATTCTGCTGTTCGGCCATTGGTCAATTTGCATATTACACTTTTATTATTATAGATAAAAGGCTAAGTGACCTACAGTATGTACATCTGACCTACAGTCCAACCAACTGCCTGGCTGGTACATATGACGTGCACTGGCAATTTAAAAATAAATGTTGACTTTCACATGCATTATACATATAAAGCTCTCACTGGTGCCAATAACACGCATGTGTTTCAATCTGTCATTGTCGATTATGAATTTGGTTGTTATTGTTGACATTCTGAAGCTGAAAGAGAGCGATGTAGTTGACAGAATATGTCTGAAGGCCAACTATTGGCCCCAATCTAAAGTGTTAAATTTAAATTAATTCAAAGACAGTTTTCCGTGATACCAGCATTTGCGATGACTATTAATAAATCACAAGGGCGACAGAGTAGGAATATTCCTAACTGAACCCAATTTCGGACATAGTCAGTTATATGTTGCTTTCTCTCGAGTTTGAAGAGCATGTGACGTTAAAGTTAAACTTTATCACAAGGGAAATTAGTCAAGCACTCTGAAAGTGTTTTTACTCTTAATGTGGTATACAGGATGCCACATATATTAGAATAAGTTCAATCAATTTATCAGTCATTGTTTTTATCAGTGTTGTTTTTATGTCATGTCTTTGTTGTTGTTATATCATGTTATTGTTTATTTATTAATCAATTTATATATTATTTTCATATTCATTTTACTAATTTTCTTTCATCTCTGATACTTCTATTATAGAGAAACAGTGAATAGTGATATTAAAATATTTCTTCTAATTAATTTCCTCTCAGTGTGCATGAATCCATACACCTGACCACTAGTATGTCAATAATATTGTAATAATTATGTGTATGGTACCAGGTGGGTACTTGAATTATCAGAGGATCACTTTGTAACTATATGAAAATCTATCTGCTGTGCTGTACACCATGAAAAAACAAAACAAAATAGTGTTAAATGCAAACTGTAACATAAAAATAAAATATAAAAAAGGAAGAGTTTGTAATTTTCAAAGAATGGAAATAAAGTCTATGAATCTAGAATCTAGAACATAAGAAAAATATAAAATGAAATCAGAGATAGCAGGCAGCTAGATCATGCAGAGGTCTGTAAGGCAAATGCCAGAGATGCTTGTATTGATTGATAAAATATGCATAAAAAGCACATCATCAAAGATCATACTTAACAACCATGTGCCTTTTACATGTCTAACCGCTCCTGGTGATAAGAAATTCACAATTTATAAGGGAGATTATTCTGTTGAAGAAAATCTGATGTTTCAAATGTCACATAACAGTCAAAATCTGATTTGTTATTCTAGTTATTCTCCCTTAAACAACATGAAAAAATCCAAATACACATTATTTTTGTATAATAATATATACTATTTATAGTACATTGCTATTTGCTATGTATAAATGCTATGATACTGGAAATAAGAGGTGAATTATGGGCTTTACATTTTTTTCTTTTGCTTTATGTTATGGGTTCTACATTTTAAATATTTCGTTTTGCTTATTCAAGTTATGATTTCTAGCATGATGGATGAAGCTTTGATGTGATGTATTTAGCTTGATAACATGCCTTTCAAGTCTGGAAATTTATATTTTAATAAATCTGGGAAGCTGATATTAGTGATTATATTTTCTAAGACCCTCCTTCCTTTCTTAACAGTCTAAAACCATCTACCAGTTATGGATTTGCTTTTCACCTCCTCTATATAGCAAAACAGCTATACAAATATTTTTTTATAAACTTAATCTTTGTATGACAAGTCAATCAACTGAATTTTGTATTTTTTTATTAATTTTTATTAATTTTTTTAATCTTTATTATTCAGATTATTACATTTGTTTCTCTTTTTTCCCCTCCATAGCACCCCTCCACCCAGCTCCCACCCCTCCCTCTGCCCTTAGCTCCCTCCCACTGATCTCATCCATAGGTGTATGATTTTTGTCCAGTCTCTCCCTGTACACCCCTCACCCTTTTCCCCCTGAGAATTATCAGTCCATTCCCTTTCTGTGCTCCTGATTCTATTCTATTCACCAGTTTATTCTGTTCATCAAATTTTTAATTCACTAATTTTTAGATTCACTTATTGATAGATATGTATTTGTTGTTCATAATTTTTTGTCTTTTACCTTTTTCTTCTTCCTCTTCTAAAAGAGTACCTTTCAGCATTTCATATACTGGTTTGGAGTTGATGAATTCCTTTAACTTTTTCTTATCTGTGAAGCTCTTTATCTGACCTTCAATTCTGAATGTTAGCTTTGCTGGATAGATTATTCTTGGTTGTAGGTTCTTGCTATTCATCACGTTGAATATTTCTGCCACTCCCGTCTGGCCTGCATCGTTTCTGTTGAGAAATCAGCTGACAGTCGTATGGGTGCTCCCTTGTAGGTAATGAACTGTTTTTCTCTTGCTACTTTTAATATTCTTTCTTTGTCTTTTGTTCTTGGTATTTTAATTATGATGTGTCTTGGTGTGGTCCTCTTTGGATTCCTTTTATTTGGGGTTCTGTGTGCTTCAAGGACTTGTAAGTCTATTTCTTTTACCAGTTGTGGGAAGTTTTCAGTCATTATTTCTTTAAGTAGGTTTTCAGTATCTTGCTCTCTCTCTTCTTCTGGCACCCCCACAATTCTGATGTTGGTACGCTTGAAGCTGTCCCAGAGGCTCCTTACATTATCTTCACATTTTTGGATTCTTTTCTCTTCTTGCTTTTCCAGTTGAATGTTTTCTGCTTCTTTATATTTCAAATTTTTGACTTGATCCTTGCCTTTCTCTAGTCTGCTGTTAGGACTTCTGTATAATAGTTTTTACTTCAGTCAGTGTATGTTTAATTTCTAGTTGGTCTTTTTTCATTTTTAGTTGGACCTTTTCCATCTCTAGTATGTCCTTTTTCATCTCCTCTTGGGTCTCACTAAATTTATCCAACTTTTCTAGCATATTCTTGAAAAACCTTATAAGCGTGGTTTTGAACTCTATATCCAGTCGTTTTTTTTCCTCCATTTCTTTTGTTTGTAATCCCTTCCCTTGTCTAGGCATTTTCACTATGCTGGGGAAACTTCTATGTTTAATTCAGCCTTATGATACCAGACACAAAGCCGCAGAAGCCTCTGTTGAGCTTGGGATGGGTGGAGTCTCAGGGCTTAAGGGACCGCCTTGCCTTCCAGTCGGCCCCGCCCTCCATGGCCTCTGAGCCTCACGTGACTGGGTAATCGCTGGAGCGGTCCTTGTGCGGTGCCCGCAGTGCCTCTAACTGCTGCCTTTCCGGCTCCCCTGCGAACCAGGACCACACGAGTAGGTCCCCAGGGTTTTGTCCGAAACAGGGGCCCAGTGGACTCAGAAGTGGCACAGTTGGGAGGGTCTGTCTCCCGCCCTCTAGCGAAAGCCAGCAGCACAATCAACAGTCTGTCCTGCACGCAGTGCCGTGCGCGCCACCAGGCCTTTGATCTTTTTGCGACTCCCCTAAATTTCTGTGCACTTCTCCCTTTTCACAGTCCAAACTCCCCCCGTATGAGTTTCGGCTGGATCTGGGGTTTAGTGTTGTAAGATACAGGGTTCAATGCCGTTGGGAGTCTCCGTTTCCCTCCCGCCAAAGAAAGCCAGCCGGGCACTCCGGCACCCGCTCTCTCCGAGGGCGCGTTTCCGGTACCTCAGCTTTTTGCAGCTCCTCTGGGTCTCCGTGAGCCCCTCTCTTTCCTTCTAGCTGTAGAACTTCCACTCAGCCAGCTTTCCTGTGGTTCTGGATGATGTCCGTTCTGTCTTTTAGTTGTAGTTTTGAAATTGTTGTGCGAAGCGGCAGTGTAGGTGTTTACCTATGCTGCCATCTTGGATTCCAATCTGAATTTTGTATTTATTTTTGTGAATGCCTAGATTTGACTTAGCATTTATTCTTGCTTTGCAACATAAAAATAATACATAATAACTTTATAAATTTTGTTTCTTACAAAATCATAATTTAGGGTGAGTAATTTGAAGCATTAAAAGCCATGGGAGAGCCTAGCTTTGCTATTTAATTAATTAATTAGTGATTAATTATAATGCTCTCTTTAAAATGCAGAAACATCCTTTTCTGCTATTACCAAATTTAGCAGCTTGGTATTCTGAATCACTCCCACTGATGCCATTTTATAACAACTTGCTACAACTTTAGCACGAGAAGTAAAGAATTAGGAAATTAGTAAGAAAATTACCCAACTACCACAAAAGGTTTGGTTCCAATAGGATGACTAAGAAACTTCATTTTCTTGTCATCCAATACATATTTGTGCTTGATATCTCTGCCTGCTATTCTAAAAGCAATTTTTCAGAAGGGGTGGGGGGGGGAGTTTTGCAGCAGGATTACTCTTCATCTACCTTTGTGGTGTCTGCAGGAGAAACCTGGAATGTTATACAACTGACTCCCAAACTAAGGGTCAAATAGTTGTGAAAAATAAAATCTTTACTCATTTAGACATGAAGTACCACCATATTGGGAGATGTCAAAAGCTTGTATCTCCTTCTCTTCCTTGCATGCCACAATAAATAAAATTGCTTCACGAGTGTTTCTAAAGCAAATTCAGTGATGCCTTAACTTACACAGGTTTGAAACATGCAAAGACCAAGAACAATGTTTTAAGTGACTAATTATTAATCTCAACTTGCAAAATTGGAAAATCAAAAAAATAATATTCATCTGACATAGCTTCCAGCTCTCTGTTCCACCAGGCCTGTGTGTGACCCTTTTCCTCAGGTCTAAGATGCCTACTTGACCTCCATCTGTCCTGTGGCCTTCCAGGCAGTAGGATAATAGGAGAGAAGAAGGTAAATCTACTCCTTCTCTTTAAGGAAACTTTCCAAAAGTCCCATGCAGTGACACAACACTTCTGCTTACATTTCACTGCCAAAAACATATTAGTTAGAATCTGGTTACAAAGTGGAGACAAAAAACATATATGCACCACAACTTCTTTATCCAACCATCTGTCAAGGACACTTCAGTTGTATGCCTCTCTCTCTCTCTTCCTCTGTCTCTCTGATAATATCCTATCTAATAAAGAGTGACTATGCTAATTGACCATCACTCCATCACAAAGATGGTTGTGCCCACCGCTGAGGCCAAGTTCCCATAAGGAGCCTTAACGAGCAATCAGCAGGGATCTGAGGCTACACCCTCCCCCGCCCCCATGGGGCTTGATAGGGGACCTCAGGCCATGCCCCCCATCCAGCAGGGCTTGACAGGGGACCTCAAGAGCTTGATGGGGGACCTCAAGGTACTCTTCCCATCCTAGTGCTGGGCTAGGGGACCCCAGGCTGTACCCCCCTGCCTAGCTGGACTTAACAGGGGACCTCAGACCATGCACCCCACCCAGCAGGACTTTATGTGGGACCTCAAGGTGCACCCTCGCGCTGGGTCAGGATAACTCAGGCCGTGCCCCCACCCAGCGGGGCTTGAAGAGGGACCTGAGGCTTCACCCCCATTCCAGTGCTGGGCTGGGGGATCTGAGGCTGCATCCCCATCCCCACCCCCTGCCTGGTGGGGGCTTGACAGAGGACCTCAAGGCACACCCCCAAACCCAGTCTGCGATGGGGGACCTCAGGCCATGCCCCCATCCTGGCACTGGGTCAGGGGACCTGAGGCTACATCCCTGCACAGCAGGGCTTGACAAGGGTGGGACTCACCGGGTCTGGATCTAGCCTAAGCGGGGGGGGGGGGAGGTGTAGAGGGAATGCCAGCCAGGTCTGGATCTCACAATTTTGAAGTGCATGTGGGTAAGCAGAGATTTGACTCTGGGTCCTGAGGTGAGTCCCAGACTCTGACAGGAAGAAGATTTTCATATACATTTTACTAATTTTCTTTCATCTCTGAGACTTCTATTATAGAGAAAATGCAAATAGCAATATTAAATTATTTCCTCTAATTAATCCCCTTTTAATGTGCACGAATTTTGTGCACTGGGTCACTAGTTTCTATATAAATGAGTAATATATAAAATTAGGGAATAGTTAATAATCTTAGTTATTATAACAGATAGTTATTATATAGAAGTTTGTTATTATTCTTTAGAAATGCACACTAGAATATATATGTGAAGTGTGATGATTTAGGCAATTTTTTTTAAATGATCCAGTGAGGAAGAATTTAGCTAAAATTGGGGTGGGGACATATGCTGGGTGAGGTATGAGAGGGAGGCAGGAGTGGCCAGAGAGAGGTCAATGGAGGGAAAAGGAGCTGTATGTAATGCTTTCAACAATAAAGAATTTAAATTAAATAAATAAATATAAATAAAAATAAACAGAAAACAAGCAAACCCAAAAGAGCAGTACTAAGTACAGATACATCCAGCAAAAAGAAAAAAAATTAGCTAAAATAAAAGGTATTTTGCACAGAGATCATAAAGAAACTTTTCTTCTTTTCTTTCTTTCTTTCTGTCTTTCTTTCTTTTCTTTTCTTTCTTTCTTCTTTTTTTTCCCTGAACCAAGAGATTTGGTCTAGAAGGAACCCAAGGTCATAAGCCAGCCAAAATCATGGAACTCTCATAAGCTGGATCTGTTTTCTTCTAAACTCCTTTCTACTGTTTGAAAGGAAACAGAAAACAAGTTTAAGGGGCCTCTTTTATACCCTCTATGACTATTACGCATATCATCCGAGTTTCTCATGAGTTTCATTCTGCACATGTGATACTTTTAAAAAGTTGCAGGGTGAGGGCATGTGCCAGAGGGTGGGGGAGGTCAATGGGGAGGAAAAGGAGACATATGTATTACTATTTTTAATACTTTAAACAGTAAAAAAAATTGCAACAGAAACTTAACAGTTTTCAACATGTCAAAAAGGGCAATATTGTCTGATTTCAAAAAGAAAATTCTATATTATAAAAGTTTAAATTAGTAAATTTGGGTAATGTAATCTGGAAACATCTATTTAAAAATATACATGTACTTTCACCAACAGACACATTTTTCATAAGCTTATTATTTCATAGCAAAGATGGCAGAGGGGCTGGAAATAACCGCCATGCCCATCACTAAGGGAATGGTTGAATCAGTGCATTTATAGAATGGAAAATTAGTGATCTTTAAAATAAGTTACATATTTATAAATGAACTTGAAGGGATGACATTTCTGTTCAATGAAGGCAGCAAGTTGTAGAAATGGATATATTTTGACCCTATTTTGGAAAGGAGTGTGGGAGGATAGACAGTGGGATATTAGCATGGTTACTACTTCAGGGATAGAGAAAGAGTTGAAGGAGATAAGATTAGTCTCTTTAGATCTCAGATTATGATCTTGTTACAACAACTAAGTACTATTTTATACCTTTTTAATCTTGTAAAGAAAAAATGTGAAGTTCTGCTCAGACCTCAAAAATAAAATTTATAAATCAACTTCCAGGCAATGAAATTTCCCCTTTCCTTTTTTAAAAGGCACTGTTATCTAGTTACACAAAAGGGAGAAATATTTTCACTTTGAGTAAAATAAGTAACCTAAAAACAATTTTGCAAGGTCACAGATGCTTATTTCTGACTTGGTTAAGTATAAAAGGGAAACAATGGGTCTAATTATCTCCAAATAAACATCTTACCATGACTTTAAGAAATATTTACTGGTTGGCCATTTATGTAGGAAGGCAGAACTACTGAATGGAGGTGACCCCAATCCCAGAGATCAGACTCCCTGGATTCAAATTCTGTTTGCTACTCGTTTGCTATGGAATATTTCACTCATTACGTAACCTTTCTATAGGCCTCCATCTGCTCATCTATAAAACAAGAGAAGATTCCTTTAGAATAGTGCCAGGAACATAAGTTTTCAATAAATGAATTAGGTACTCAGCAATAAAATTCAGTTCCTGCTCTCAAGTGGCTCATAGTGAAGGAGGGATACAAATTCCTGAAAATTGTAAGTAACGTAGCTAATGCAGATTTCCTCAGCAAAGGATCACAGACATTATTAGTTCTCCCACAAGTAGCATGGTCTGTGGCAGCTTGGAGACCAGCCAAGGGGCCATAGTCACTTACTAGTTCACTGTCACTGTTAGCCTAAGTCTGAAAAGAAAGTAATTTGAGAAGAGAAAAATGACGGTTTTCCTTCATATGTGGAAGCAAGCACATGGTATGTTCAGAAAAGGAGGAAGGGAGTGCTTAAATATAAATTACGGATTTCACATAAATTATAAGAAATTGATATATACCAGTATGATTTTAAGAAAACAGTGATGACTCTAGAAATAGAATGAACAGAGAAGGCATTAATTCCATGAGAAGGTTAATAATGAGAAAATGTCTGGCAAACCTTATTTCTAGCAATACTATCAGCACATATCTAATAAATGACTGACCATAAGCAATATGATTTCATTAAATGCAGATAAGTGTACAGACTCTATTTTCAGTCCATTTAGGATAAGAGCATCTGCAAACAAACTACATATAACTACTCCTTTTATTGCTAACAATAAACAAACTAGCCATTTGAATTTACTAAATTTACCCTTCCTGTAACAAGAAATTCACTATATACCAAAGAATCTCTTTGGGTTGAAATGTGTCATCCTAAAAGATATAGTGGTGTCTTAACCTTCAGGACCTCAGAGAGTGGCCTTATTTTGAAATAGAGAGATAGCAGATGGAAATAATTAAGATGAGGTCATACCAGAGTAGGATCAACGCTTAATCCTATAAGAGGTGTCTTATAAGAGGAGAAGAGATACAGACAGACACAGGGAGAATGCCATTTGATGGTGGAGGCAGATTGGAGTTATGCAGCTGCGGCAAGTCAAAAAACACAAAGATTGCCAGCCAGAGACAAGGAAGGATTTCACTATACGTTTCAGAGGGAGCATGGCCCTGCTAACACCTTGATTTTGGGCTTTCAGCCTCCAAAACTGTGAGACGATAAATTTATGTTGTTTTGAGCCACCGATTTGTCACTTGTTACAGTAGCCCTGGGAAACAAATAACATTGCGCTTTTGTTATGGCTGTAATCCTTACCTAGCCAGCTGCAGTGAATTGCAGTTGTGTCTAAAATGCTTAGGAGCCTCTATTTATGAAATTTGATATAAAATCTTTATTTGTTATAAATAACGTAAAAATATTAATAAACTGTTTTTCTCATCATGAAGTCAACGTGGGGGATTCATTGTTCCGAGGCTACAGAATTCTAGTCTTGAGGATTACAAATGTTCCAAGTACCACAGACCAGTGGGTGGCTTGAACAACAGAATTTCTTTCCTCACAATTCTCTAGCTAGAAGTCCAAGATCAAGGTCTTGATATGGTTGATTTCTTCTGCGGCCTCTCTCGTTGTCCTATAGATAGCCATCTTTTCCCACATGGTCTTCCCTCGGTGTGTGTGTCCCTATTTCCTCTTCTTATAAGGATACCAGTCATACTGGATAAGAGCCCACCCTAGTGACTTTATTAAACTCATACAATAAATTTATTAAAGTCATTTAATGACTTTAAAGACCTATCTTCAAATAGAATCACATGTTGAGACACTGGGATAGGACTTTAATATATGAATTTGGGGAGACATAATTCAGCCTATAACAGGGTCAAAGGAAAGATTTCACTATAACCTTAACCTCTCGTATGGAAGCCAAGCCACTCAACCAAGCCACTTTTAATGTACTTAGTGCCATTGTAACTACCAGGAATAATGTACAGTAAGGTTTTTAATAAAAGAGTATTACTAAAAGCCAAGAGGTCTTTAACAAAGGTGAACTTCTTAACAACCTTTGTAAGCATTCTTTGCCTAACACCTGCTCAACATAACTTCACTGTTTATCTTTTTTGGAGTAATTAAATATTCACTCAGCTTATTCACAGAATATTTAAACTTGTCTTTTCCCCCATTGTTCCATGTACATTATATTCTTGCAAAAATGATAGCCCAATTGTAAAATTGATATGCATCTTTTCTATATCTTGATCAACCTTATTCTTCCAGTTTGAGTATCTTACCTCATTCCTACTGCTTTCAGTATTGGTTACAATGTCAGGTAATATGCAGTAAGATTATCATGCCTATGGACCATACATAACAGTGATAATTTCCTTTACAAATTGAATCTGATGACAATAAAAGAAAATTAAACAAAATTCAGTAACAAAGCTGTATCCACTAGCTGATTTTGATTATACCAAAGCAAATTTTAGTTCCTGGGGAAAATAGTTGTTTTCATAGTTGTTACACAAACTCAGTTAGTGAAGACCATTCTATTCTCCCTACAAAAACCTGGCAAAGGAAAAGTAAGGATTGCTGGAATATTCTTGTAGGTTTAATTCTTAGATAGTAGACTCAGGTAAGGACAGAATGCGACAAAAACCTCAAATGGCCTCATGGATACCCAAGGGAAGGGCCTGTAGACTCAGCCAGCAGGCAAAAGGATTCTGTGGGCTCAAAGATGGGCAACACGAATTAGTTAAGCAAAGATGTTCTGCAAGCAGAGAGCCTTTGCCCAAGATTTTTGTTATATGTGAACACCTCCAGCAAACTTTTGATCTAATTTTAATGATTGAATTATGTACCAAAGTGAACAGCTTTCTTGTGTAATAGGATTGTAAGAGGTCTAGTCTAACATTAAAAGAAAGTAAATTTATCTGACTGCCCCCTCCACCCTAACCTGCAACTCACACCCCAAGATTTCACTTTATAGCCTCTCCTGGTCTTAAATGCAAAGGTAACAAAGATCAAAATTCAGTTGGATTGGCTATTTCACAGAGTTGGAACTATAAAGCAAGGACCTGGGCAAGAATCTTCAAAGTTGTCAGCTGGAATGAAGATGTAGATATCCTTTGCAAAGGGACATAAAAATCGATCGATGTAACTGAACAAAAAGCTATTGAGTGCCTGCTACATGCTTGTAACTATGCTCAATGTAGCTGGTCACTAAGACATAGTTAGTCCCTGCCTCCAGGGAACTCAGGTCTAACAATGAGAATAGATACAGATCTAAATAATAATGGTAAAGGTGAAATTTTATAATAATACTAAAGCACTATATAAACTGGAAATGAATTCATTTTATAGGAGTCCTGAACACTAAGAAGTGATAAAGGAGTGGTCATTCAAGAGCGAATAAGGCTGTATGGACTGATACAGGATATAAAAGTGCTGATGTCTATAGGAAAAAGAATGCCCTAGTGGAGCTAGGGTCTGTGTCACAGAATGCAAGTGAGGAGCTTGAGATGGATTGGGAGGAAAGGGACCCAGTTGTGAGAGACATATTGATAAGGTGGTGGACGGAGGTTATAGGACTTGGGAAAAGAACTATTTACCAAAGTCTCAGAAACCTCTCCTATGGAAGCCAGATTGTTTTTATGCTTCATATATCTCTCTGTGCTTGTATTTTTATTGTTATGGTTTGTGTTTGGGGAATATTTGAACATTCCATGCTGTGGAAACTGTAATAAATACAACCAAATGATGATAGGGTTTCTTTTTGAGTTTGAATCAGACCTTTAAAGGTACCGTGGAATAACCCTGAAAAAAATGGTTTAATAATAGTGGGATTGATTGGAATTGTAAAAGAATCCCAAGACAAAGATAAATTCAGGAGAACAAAGAAGCAGCTGCTTGTTTATCTGCTCTTCCAAGATGATCTCCTAGTAGCAAAACCCATGGAGGCTCAGGATTTTGTTTTTCATAAGAAAGGCTGTTCCTCTTGCAACAGCTAACATTATATGACTCAGCTATAACACATTTAATAAGAATTGAGGGAGAACAGAAAAATCTTTATAGTCAAAGAAAATTTAATAATTGAGGAAATTATCAGAATAATACATGCAAATTGACCACTTAGATTGAGTTATTATATCTATTGTAGAAATCTGGTTTACTGTTTATCTGAAATATCTGGATTTTCTTTGTTCCTATGCAGGCTTAAAAGCAATGTGATTATTCAGAGCCCATAGATCTTCAGAAGACAAGTAATGCCAGTTCCCAAATACTCATAGTAATATGTCACAAATATAATGCTAATTCTAGGCTTCAGTCAAAGCTTAATGACCAAGAGGTCCTTAATGTTTCCTTCAGCTTGACTAAACTTTATATAGGTTTGTTTCTAATATAGTCCCTTTCCTTAGAGCACTTAACTTTAGAAAACTTTCTCTGTTCCCTTTGAAATGTATACAAATCTCCTTAGAAGATTTTTGCTAGTTTTATGATAGATGGGGTGGTGGGGGCAGGAATGTTTTTTTCAAAGCCCTGAGAGTCATTGTTTTGAAATATATTGGTCAAGGAAGCTAGCACTCCTTTCTCCCAGTCTCTGTGGGAAGATAGAAGCCAAACTTCATGAGGTACCTTGTTCCAAGCTATAAACTTCCTTCTGTCATGAAGATGCCAGAAAGTTTACTTTTCCTTTGGGTGAAACCAATTGGCAGATACAGGTGGTCTATGACTCCCCTCAGCCCAGTTTTTAAAAACTCTCCAGCCCTTTGTTTCAGTCAATCAAGTTCAATCTCTTTGCCCTTTCAATAGTCATAAGGAAAAGTTTTCTTTGCCTTTTTAACTTTGTCTAGTATAACTTTTCTTTGAGATTAATGATGCCAAAAACTATTGATGTATTCCTGCTATATTATGTTCCCAGTCAGTAGTGGGTCTTTTGCCTTCATTATGTAATGTTTCATAGCAAAAATTTTAAGTGTTCCACAGAATTCCTATATGAGATAGCAGATTGGGATGATGGATTTTTACACAGTAAAGTCAAAATTGAGATGATTTAAAGTTTAGAATTCAAAGGAACAATAGAATTGGATCGAGATTCCAACTAAGAGATTCTAGAATATTATTAAATATTTTAACCTTTGATTGCTAGATTAGAGAAACCCGTGCTATGTGATCTGACTTGAAAATCAGATCAATGCTACTTCTTGTTTTGGTTTAAAAGGCACCTCTGGAGAATATGCAAAAGCCACAAGGAGTTAGAGAGAACACAATACTGCTGGAATTAGAGAGATTCCACTGATTATATGTGTAACTTTGGGCAAATTGCTTCCGTATCTTTAAAGAAAAAGGAAATAATATTCCCTTGGCCAGGGGTTGTGAATTGTAGGGTGAGAAAATGTGTGTTAAGTGAGGCAAATGGTGCCTTTTAACCATCTTCTCAGGCCTTTAATGTCTTAAATAGCTATGCAATGCTTACCATCTAAAAGGGCATCTACAGGATGTGCCATGGCAGACACAGAGACTTCTCCAGAATAAACTCTACTCTCACTAGCTGCCTGCCCTCCAAGAGTGATGGGAGTCTCCTATGGACCTTTGCAGTGAGGTTCACCTCTCAGCAGGAGCCAGGCTGGGCACTTGCCTCACCCAGAACATGTGCTTCAAGTGGTCTTAAACACAGGAGGAGAGCTTTGCAAACCCAATCATTAACTACACAAACAGCAGATTCAATTCACTGTGAAAGGCGAGATGAAAAAAAAGCTTTGTTTTTGAACTAGTTCAACAAAATAAAAAAATAAAGAGAAAGAAAGAAAAAACTGATGTAAACAAACAGTAAGGCTCTTCAACTTCTTAATTTTTTGAAAAACTATATAAAACAGATTCTAAAATTTTAAACCTAAATAAAGAAACACAGCAATCTTTCAACTTCATTAGAATGAAAGGTGGATATGTGTGGTAGGTATTGCATTTTAGCCCAAAATGTCTTGTAAATCCCATTTAGCCTTTAATCGTGAAAATCATATGAAGAGTATTAATATCTCCCAGGAAATATCATCAAACTACAGATCCTGATGAAAACCAGATTCATGATGTCACTATGCCACCAGGACATCTCATTTAAAAGTTAATGGCATATCTATTTTTATGAAATATATTTTGAGAATCTCTCTCCTGTTTGGTTAATACTTATTCTTCAACGTTCTTAATATTAGAAATTTTCCACTAAAATTTGCCTATAAAATGTACAGAGAGTGATCATATTCATGAATCAAATCACAGTCTTTACTTCAAAACCTTCTAGTTTGGGATATTTTTTATTCCCTGATTTAGAAAACAATTTAAAACTCCCAATTAATTTATATTCTCTGAGGAAACTTCAGTTCATTTTCTGAATCTTACATCTTTTGACCCCTACCCACATGATTTTGCTTTTCTCATGGTAAAATAGATAATGACACAAGGTTAACAACGAGGGCAACATCTGCGCTGATTTATTCAGAGAAGCAAAATATTTCTCATCCTTGTATATTTGTTAGAAGCAGAAAGTAATTCTTCTCTCGTTTCCATAGTTACAGTAAGTCTGATTATTAATCGGAATAATACACCATAAATTGCAAAGCCAATTAAAGATCATCTGTCCTTATTTAATATTCCAAACATTTTCTTGTTTACTAATGATTTCATTTATACTGAATATGATTTTGAAGGCTAGTTTGATTTAAATTTAAATGCATTTCAGATGTATATATAGAAAAATGGCCTTACTATGCTAAACTGTAAACAAAATATGAGCAAAGGAAGATATTATAGGGATATTTTTAAATAATGTGTCTCCATTTCTACTAAGACAGAAAGAATGTTTTCTCTATCTCTATATTGGAAGCACTTCAGGTTCTGTGTCTCCAATCTTCTTCCTACAAATTATAGGGAATTCATTTTCAGTTTTCCTCCCCAGTATACAATCTGTCATGTTCAAAGAAAATATATTTTTTAAAACCTCAAAATTGAGTAGCAAATATTCCATGGGCAGTAGGAGTAAATTAAAGCAATACAAAGGAGTAGTAACTAGAAGAGATAAGAAAATAATAAGTATATCTAAATCTCAACTTTTTTACCTCCTCTATTCAGCCCACCACACATGGCATCACTAACACAGGAAGACTGGATCCCATTGCTCTCCATGACCTTGGTTCTGAACACTTCTCTTTGTATCTAAGCTTGAACTGCTTCCAAATATGTAAGTCATTTTCTTTAGCTACCCTCTTTCTTTTTTTCTACTACTCACTCATGAGACCACCTTAGTATTTCCTATTACAATAAGTATAGTATTATTTATGCCAGAGTTACTCACATTGACATTATTGACATTTTGTACTAGATGACCCTTTGTTATGGGAGACTGACCCGGGTATCATAGAATCTTTAGCAGCATCCTTGGCTTTTCTCACCAGATGATATAGCACAAAATATAGCAAATATTAGCTATCAAAATGTCTACAAACATTACCAAATATCCCCTGGTAGGCAAGATCAAGCACGCAGTTAAAACAACTGGTTTACACTGACACTTGTTTATTTATGCACTGATCATTCAATGAATGTCTACCAGGCACGTTCTGTGTTCCAAGTACTAGACTACACCATTCAAAAAGATATAGTGTTGCCTTCTCCTACCTAGAAGTCTAGTTATGTGTGAACAAGTAAACTGTCAATTACAATTTAGTATATACAGCATCACCACAGAACTAAAAATAAAGTACTACTAGAGCACAATGAAAGGGTGCCTAACCCAGCCAAGCCTTCCACAAAGGGAAAGGCACTTAAGCTGACACCAAAAACAGTGAGTGGAACTAGTGCAGTGAAAAATTAAATAGGGACAAAGTGTTCCAGGTAAAGAGAACAATTAAGCAAAAGCCTGTAGGTAAGAAAGCAGGTCAGCATTACTGGGGCACTGAGAACTATAAGCAAGGACAGGTATTTTACTTCACATTTATTCTGAAGATAGTGGAGCTATGATCCTGTTCCTCAAGACAATGACTTAAGACAATGGGTTTCCTTGGCCTGAATTTTGTAACTTCAGGTAAATGTCCTTCCAATGTACAGTATAAGTGAGTCCTTGAATACTTCTATGCTAGCGTAAATTTTCTTCATTATCTTCACTCTTGTACCAAGTATAAGACAGAAACCATTCATCTTCCAAGTCTACTCTTAAAAGAATGAGAAATTATTTTTCTAATTAAAACTAAAATTATCCTACAGTTTTTCACTATTACACAAATAACTCTAAAGATACTTCATATATATATATAAAGCCAGCGACCGGAACAATGTAACAGCCAGAATGACCAGTCGTAATGATGCCCCTGCAGCCAGTGAACTGGCCTTATCTGGGGGTGAGGCCAGCTGGCCAACCTCCTGCAGTCCCTCCCTTTGGCTGGTCCCACCCCTGATAAGCCCTCACCACCCCATCAGCCCACAGTCCCTCCCCCTTGTTAGCCCACCCCTGATTGTCCCCCTTCCCCAATAGGGTCAGGCTGGCCAACTTTTTGCAGCTTCTCCCCCACCTGGTCCCACCCCCCAAGAGGCCCCCACCACCTCCATCAGCCCACGGCCCCTCCCCCCAACCAGCTCGACCCCTGATAGCCCTCCACACACCAATTGGGGGTGGGCCTTGCCCCGTCCCTGGTAACTGACCCCTGATCAGCCCCCCACACCCCAATTGAGGACAGGGCCACTGGCCAATCACCGTAGCACCTCCCCCCAGCTGGCCTGGCCCTGATCAGCCAATCGGGACAGCTTGGCCAGCCAACCTCCCACTGTCTCCTCCTCCTGGCAGGTGGGACAGAGTTGGCCAGACCCCACCTGTGCAGGAATTCATGCACTGGGCCTCTAGTGTATATATAATCAGGTTTTCTGTATACTAATTAAAATAATGATTGAAGCAGTTCTTTAAGAAGATAAAGCAAGTGCGTAATTTGCCATTTATAGATAAAACTGAAAAAAAGAAAAGAAAATCAATGGTATGTCAAGTTTGGAAAAGCCTACTGACTTTCTTCCTCCAAACCTTGATGCTATATCGTGTTATATTTGTCTGGGATTCAGTTGGAAATTTCTGAATCATAAGGATGTACATTTTTAAAAATTATCTAATACACCCATTATATAAGCCTTGGATTTGTTTTTTTTTTGTGGAAATTAAATACATTACATGGGCAAATTTATTCAGTATACCACACAACTAAAGAAGATGTTTAGCATGAGAAAAAAAAATAACTTGATGTGACATTGAGTAATATCTGAGTCACAAATAAGAAAGTCAAATGAATGCTCAACATTTTGGAAGATTGTTTTTTGCTAAGGAGTGACTGTGTTTTAACAGAATGTGTTTTTGATTGAATCATTTTGGAATTTCAAAGATAAAAAATTGTTAGTGCAGCTTTGCTATTAACTATCCTTAATCAAAGCAAAGCTTTGTAAAATATGTCTATTTGCAAGTAAATAAGTTTGAATCATTTCCTCTTTATCATCTGTTCACTACAAAATAAAACGGGAAAAGAGAGCTGTGGGAAAAATAAAGCAGAGATGAATTTTCCTCCAGCTCTGTGTAGCCATTTTTAAATCTAGAGAGGTGGGTGAAGGACTTCTATCTTTGACCTTTAGCACACTTCAAAGCAATCCTGTCAATTGATTTTTTCCTCACAGGTAAAAAAAAGTGCCTGAGGTTATAAATTCTTTCTTTTAAATTTTAAATTCTGAATGTTTAGAATGCCTTTCAAGTGCTGAAAACCTAACCTTCCCTAGAAACTATGATTACTTCTCATTTTCTGTTCAGAAAAAAAAAATCATAGCAAGGTTCTTAAAAATGAAAACCTATATGACCCCTTTATTGTATTATCTGTTGTCTACATTTTAAATTGTATCTCATCTCTTCTAAGATGTCATATCTGAATGTCTAATTAAAATTACAAAAACCTATCAGAGAACATTAGAACTTTATTCTTAACATTATTTAAATTTTCAATGGTATTCAACAAAAATTAAGTAAAAATTTAACACAGTGAATGTTGATCCTTTCACAATTATAACTATATATGTTTTTAAATTTAGCATGATTAGATCTAATTTTGAGAAGCAAAAAAAGAAGAAAGGATATGGAAGGAGGGAAAAGAGGGAGGGAGTACTAAAGAGAGAGGGAGAAGAATTAAGGAAAGGAAGGAGAATGGCAGGGAAATACAGTTAATAGTGTGATTCATAGAAGTTATAGTGTAACAATCTCCATTGGGATTTTTAGTCAGTGGATCTCTCTCAACAATTGAGAGATCTCTGGCCAAAAAGACAAAAATGAATCTGAAGAAATATAATAATATCCCTAAAGAAAGAATGTATTCATCATAAATTGGTGGAGTTGATAAGGACTAGCAGGAGTATTCTGTCATGAAATTACCAAAAATGAAAATTGAAGCAGCAAAAATGTGGAGTGCCCAGCCAAGCTCCATTTAGCCAGCTGCACTTAGAGTACTACAGTCCCATGAAAATTATCTCCCTTTCAGGGAGATAGATGCACCAGACTAAGGAAATGTGTATCGAAATCTCAATGCTCTGATTCTGAATCCAAATGGATGTGCCTACAGATCAAGAATACTCCTCTCATTCCAACACTTGTGAATACTAGTAAATTAGCATTTATATTCTGTGCATCAGTCTTATCTAGTTAAGGAGTCCATCACATCTGTGGCTTGCATATCCGTACTCATCAAGATAATAAATGCTATCTAATACTAAGCAGCCAACCTTTCTCAAGTGAACACCTTAATCATAGTACTTTGTGTACTCTCTCCATTTTAAGATTTATATTACTAAAACTCACTCACTTCTTGTGAATATTAAATAATATGTAGAAACCATAAATACAAATAACATGTGTCTTTTCTGAGTGTAGAAATAAGTGATGATAATTTATTCATCAGTTCCATAAACATAACTTTCTGTGCCAGGTTCTTTGGTAAGTCCTGGAAATGTGTCATTCTTACCTTGGAATAGTTCACAGTTTAGCAGGGGAAACAAAAGTGTGCATAAACATGATGTAGTATGAAAAACACTCTAATGTTGATTTGTAAAAGTGAAATGCAAGCAGTGGAGGGGGGCTTATTTATTCACATAAGGGAGGAAGGTCAGTCTATAATTTAAAATAACCAAGAGACTTTATCAAAAATTATATCTCACTTTCTATAGCATGTAGCAATGATTTTCAGAATAATCACTATCTTATGAGTGATTATTCCAGATATTTTACATGCAAAGATTTTCATAAAAATGTAGGGAAAAATTTGTTCTGCAGGTAAAATTTATGTGTTATGTAAAATTGACAATAGCATGTGACCCTTACTCTTACATTTATTTAGACCCACTCATTTGCATTAATTTGAGTTGCCTAACTGGAACTCAGACATATTTCTAATATAATCCATATGAACTATAACAGTGCCTGGTATAGATAAGGTGCTTAATACAGGGTTGGGCAAAAGTAGGTTTACAGTTATAAGTACACAAAACACAGAGTTAATAAAGTTATTATAGTCATCATAACTTGCATATCTTTTTCCATATGTACAACTATAAACCTACTTTTTTCTGAGAATCCCAGATGGTGGCATAGGTAAACACCTACACTGCTGCCTCACACAACAATTTCAAAACTACAACTAAAAGACGAACAGACATCATCCAGAACCACAGGAAAGCTGGCTGAGTAGAAATTCTACAACTAGAAGAAAAGAGATGGGCTCACGGAGACCCAGAGGAGCTGCAAAAAGCTGAGGTACGGAGACACGCAAGTGGAGAGAGCGAGTGCCGGAGAACCAGGCTGGCTTTCTCTGGCGGGAGGGAGACAGAGACTCTCAAAGGCATTGAACCCCTTATCCTATGACACTAAACCCCAGATCCAGCCGAAACTCATACAGGAGGGAGTTTGGACTGTGAAAAGGGAAAAGTGCACAGAAATTTAGGGGAGTCGCAAAAGATCAGAAGTCTGGTGGCATGCATGGCACTGCGCCCAGAAGACCGACTGCTGATTGTGCCGCTGGCTTTCACGAGTAGGTGGGAGACAGACCCTCCCAAATGTGCTACTTCTAACTCCACTAAACCCAAGTTTCGGGTGAAACCCTGGGGACCCGGATTCATATGGTCCCAGAGCGCAGGGGAGCCAGAGGAGCAGCAGTCTAGAGGCACTGCAAGAGAGCGTGCGCACACAGGGACCGCTCCAGCGATTACCCAGTCACATGAGATTCAGAGGCCATGGAGGGCGGCCCGACTGGAAAGCAAGGCAGTCCATTAAGTTTTGAGGCTCCACCCATCCCAAGCTCAAGAGAGAGGCTTTTGCAGTTTTGCAACTCTTGTATAATAAGGCTGAATCCAACACAGAAGTTCTCCCGGCATAGTGAAAATGCCAAGACAAAGGAAGAGATCACAAACAAAAGAAATGGAGGAAAACAAGTGACTGGATATAGAATTCAAAACCATGGTTATAAGGTTTTTCAAGAATATCCTAGAAAAGTTGGATAAAGTTAGCAAGACCCAAGAGGAGATGAAAAAGAACCAACTAGAGATGAAAAAGGGCCAACTAGAAATTAAATATACACTGACTGAAATAAAAAATATTATACAGAGACCTAACAGTAGACTAGAGGAAGGCAAGAATCAAGTCAAAAATTTGAAATATAAAGAATCAGAAAACACTCCACTGGAAAAGCAAGAAGAGAGAAGAATCCAAAAATGTGAAGGTAACGTAAGTAGCCTCTGCGACAGCTTCAAGTGTACCAACATCAGAATTGTGGGGGAGCCAGAAGAAGAGAGAGAATAAGATACTAAAAACATTTAAAGAAATAATGACCGAAAACTTCCCACATCTGGTAAAATAAACAGACTTACAAATCCAGGAAGCACACAGAACCCCATATAAAAGGAATCCAAAGAGGACTACACCAAGACACATCATAATTAAAATACCAAGAGCAAAAGACAAAGAGAGAATATTAAAAGCAGCAAGAGAAAACAGTTCATTACCTACAAGGGAGCACCCATACGACTGTCAGCTGATTTCTCAACAGAAACGATGCAGGCCAGATGGCAGTGGCAAGAAATATTCAACGTGATGAATAGCAAGAACCTACAACCAAGAATACTCTATCCAGCAAAGCTAACATTCAGAATTGAAGGTCAGATAAAGAGCTTCACAGATAAGAAAAAGCTAAAGGAGTTCATCAACTCTTCTCCAATTGAAAGAGAAATAACTCAAGAAAATTATTAAAATTACAACAGCTAAGTAGGTAATTAAAAGGAACTGTATCTGGCTTTGGAACCAAGATGGGGGCATAGGTAAATGCCTATATTCGCCACTTCCCACAACCACATTAAAATTGTAACTGAAATACAGAACTATCATCCAGAACTGCTGGAAAGCTGGCTGAATGGAAGTCCTACAATCAGAGAAGTAAAGAAGAAAGCACACTGAGACTGGTAGGAGGTACAAAGGCACTGAACTTGTTGGTCCGATGCCCATGTGAGCCACTTTTTTAATCAGGAGGGATATTATCTCTGTACAGGTCACCTGGAGGAGCAAGGGATCCCAGCCCCACACCAGACTCCCAGCCCAGAATCCCAGAGCTGGGAAAAGAAGTCCCTGTAACTTCCAGCTACAAAAACCAGTGTGGACTGGAGCTCAGTGACACAGAGGCTGCTGGAGACCTAGCTGTTCCTCTTAAAAGGCCAGCACCATGAACTGTACTTATAAGGTCCTGCTTCCTCTGAGCTCCAGCACCAGGGTCAAACTCTGGGGGACACATTTGTCTGGCATTGGGACGGAACTTGGGGGCAGCTTTCTCCCAGAGGTATTCACAGGGATCATTGTTCCTGTGCAGGGACCTCCCCAGTCTCAGGACTTACTGGCAGCCATTTCTGTTTGCTTTGACCTGGTGATTCCCTAAGACCCCACTTCATCCAATTTATAACCCCACCCAAGCTGCCTACAGTGGCTTTTGCATTTGAATGACCTGTCCTTGAAAATCTCAAACAAGCTGCAGTTGGGTCAGGAATCCCCAAATCTATCAATAAAAGACCAAAGACCCAGCACCAGCATGAGCCTGCCTTACTTCATAGCTGGGCCTCCCCTGGGCATTTCCAAACCTAATACAAAGTGGAGGAATCTGTAGATCTCTCTGTAGTTCCAGCTGGATGGTCCCAGGCAGTGGCTGACTTTGCACTTCCCTGAGACCCAAGAGCCAGTCTATCCAGTGGTCAGTGTCAGACAATACCAGATTACAAATTTACACATCCATAAGCAGCACATTTAAGGGGCAGACTCAGTGAGCACCAAAGCCCTACTGAAGCAAGTCATTTCATAGGGATATCTCCTATATAACAGCTCTTCCACTGTAGTCACAGCTGGTCTTCACAGCAAATTGGCTTGGAGGTCACTTCCTCCCAGTGACACCAACAGCAATCAAATCTCAACTACAACAAGACTGTGCTCACAGCCCACAAAGGGGCATACCTAGAGCTCCCAGCTCAGATTACTGGGGAGGCTGAACCACTGGTCCCTATATGACACCTACTACACAAGGCCACTCTACCAACTCAAGGAGACATAACAGCTCTACCCAATACATTGAAACAAACACAGGGTAACAGCCAAAATTCAGAGACAAAAAAAACACACAACATGTCACAAATTAAAGAAATAGAAGAAAGCAAACTACTGGCTATAGATTTCAAAACCATAGTAATAAGGTTACTCAGTAATCTTCTAGAAACCTCTAAGGGACTTAGTGAGACCTTCAAGAATCTTAGTGAGAATGCCAAACACATGGAAAAGAAGCAGTCAGAAATTAAGCATACACGACTGAAATAAAGAATAATATAGAGGGATTCAACAGTAGAGTAGAAGATTCTGAGAATCAAATGAATGATTTGAAATATGAAGAAGAAAAAAAACACCCAATCAGAAGAGCAAAAAGAAATAAGAATCAAAAATATAAAGATAGTGTAAGGATCCTCTGGGACAACTTTAAGCGTATCAACATCAGAATTATGGGGGTGCCAGAAGAAGAGAGAGAGCAAGATATTGAAACCTACTTGAAGAAATAATGACAGAAAACTTCCTCTATCTGGTGAAAAATATAAACTTACAAATCCAGGAAGCACAAAGAGTCCTAAACAAGAGGAACCCAAAGAGGCCCACACCAAGACACGTCATAATTAAAATGCCAAGGGCTAAAGACAAAGAGATAATCTTAAAATCAGCAAGAAAAACACAGTTAGTTACTTACAAGGGAATGCCCATACAACTGGCTGCTGATTTCTCAACAGAAACTATGCAGGCCAGAAGGGAGAGGCAAGAAATATTCAAAGTGATGAATAGCAAGGACCTACAACAAAATTTACTTACCCAACAAAATTATTTTTTTTAATTGAAGGTTAAAAAAAATTATTTACCAAAAAAAAAAAAAAAAAGCTAAAGGAGTTTATCACCACCAAACCATTATTATATGAAATGTTGGAGGGTATTCTTCAAGAAGAGGAAGAAAATCAAAAATATGAACAACAAAATGGCAACAAATATATACCTATCAACAATTGAATCTAAAAATCAAATGAATAAGAAATCTAATGAACAGAATAAACTGGTGAATAAGATAGAATCAGAAGCATGGAATGGAACAGACTGACAATTCTCAGAGAGAAGATGGGTGGGGGTGGGAAGAGATTAAACAAAGATCTTATAAACATATCTGTATTACCTATGGACACAGACAATAGGGTGGCAAAGGCTTGGGAGGAGCGGGAACTGGGCGGAGGGAAGCAATGGGGGATAAAAAAAGGACATCTGTAACAATCTCAACAATAAAGTTTAAAAAAAAGAAATGTGACTGGAACACTGTCTCTTAAGAATCATATTTGCTCATAAAAACAAGAAGAGATTGAATTAGCTGTAAAATATGCTTTGACAAGCACACAATAATGAAAGATAGCAAAAAGAAAGCAAGAAACTCACCTAGGAGAAGAGGGTGAGATCTTGGGGAGCTGCTTAGATATACAGTGGTACCTCGAGATATGAGTGCCCTAACATACAAGATTTTTGAGATACGAGCCTTCAAGCGAGCGATTTTTGCTTTGAAATACAAGCAACATTTGAGATAGGAGTAATCGCGTGCATCGGCCGGCTGCACACGACCCACCAGTTTACCGCGACTCGAACGTCTCATAGTTTCCACGCCTCAAGGTTACGGAACGAATTAAACTCGTATTTCGAGGTACAACTGTATATAAAAGGAGATGGACCAGGTCTAGTTGCTCTTGAATAAAGGATGTCAAAAGGAGATGTCTAATTATTATCATATCCAAAAAAAAAAATAGTTGGGGCTTAAGAATCTGTTAAAGGAAGAGACCCAAGTCCTTAGAAAGCAGACTGAGATAATTTCCCCAGAAAAATTTCAGGTCCAAAAAAGTATAGAATAACTTCCTGTTTAAGCTTCACAAAATAGAACCTAGGATAAAAACATTTACCAACGTGTAGATGTGGTAGGCTGAACAACATCCCTCTCAGAGACCTATACACCTTATTCTCCAGGACCTATGAATATCTTATGTTATGTGGAAAAAGAGACTTTGCAGATATGATTAAGGTTATGGACCTTAAAAGAGGGAGATTATCCTGGATTATTCATGTGGGCTCAACCTAATTGCTTGAGCCCTTAAAATTAGAAGAACAAAGCAAAAAGTCAGTCAGAAAGATGCTGCAGAACATGAGAAACAGAGACATGGCTGCATGACAAGATTCAAGGACTGGAGAGAGGCCTCTAGGAGATACAGGCCACCCTAGCTGACAATAGGGGCCTCAGTCCTACAACCCAGAGGAACTGGATTCTGCCAACAAAACAAATAGTGTGGGAGCAAATTCCCAGTGCCTCCCACCCCCTCCAGAAGGGAATACATACCTTTGATTTCAACCTTGTGAGATTTGAAGGACAGGAAACAGCTAAGCTACTCTCTACTCAGGCTTTTGACCCACAGACTGTGAGTTAATAAATTTGAATTCTTTTAAACTGCTAAGTATGTGGTAATGTATTACAACAGCAATAGAAAAATAATATAATATTCTTTGAGATTGGGATAGGCCTACAAAGATACAATTTGGTGATTTTACTTTGGGAATATTCAAGAGAATATCATGTTACCTAATTTTATTATAAATGTTGTCCATGAATATTTTTGGTTTTACTATCTAGTTACCGTGTTTATTTTTATGTGGAGATTTGTAAAGATACAAAAGTCTCTTCTATCTTCCCACCAAATGATTTTTCAATAATGTAATTGATGATGACATATCAGAGTTCAAAAAGGAAATATTATTTCGGACTTCAAGTTAACTCCCCTTACCTTGACAAATATTTTATGTATCAAACTTATTGATTTCCATACCTAAAGGCAACTAACTTTATTTCCTAGCTTTACATTTTTAAATGTTAAAATTTACCAAAATATAAAATAACTTCTAATTTTTATTGCCAGATATTTATTCCTATGATAATGGTTAAATAGACTATCAAGAAAGGCTCATTTGTCATGACCATTTTCAGTACTTCATTCAAATAGAATAGCCACTGAAATCAAGAAAATATTTAGTATACAAAAAAGAAGAGAAACAAGAGGTTACACTTTCCTTCACTAAGAAATGTGTTATCTAAGAAAGCTCCCTAGAAAACAAAGTTCTTCTGAAACAAACATTCTCCTTGAACATAAATGATTTTCAGAATAATCCATGGAAATATTTGGTACAAAGTATGTTTAAAATACTATTTTACAGGCCCTACACACTAGGTAGAAAGTTTACCAACCTTTGTTTCTTTTACTCTTAACCTTTGTACATGCAGGGACTTACATAAAACTACTTGGGTGTTTCATATGGTCATTTGCAAAATAAGAAATAAAATAAATAAAATCGATAACTAGGTTCTCAAATTATTTCATTCTAGAAATAAAATCTTCCTAGGTGAAATATTATACATATGAACTATGTTTTCAGATACTTTGTTATATTTTTCTTTAAAGACGAGATCTGCTTTAGGTAAGCTTTAAGTAAGTCAATTCAACACACACAGTATTCTGTAACAATAATAACTATAATGTTGATGCTTGAAACCTGGAGACTAAAAATATGATTTAAAACAATACACAACTCGGTCAGCGTGGTTCACCTTTCCCCTTTTGTTGAGCATCAACCTATGAACCAGGGGCCCATGGTTGGATTCCTGTTCAGGGCACATACTTAGGTTGCAGGCTCGGTCCCCAATGTGGGGCATGCAGGAGGCAGCCAGTTAGTGATTCTCTTTTATCACTGATATTTCTATCTCTCTCTCCACACACTCCTTTCCTCTTGGAAATCAAGAAAAACTTTTTTTAAAAATAAAACAGTACACAGATTTTACAAATCAAGTAAAATAAGTGAGAACTATAAGTGTTGTTATAAACATAGAAGGTGATATTTACCCAGAAGTGCCAAAATCATTGTACTGTACTTGCAAGTCTCTGTCCTAAGCAATTGTAAACAGGTGGACTCTCTTTGACTTCCCTACCACCTACTGGTGCAACTTGCGATGGAACCGAGGGATTAAACTGGGCAAGTGTGCACTTGAATTCAGTTGTGGTTAAGTTTGCTTTCATTACTAAAGGATCAGAGAACAGATATTATTTGTCTCAGAAATGTGAGCAAAAGAGCACTACGGCTAGACTAGAATAATGGGCGAGATTGGCCGAGATCAAACAGAATCCCCATCACTGCATTGTTGTGCCAATGAAGTACTCAGAATATGCCGGGGGTTCCATTCAACACAGGACAAAACGATCCCTACTGTTGAGTCAGACCTGCGGGGGAGAACCTGTTTTGGGTTTGAAAACTCCTTTGCGATTCTGCCAAGCAGCATCTTATACCAAAAAGATATATAATTATATCTTTTCTGCAGGCCTCTTACAGGTTCTAGGGAAGGAAGTTGACATATTTTCCTGTTTGTCTCCACCACCGGGACTGTGCCCTTTTGGACAGGGGCTGTGTTAGCTTCATCCTTTCATCCATATAATGCAATACAATGCCTGGAATTTATTACATAACAAAAGTTTGTTTGAGAGCTGAATGAATAGGCAGATGAGTTGAAAAGCTAGTGGCATCTGCAGATTTGACTCGTGCGTTTTCAGGCCATTTGTGAAACCTTACAGGAAACTACCTTAAAAATGTATGAGAGTCACTTTTCCTACCCAAAAGTACCTTTCACCTGTCCCCTTTGTTGCTTATTTTTATGTTGGTTAATGATTAAACTTATCAAATGTCCTTGAGCTTATAAATACAGTATAACCATAGATTACTTTTAGTTCACAAATGAAAATATCTGAAAATAATAAGATGGGATTATTCTTTTTAAAGGTTATGCTATGATTTATATTCTAAAGTGAGCCTGTACATTAAGCAACCTAGTCAGAAGTTCATTTTTCATTTACTTTAAATATTCATGTGCATTAAATCTGACCCACATGATTTATTCATTTCTAGGTTACCAGATTACACAGAGAATACCATGAGTTTATAACTCTCTAAATCTAACATGTGGATTATCTCTCAATGGAGTTTCAGTATGGCACTCTCCCTGATGTATTTCTTGGTAAAAATTTAAGCAGTTGTTGAATATCTGTACTGTCTCCTTTCTAGCCCTCATAGCAACGCCTACACAGTGATTATTGAGTAGCATCCCTTTGTGCTAGCAGCTGGCTTGCTTCTTTCAATGTATTTTAAGAACCATCCTAGTTACAAACTAAAGCTCTTATTAAAGTATTCCTCAAATTCTTTTTGACTAATCTAAGATCTGGTTTCTACATGACATGACTTTTCTTAGTCATATATAAACCAGATATTAAATGGACCCAAAACAGATTTCAAAAAAATAATAATAATTTCTAAAAGATGTTGGGTTTTTTATAGGATCATTTCTTGTACACAGATATTTTATTAAACACTTAGTCTTCTTACTTATGATCTATGCAGAATTTTTTAATTGTTTTTAAACACAGGTGATGTTCACCATATTTAATAATTTGTTTAGAGCAGGTATTGACCAATCAGAACAGATCCTGGTGGCCATAGCATTGGACGAGGGTCCTGGATGGCCCCTGATGTGACAGATGCTACCTTATTAGGGGCTGGATTGTGCAAGTCATGAATGAGTCTTGGGAACAACCAGGGTTGATGAAATGGTGGAAAGGGTGCTCAGGGGCTGGAGGCACTGGCTTTTTATCAACAGGTAGAGTGATAATTCAATAATTCAACAAGTGTGCATGATTATAGCATGTCTTGGTTTAAAATAAGCCCCTTTTTAAGATTTTTTGTTATTTTTTAATGAAAATGGATGATAAAGACAATTGAAATAAAAACTCTCTCACTAAGGAAGTCCTATCTTGTTGTATTTTCAAGGATTCCCCACAATTAGGTTAAACAAGGTCTGAAGCTTCTGCAGTTTGGGGAAGGGGAACCTTCTTAAGAGAAAAACGCTTTTCTTGTGCACATTTCACAAAAACCTATGACTATATGAATACATTGATAGAGATCCTAAAGCTTCAACTTCATTATCATCTCTAAATCCATCTGTAGAATATTCAGCAGAAATTGCATAATTGATTGACTCTTCAAATTGATGCTCATGTAGTCAATATAAATTGTGACCCTAGGAAACTGAGAAATCTATTTAAATCCAGACTTAATATCAGATGTGACAATAACTGTGTTTCCATACAGTGAACAGGAAAATCAAATAGGTCCATCTTGAAAATAAGGTAATATGTGCTTATTTTTCTAACCTAACTGGTCATTTTAAAAACTGGGCTAATGATTTTTCTTGTACCTTGGAATGGAGGAACCTCCAAAAACAGTAAGTCTGTCTTTTTTCTCCCCTGGAAGTTTCTTTTTTTAATTTATCTTTATTATTGAAAGTATTAGATGTCCCTTCCCCCCCCATTGAATCCCTCCACCCTGCACTGTGCCCCCCCTACCCCCACTGCCTTCACTACACTGTTGTCTGGGTCCATGGGTTATGAATGTATGCCTATAAATTCTTGAGTTAATCTCTTCCCACTCCCCTTGCCCCCTTCCCTCTGAGCTTTGTCAGTCTGTTCCATGCTTCTATGTCTCTTCTATGTTCATCAGTTTTTGTTGTTCATTAGATTCCACATATATGTGAGCTCATAGGACACTTGTCTTTCTCTGACTAGCTTATTTCACTTAGCATAATATCTCCAGGTTCCTTCATGCTGTCTCAAAGGGTACGAGATCTTTTCTTTTTGGAATTTTCTGTTTGGAATTCTTTCCTTATAAAAACTGCTGTGGACTCTAACTTCAAGCACCAAACTAAAATTCAAATTTCTCTGACCATAGGCTGAATGCTTTGATATGATCTGTCAGAGGGTGAAAGATATTTTTATCTGAAAGAGGAAAACCACTATCTTGACAGCACAGCTCCTGGGGAAAAAAAAAGACTGGAATGATGGGAAGATGAGCACAATGTCAGCCTCCTGTCAATGCCTATAAGCCAGAAATTCGCAATCCTCATAGCCCAGTAGAATCACCTAATGCTAAGGCCATGTCAGATTAATTAAGTCAGAACCTCGGGTGAGACCTCAGCATTTTTAAGGGGGTGATTTAAAAGTGTGATCCTTATGCACAAAGTTGAGAACCATTGCTATTAACCTTATAGTACAAGCAAATGAAATAAAAAGCGAATAAAGTGTTTCATGAGGGAATATCTGAGATAGGATGGGCATAAGGTGTATAACTTGTCTTTAAGACAAAAGTTTAACCAGGGAGATACTTTGGGATTTGCAGTTATGGAAATTCAGAGACAACGAACATTTGGCATGTGCACGGACGGGTCTTTTCATAGGAGGTGTTGCAGGTAGAACACTGACAAGTAGCCTGTCAGCAAAAGGGATTGAGAAGCTCACGGATTGACAGAGGAAAATGAGAGTGGACAATGTACAGTAATTTCACCTGACAGACTCAAAAAATTTATCTATGTTACCACCACCACCCATCTTAAGGATGATTGAAGACTTAATTGGGTGAATATTTGCATAGCCTTAAATGTATCACATCATCAGAGCCAGTGAAATTTAAGCTACTAGTATTTAATCCTAACTGTTACCAAAGTTTAGTGATACTTTTAAACAATTTGTATTTTAAGTATTTTTATTTAACATAATGTTCACTATGTGCCAAGTAACTAAACTGAAAAAGAAATAAGGATATTAAAGTTGAGAAACACAAATAACTATGAGGCTATAGTATGATATGAGTTGTCCACATCTATAATAATAAAAGCATAATATGCTAATTAGACCTGATGTCCTTCCAGACATCCTTCCAGATGACCTTCTGGATGAAGCTGCAGTGGGGGGGGAGGGGGCCGAACCCTCCTTGCACAAATTTCGTGCATTAGGACTCTAGTGAATAATAAACTGGATGGATGGATGGATGGATGGATGGATGGATGGATGGATAAGAAAATAGCAGAACTGGAGCAAGGACAAAGACAGTAAAGTAAATGCTAATGTCTCTAATGAAAGTTGTAGAATAACCAGAAAACTGATTTTTTTAATAGAGGCAATGAGGGATAGAGAGTAATAATTTTTTATGCAAAGAATCTAAACACATAATCTGAAATGATTTGGGGTCCTAGATTTAAGTGAGGTTCTGAGAAATGTTTTTTGAGTATTAAAACCTTTGGATTTCTGAGGAATTTCAATTTATGGAGACAATGGAATTGTATGCATGCTACCAACCCTGGAAATTCAGCCTATGTGGTTGCCATGTGTCATTAAGGGGAGGTACATTTGGAGGTACATGTGGAGGAGTCATCAATAGGTACAAAAGATAGTTTGGAGAAAACTCAAAGAAGCCAATGTTGGTATAGCAGAGCAAAAGAGGGACTGATAGATCCACTCACAGCATGAAAACTGAGGGGTCCTGGGAAGACCCAGAGAGGTTAGAGGAAAGGGGACTAAAGAGAATAAGAATGCAGTAAGGGGGTTGGGAGCTCTTTTAGCAATACCTAACTCAGCATTTTCCCCAAAGTCCACTCCTACAATAAAAGTATACTACTACATAAGTAAATAGAAATCTCTAGGTTCAACTTTATATTTGAGTAATGTACAAACCTCCTACACACTGTAAACATCTGACTTTGTAGTCTTCAGAGAAAAGGATTGGACCTTCAACATCTCTCCCACAGTATCTGCACATGGTGACTCTCAAAAATCCTTCCACAGATAGAGGCAAAATATTCTCTTTTGCTTTAATCTTTGGTCATTTAGCAGTTCTCAAAAGGCATTAAAGCATTTAAAAAAAAGTTTCTTTTCACCAAATTGCTCTGTTCTCCTATAAAATGTTTCTGTTCTTTTAAAAGAACAGTTTGGAGTGCCCTTGTTTCAAAATTTTAAAGAAATGTGAAATTTAAGTGATTGTCAGCCTGGTAGGTGATCAATCCAAAATTACTCCAATCCGTTTCTCAGTTTATCGATCCCCCTCATTAAGTACTATGAGCAAACATAATCACTTCATCTTTAAATGCTCAGAAGCATAGCCCTGAAATCAAGATGGGAGTTCAATATATGCCTCTTCTATTTAACCCTTTATCTTTTTTCAAGTGCTTCATAAATTGATTTATTTTAAGTTGCAATTATTCTAAGAAAGGAAAACTTTTTAAGAACAAGGATCTTTGCTGTTACTCTGTTTTCACATTTTCTCATTGTTCATGTCTGACACTTCCTATCAAGCTCTGCCTTTCAAGTGGGCAGAGTGGAGGTGGGGGCCAAGAGGGTGCTAAGCCAGGAAGCCCTACCCAAACACAAGTCTTTGGTAACTGCTTCCTCTTCTAAGCTCTTGTAGCACAAATTATGTTAACCATTCACTCCATACTTAACCTGTGTAGTATAGTTACTATTTGAGGCCTGGTGCACAAAATTCATGCACGGGGTGGGGGGCTGTCCCTCAAACCAGCCTGCACCCTCTCCTAACTGGATCTGGCCTAAATGGGCAGTCAAACATTCCTCTAACAATCCAGGACTGCTGGCTCCCAACTGCTTGCCTGCTTGCCTTCCTGATTGGCCTTAACCACTTCTGCCTG
The DNA here is from genome assembly GCA_011751065.1 of Lasiurus cinereus. NCBI lineage: Eukaryota > Metazoa > Chordata > Mammalia > Chiroptera > Vespertilionidae > Lasiurus > Lasiurus cinereus. The sequence goes on along the minus strand of JAAGEH010000393.1, from coordinate 6,570,004 downwards.
CCAGCCTGATAACCCCCTAACTACTCCCCTGCCAGCCTGATTGATAGCTAACTGCTCCCCTGCCTATTTGCCCCTAACTTCCCTCCCCTGCAGGCCTGATCACCCCTAACTGCTCTCCCCTGCAGCCAAGGCCCCCCCCCAACTGCCCTTCCCTGCAGGCCCAGTCATCCCCAACTTCCCTCCTCTGCCAGCCTGGTCACCCCTAACTTCCCTCCCCTACTGGCCTGGTCACCCCCAACTGCCCTCCCTTGCAGGCCTGGTCCCTCCCAACTGCCCTCCTCTGCTGGCCTGATTGCCCACAACTGCCCTCCCTTGCAGACCTGGTCCTTCCCAACTGCCCTCTACAGCTAGCCATCTTGTGGTGGCCATCTCATGTCCACAACCATCTTTGATCACATAGGGGCAGCCATCTTCTGTGTTGGAGTGATGGTCAATTTACATATTACTCTTTTATTAGATAGGATAGAGGCCTGGTGTAGGGGTGGGGGCCAGCTGGTTTGCCCTGAAAGGTGTCCCAGATCATGGTGGGGGTTCCCTTGGGGCATGGGGCAGCCTGGGTGAGGGTCCTGCAGTGGTTTGCAGGCTGGCCACATCCCTCTGGCAACCCAAGCAGAGGCCCTGGTATCTGGGATTTATTTATCTTGAATAATTGAAACTTTGTAGCCTTCAATAGAGCCAAGCCTCCTGCTCACTCCGTGGGCACATCCATTTTTGTTGGGATTTATTTATCTTCTATAATTGAAACTTCGTAGCCTTGAGTGTAGGCCTGGGCTGGCCAGGGTGGCAGGGAAGCTTGGCTTCCTCCATTGCTGGGGAAACCCAAGCCTCCTGCTTGTTGCAGCTCCATGGCCGAAGCCATTTTGGTTGGGTTAATTTGCATACTTGCTCCTGATTGGCTGGTGGGTGTGACTTGTGGGCGTAATGGGGGTGTGGTCAATTTGCATATTATTCTTTTATTAGATAGGATTCTGCAAAACAATAAATTATCCCAAAATTTAGTGGCTTGGTGGAACCACTTTATTATGCTTTTGAATGAAGTAGATCAGAAATTAGGTAGGACACATGGAAATGGTTTATCTCTGTTCCACAATGTGGTACAGCTGGTAGTTATTCAATGACTGGGGGTCTGGAATCATCTGGAGGTGACTGGCAGTTCATGCTGTCTCTAAGCATCAACCGTTAAGGTAGTAACTTCAGTGGGACTTGGACTGGAGTTTTTAATGAAGCACCTAGTTGAGCCTCTCCATGTGGCCTGGAGTTCCTTACAGCACAGTGGCCTCAGAATAGTTCAGGAGGAGGGAACAGCTGGCCAGTGGGCCAGATAAGGCCCATGAAATCATTTGATCTGGCCTTGCCTAGGCATTAGGGGTGAGTTAACTGAATGTTTGACCAAAGATAGCAGACTGATTTTTTAAGTTGATAATTTTGTATGACCCATGAATGATAGTATAAATAGCCAAATGGCCCTTGGCAGAAAAAGGTTTCCCACCCCTGTTAGTTAGTCATCTTCTCCAGTAGCTCAACGTTTCAGCAGTGAGGGTCTGCACAAGTAAAGCAAAGCTGTGTCATCTTTCATGACTCAGCCTCAATAGCCATGCAACAGCATTTTCTCTGCATTCTATTGGTTACAAGCAAATCCCTAAATCCAACCAGATTCAAGGGAAGAAACATAGACCTCACTTCAATGTAGGAATGCCGAAGAATATGTGGATATGTACATTAAAACCACCACAATATGTTTCCTTATTATTTGTTATGTATACTATGTCCTGGTTCTTCAGCTTCACATTGTTCTAAGCTGAGAAGATTGTCAGAAATAGCAAATAAAAATACAGAATTCCCTTATTAAATCTGAATTTCAGATGAATAATTTTTAACATAGAGACATAGATATCTCCAGTGCAGTATTTAGGCAATACTTTTACTTAAAAAGTATTTGTTGTTTATCTGAAATTCAAATTTTACTCAAGCACATATTCCAGTGCTATAAGCATCAGAGAGCTTCAATTATGCCTGTTATGGATCCAAATATGGTATGTGATTACATTGCCGAATAACTACATCTAGAAGATTGATCACTAGACTCTGCTCCTCTAGAGCAGTGGTTCTCAACCTGTGGGTCGTGATCCCTTTGGGGGTCACACGACACTTTCACAGGGTTCGCCTAAGACCATCGGAAAACACAGGTATTTACATTATAATTCATAACAATAGCAAAATTAGTTACGAAGTATGGTTGTGGGTCACCACAACATGAGGAACTGTATTAAAGGTTCACGGCATTAGAAAGGTTGAGAACCACTGCTCTAGAGGAAACATTAAGTGAAATTGCACATTCTACACCCAGATCTTCAGATTGCCAGCTCAGCATGACAGGCAAGTCCTTGAGAGTCTGGTCTGAGATTTCACACCCAAGAACAAAATAAGTCATTAATTTTTCGAATTTTAGAGTTGCTGTCACTGGTAATTAGATTGGAAAACTCTACAGCAACTTTCTCTTAGGTTTTTAAAATAAAACTGGGCACTTTTATACAAATTGGCTTTTTTAAAAAAAACTGTTTTAAAATGTTCCTGCTTCCTTTCATCATCATCAACACAGTTCTCTTTCTGTACCAATTTTGGAATGTTCATTCTCTGAAAGGTGTTTTTTTCCAAATGTGCTGTAAGGTGTTCAACAACAGAAGGGCCCCAAACTATTGGAAAGGGCTTATAAATCCCAAACCTTGTTTATGCACTGAATATATAAGTATATTATTACTATTTTGTGAAAATTCCTTTTCAGCTTCATATTTGTGTGGCTATGAGAAAAAGATTGAGTTGTCTACTGAATTTCTATCATACAGAGAAACATTTTATTTTTAAATGTATCTCAGCAGTAGGTTTGTTTACAAAAATTGGGTCTTTTAAGGTTGGGTTTAGATAAGATAGGAAAAAAAATTTGAAAAGAGTTGCTTTGCATAAAATGAAACAAAATAGGGGGTAGGCACAATGGAGTTACTGAGTGAGGGAGGAAATAAAAGAGTCACCGAAAGAAAGTTAGCCCAGCAATGCAATGGGATACCTGTACTCTACAAGAAAAATGACCAATAAAAATAATAAACAGATAAAAGTTAAATAATGCATGGTATTTACAAATTGATTTAATAATTCTCCTTCCTTTATTGTTGCCCTTGAGTGTTCCCCTCCCACACTGATTGTGGGTTTGGCCCTGTGTTTTGTTTTGGTCAGTGGCAAACCTGACATAAGCATTATTTTAAAAGTGATCTGTCTCTTGCTAATCTTCAGAACTCTGTTGCTGCTGCCATATTAAAAGGCAAGGCTAGTCTCCTGGATGATTGAAGATACATGGCCCAGTCATAAAAGTGGTGATTCTATATGTAAAAATGAATAGATGTAAATGAGAATTTAATAAAGATAGAATTAAAAGTTTTCTCTAGCCCTAACAAGTTTGGCTCAGTGGATAGAGCATCGGCCTGCAGACTCAAGGGTCCCAGGTTCGATTCTGGTCAAGAGCATGTACCTTGGTTACAGGCACATCCCCAGTAGGGGGTGAGCAGGAGGCAGATGATTGATGTTTCTCTCTCATGGATGTTTCTAACTCTCCCTCTCCCTTCCTCTCTGTAAAAAATCAATAAAATATATTTAAAAATAAATAAATAAAGAATATTGGTAATATTGACTGCCTTATGAAGATGATATGCATTATATTTTTCTTTCATGTGTTTTTGATAACACATGATTATTTCCAAGAATATGAGTCCATAACAATAAGATTCAACTGAAAAATTATCTGTTTATAGATTTTGAGTTTCAGGAGGCAGGGTATTTTATCTCTGTGTCCCTGGCACAAAGCACAAAGCTGGAAAGTAAGTGATGGACTGTGTTTGTTGAATAAATGAATGCCTTACAAAAAGAAGATAAACCTCAGAGAAAAGAAATCCCTGTTCTGACACTATGTTAGAATTATAGCACCATTGAAATTGGCCAGAACAAATGAGCTTTATCAAGAGCAGGGACTCCCAAATTCTAGGACTTGGTCCAGTGCCAGTCAGTGATTAAATTGTCAATGATTTCAATTTATCTGCAAAATAATAATAATAATAATAATAATAATCACTAACATAAGTTAATTTAAAACCAAATTAATTCTACTTTCTTAATTTTTATAATTACGTTTCCTTATTTATTAAAATGTCCATTTGTTCAATATGACAAGAATGGGTAGCAGTCAGTTTGTTTTATTAACTTGCTCACTTAGCCAAGTAGAAAAATCAAAACACTATTATTACTCCTAAAAACTGAGTGGAAATATTTCTGATGTGTAACTTTCAAAAGTCAGAACATACCCAGCAAGTGTTACAGACACCTCAAAAAATGACAGAGCACAGAGCAAGTTCCGAGAAGACACTGTGTGACCCACATAAGTAGAGGAATATGTACCCAGTTATGCTACCAGTGACCAGAAGAAGAGTCACATGAGCAAATGACAGTAACAGAGAGAATGCTGCAGACTTTGTCAGAGCCGCACACGACAGAGTGAATACTTGATGAAAACCTGTGACTTTGAATCTGACACAGACATTCACTTTATAGCACTTAGTGATCCAGTAATCACATCCACGGAGTCATCTCCATTGGACTCCCTGAGTCCCTTCTGCCCAAACACATCCAGCAGCCATTCACTCTTTGAAGCTTTGCTACATTTCAGTTTGCTACAACTGAAAATTGGGTGCAGATCCCTTCCTGTCTTGGCTTCTACAACCTCTCTTTTCACGTATTCAGGATTCTATTTCACATTCCTCTCTCGGCGACCCAAGACCAACAGCTCCTTGAAACCTTGGGGAATTTTTGGCTATCTCCAATTGAGCCCCACCTATCCCCAATCTTGCTTTAAGAGAAGAATCACATTTTCTACCAATTTTTTTTTTGTTAGAACATCTAATATAATCTCCTTGTGGTGGCTGAGGTTTTTTGGAAACACAAAAGCTAGAGACTCTAATCTTTTTTTTTTTTCCTTTCCAACCTATCACTTTCTCCAAAGGAGAATTATCAGGAGGAAACATATTTTTTTATTCTATTCTATCATTTTATAAACTCATTAAGTATTTTCAACCACTTAAAACAACTTTCAATTCTTGGTTATCATTCTACAAATAGTCTGTTTCTCTCTTTCAGAATGTAATGATACTTTTCAATCTCCAACAGGAATTTTTGAAACTTGATTTTTGTATGAATACAGCGAGTTTATTGTTTTTTCCAACATTTATAAAATTCTTGAGGATTTCAAAGAAGTAGTATTTAATATCTACATGAATAAGTTCAGGATGGTAGACAAGAAGTGTACAGCAAGACATCCTGGAGAAAAATTAGGTTTCTAATTTAGTCTGAAATTTATAGAATATGAATTACAGTTAATGCATATTCCTTTGGTTTGCTAATTTATAATGCATTTAGTTAAAAATGTTAATAGCCTCAGTAGAGAATTGCACATTTTCATGACTTTGGAGGATAAGATTTAAAAATCTAATTAATAGTTTCATTTATAAATGATTACATGTTATAAACTGATTAACCCACTTCCATATATGTTTCCTCCTTTGGACATTTGACAGAAGAGATTGAGTTTGGGGCACCTTCCTAAGTGCAGGAACACTGCCAGGAGAAGGATCTGTTTGGAGGTGGCCCCAATTAATGTTAGGTTGGGTAGACTGGGAAAATAACTCTTGGCTGGCTGCCTGGGAACAGGGCTATCTCACCAGTGCTGAGAGAGTATAAAGCTTCCAGCTTTCATGTGAAAACAGCCTTAGAAATAGAAAAAAGGAAAAATGTGATGTCAGTTTACATTGTTTTTAACTTGTCATTATCATAAAGCCAGGATGTATTTTCAAGACCCATGGCTATAAGATCAAGTTTATCATGTACTTTTAGCTCAGAAGAAAATAAACCCAATCATTTACATTTACTAATAAAGACACCCTTCCTGCTCAAGCCAGTTTGGCTCAGTGGATAGAGCATTGGCCTGTGGACTCAAGGGTCCCACGTTCGATTCCAGTCAAGGTCATGTACCTTGGTTTCGGGCACATAAACAGTAGGGAGTGTGCAAGAGGCAGCTGATGGATGTTTCTAACTCTATATCCCTCTCCCTTCGTCTCTCTGTTAAAAAAAATCAATAAAGTTTTTTGTGGGTTTTTTTTTTTAAAGACACCCTTCCTCGCACAGTAATATGTGCCATTGCGCTGGCATCTTTGTTGCCTGTGTGTGAGAAAATGAAAAGGAAGCAGGGAATTAGGAAGGTTTACAAGGATAAAATTCAAGCAATGCCCAAGACAAAGGCAGAGACAAAGAAAAGCTGCCTCGTAAGACAACCTTAAATGCTAATCTCGACAAAGCATGAATGGATAGCTGATCCCGCTCTCCAACTGCTGCTGACAGCTGCGCACGGAAGGTATGGAAGGGTAGTGAAAGTTAGAGGCCAGCCCATAGCTATGCCTGATATGCCTCACTGGTTTCTGAAGCAAAAAGCAAACTGCAACATCAGATAGCTTCGGGTCACTGTGAAACAAGAAATGTAAACAAATTCTAGTGAAAGCTTTTGTTGATGCAAACTAGAATAGCACATGAAATTCAATTTCAGAGGAAAACTTTAAAGTTCACAAAAATACTTAAGGGAAGAAAAGGATATGTAGTTTTATAAAAGCCTAAGTGTTTAAATATAATATTATCTGTAATTTTTTAAAGGAGCCAGTTTAGGGTGTTCCTTGGAAAATTATAATTATTTCAAATGCCGGTTGAATATATTAAACTAATTTTAGAGCTTGTAATATGAATCCTTGTACTGAGATGAAAAAAGCAAGATAACAGACCAATAACCTATAGGTCTCATAAGAAAAATGTTTCCTAATATACAGAAGCCTTTGAGGAAAAAAAAGGGGGGAGGGAAGTCCAAAGAAAAGAGCAAATTACCTTCATTTTTAAAAATATAATCTCTTTCAAACAAATCATTGGGTCGCTTTAAGTACATTCAAAATTACATTAAGAGGGTTCATTTAAATTGCTTTTCAGAATTGACTAGTATTCATTTTATCTAAGGAAAAAACATTGTTCACATACAATATTATAATTATATCTATCTATTCGTTGTGCTTAGCTAAAAAATTTTCCAGACATATGCAGCTGACAATTAATAATTAATTCAATTTTACATTATGTTTTGCTTTTTCTTTTCTTTTTTAGTTAAATATAGTTGGTATACAATAAGATATTACTTTTAGGTGTATAATATAGTGATTTGACCTTTGTATATCTTATCATGTATACTATTTTCAACTTAACAGTGCTTCTTTCATATATATATGTGTGTATATACAGATATATATATATATACAGATATATATATATTCATATATATATTTGTACATATACATATTAGATTTACGGTTATTTTGTTTTTCTTAATGTCTTTGCTTTTTTTAAAGTATTTAATATGTACCTGTAGCTTTATGTAGTATGATCATATTAATAATTTTTTATTTGGGTTAGGTTTTTGTCTTTTTAAAATAATATTCTCTTGTTTGCTTGGCTCTCCTGTGATCCATGCCCTTGTAATAATCCCTACCCTTGGCTGGTGGTTAAAACTATGACTTTCTTCTAACCAAAAGAATATGGCAAAGGTGATGGGATGGGATGTCAACCTTGTGATTATATTTTGTTTTATAAGACTCCACCTTAAGTGGTTTAGCAGTAGAAGACTCTCCTGCTGGCCTCGAAGAAGCCAAACAGCCATGCTGTGAACTTGTCTATGGAAAGGGACATAGACAAGAAATTGCAGGCAGCCTCTAGGACATTAAGGTGCCTTCATCCAACAGCCAGTGAGAAGCCCAGACCCTCAGTCATGCAGTCACAAGGAAGTGAATTCCTCTAACAATGTCATGACCTCTAAAAAGGAATCTGGTCCTGCCAAGACCTTGATTGCACGCTTACAAGACACTGAGCAGGAGTTTTGGTTTAGCAAGTCTATTCTTGACCCATAGAAACCGTGTGAAAATACGTGAATGTTGTTTTAAGCTTCTAAATTTGTGTTAATTTGTTACATAACAATAGAAGACTAATATATTACCTTTCCCTTTTCTTCCTCCCCTCTACCCAGATCACCAACACCACCATCACCACCCAGGTAACCCAGGTGACAAAATTTCTTAGATTATAAAGTTATAATTATTCACAAAATGTAAATATTTATTCTGTGGGGATCTAAAGTATATTTCAAAATTTGGATATTAATCAACATCACCAGCATCCTGCTTTTTGTACTTTTCCAATAACTCATGGAAATCCTTCCAGGTTCTCTATTATGGTTCTACTACAGTCTTTTTAATGGCTGCCAAATAATCCATGATGTAAATGTGCTGTGATGAGCATTCACTTGTTTCCATGAGAAAAGTTACAACCAATATTCTGTATGTAATCCTCATGGGTGTTTTTACTTCTACTAGCTAGATTCCTAAGAGAAGGACTGTTAGATCAAAGTCAACTTTCCAAAAAGAATGTAATAATTTACTTTTTTGTTAGTAACATCTGAAAATGCTTCACCTCTCAATTCCTGGGCAGAAAGTCGTGTTTTCTCCCTTCTTTTTAATTTTGGCCAGTTTGAGGGATTACAGATGTTAGTTTAATTTACTTTTGCCTGACTTTCAGGAGTTTGAACTTTTTCAGATTAGCTTTTCTATGATTTGCCTAGTTTTATCCAGTGCCCATATTTCTCTTGGATTATATCCTTGTTCCTTTGTAAGGACTTTGTGTATTATAAATATTAATCTTCTTTCTGTGTTCTACATGCAGATATGTTTCTAAATATATTCTTTTTTTCACTCATCTTTTTAAAAAATAAAATCTCTCCTTCCCCTCATTTTATACCCATGGTTGTCTAGATTTTCTATAGTTGTTTATTATAATGTTTTTATTCAATTTAACTTTTAATCTCTCCAGAATTTGTCTATATGGTGTGAGTTACTGGTACAATTTTATTTACTTCCTGATGGGTAGCCAATTGGGCTAGTACCATATGGTGCAAAAAACATCATGTGCCAATGATTTAAAATACCACCTTGGCCATATGTTAAATTCTCATCCTTACCAAGATCTATTTTTCACATTTGGGATTCTTTTCCACTGGTATGTTCTGATGCCAATGCCATATTGATTCAAATACAGTAAATTACTGCATGTTCTCAACTACTAAAGTCAGCTCTCTTCCTCTAGTCCTCTTTCACAAAAATCTTACCTTAACTCAGGCATTCATTCCTTCCTTTAAAATTTTTAAACTCTTCATCAGATTTTAAAAAAAGAAAGCTTGTGAGCAGTTCCAATTAAAAAAGAATTTTATTTTTATATTAACATTTTAAAAGATCCATATTTTAATGTTAGTCATTCTTTTCTCCCAAAACTGTATTCCAGCCCTTTGTTCAAATTGCATGTTATGCTCTTCAAAACAAATTATGTATTTTTCAATGTAGGGATAAATTCAGCACCAGTTCTCTCCTTGGGATTCTCACAGAATCTGGGACTCACTAAAACACAAACATAAGCTCAGCAAATTTTCTCCTTTTCGCCTTTCCTCTTCCTTTTTTTTTTCTTTTTAAGCCTTTTTTTCTGCCTTTTCTTTCTTTTTAATGATTATTCATGTAATGAGAATTTGAGTCCCTACAACTGCAAAGTACTTAAACATGATGAGGCAATATGTACGTGGGGATTTGCATTAACAGAGGCTAACTTAGTAAAAGTTACTTTTATTAAAAAGTAAATAAAAACTTTTGCACAATTTACTTTTCTTTCTTTCTGGTCAGGTTTTTATGTTAAAATATTTATCTGCTTTGCTATCAAGCATGATGTCAAATTTTATAATATTAGCTGTTCTCAAAAATGGTAAGTTAAATGCAGAGTCCTGCAGAAATGGCAATGATTGCATTTGCTTTTGTAATCTCCTTAAATGGAAAGCATTATCAATCAAATGAGTAGAATCAGATACATTGATATTAAATTATAGTCATTTCTTTCTCCTTTTTTATGCTAATTGTAAACAACTTTCAGAGGGGAAAAGCCTTTAGGATAATAATAAAGTATATTTTTCTTCTAGACAAATATTTCATCAGATTTAAAGTCAAACAAAAAAATATGCTTTCTTTAACTGTACCACCATTGAAAATATAATTTTAAATTGCCAGTATATTTCAACCAGACCCCTTTTATGCAAGAAACCAAATATATAAACTCTGAGGCTTTTACTACCAACTGTGCAAGATTTATCATTCACCTGAGTAAATGGAAGAATAACTGTAAGCATATTGCTTTCTCTTAAAACCTTAAACAATAGGCTGAAAGATCAACATAATTATATTTCCCTTTTATTTGTAAGTATGCCCCCTGCTGCCCCAGTTGCTTTTCCTCTGTCTAGCAAGAGGATAGCTCTGTTAGAAATTGTCTGCTACCTTGAAAAGAATATCTTCTTTCCTCTACAGCCCAACTAAGTTCTAGACTTACTATATTTCCTAGTTTCACAAAGTTAAAAAAAATTTTTCAAGTATCTTTATAACAAATAGAAAATAGAATACAGCAAAGAATTTCTTTTTTTTAAATATATTTTATTGATTTTTCACAGAGAGGAAGGGAGAGCGATAGAAAGTTAGAAACATCGATGAGAGAGAGACATCGATCAGCCGCCTCCTGCACGCCCCCCACTGGGGACGTGCCGCAACCAAGGTATGTGCCCTTGACCGGAATCGAACCTGAGACCTTTCAGTCCGCAGGCCGACGCTCAATCCACTGAGCCAAACCGGTTTCGGCAAGAATTTCTTAATTTATTAATAAAATTTTTTCCAGAAACCTCAGAACAAGAAAAATGATTTCATGCTGTAATGGTAAACCTGAACCACGTAATTTGCTGGTACTCAGGTTATGCTGTACCCATTTTGGTCTTAGAAACTTACTTTTCCAAGCATGATAAATTAAAAATAAAGATGAATTTCATTTTTCCCATTTGCTAAAATCAAAACAATGTCAAATAAAATGGCATGCTGAATAGACTTACTCAAATACGGTGAAGACTGAAAAGTCTGGGTGTTAACAGGTTAGCATAAAATGGGTAGACAGTACATCATGAATAAGAATTCACTTGCACTTGTCAACAATAAGACATGGATTACATGGACAATTTTGAAAACAATAGGTTTTTCCAGTTGTCAAATATATTATCCTCATTTTAAAACTAGATTAAGAAAGTACACCCTGTCTCACTGTGTCCAGTCTAATGTTTATGCTCTCCTTTTTATTTCTTACATTATCTTCTAAGACCCCTCCATCAGTATGTCATTTAAAAATTCACTCATTACACTAAGTTAGAAACAACTGGTGTTATGTCCAGTTATTTGTATTTGAAATGTATTTAATTTGTATGAAAGTCTTTGTCTCTTATTAAAGGAAACCATGGGGGAAAGATGAGGGATGTTAACTTGTGACTTGGAACATTCATTTCTTCCAACAGGGATAGGAAGACCTTGACTCTGGATCTATAGTTTCCTTATTTGGCTCCCATTTCCATTACAGATATTTTCTCAAATCCTTCTGATCACTTTGCCTGCTTTCTAAGAGAACATTACATTCTTCCAAAACTGAATTTATACCTATCTCAAAAACTTAGGTCCATCTTTCTAAGTCAAGTTCAGTAGAAATCCTCATATCAGACACATCAGCAATCTGTAACTGGTCAGTTCATCCAAACTAGTCAGTGTAAAAGAGCGAATCATGAAAAGTATTAAAAGTTTTGGGGGACAAGTTCCCTGACTTGTGGTAAGTATGCAACTATCCAAAGAGGGACAGAGAGAAAGCACATGAGAAAACAATCCCCACTCATTCACATTCACCTTTCTCTGGACATGATTGTATTCTGCTGAGTGAATATAGAGCACCAGTTTAACTGGCAAATTGTATAAATTGAGATATGCTCAGAGAGTTTCTAACTCAATACAACATGACCTCATAGACCAACGTTGACTAGATCTATAAAGCTTGAGCCAGACAGGAAAATCCAGTTACCCCAGAGAGTACTCTCAGGATATTTTTTCTACAAAAGAGCTCAAAAAAGGAAGATGTACTTTGACCTTCTCCAATATGTTTATAATACTAAGATAATAACTATTGGAAGGGATGAAAACTCCAGGAACAGCATAGATTGAAGAGCACAGACAATGGAAACAAGTCAAACAGTCACAGAAGAGTCCTGATTTGGTGAAAGAGGTTTTCAACTGTCATTTTTGTAGCCTGAAGCTGTTTACCCTTTTCTGTGATACTAACAATTGCAGATGTCACTATGATTCACTGAATAATGTTACCCTTGCCTTGAAATGCAAAATCCTAATTTCACATGGGTAGCATTTCATGGTACACAAAGAGAAAAACAACTTGCTAATGTGAAAACTTAAAGAAAATAAAAGTCTACAAGAATACTTGATGAAGTGAGGATAATTGTTTTAACAGCAGTGATAGATATTAATCAAAATTCATACAGCATTTATAAATGATGATTCATCTTTGGTAGACCCTTAATTACCACTTTCATCCTCATGATTGGAACCTGTTTCAGAAATTATAAAAACAGGTGCAAAATAAAAGAGAGTATAAATGTCACTCCATGTAAAAATCTGAATTTTAAAATTGATTACCCTTCATTATAAAAACATGTTCTCATATTCTGATTGTGAAGAAAAGAGAATGGGATAGATACACAGGTACATTTTGAATGAACAAAAAGGCAATTTTTAAAATTCAATCAATACTAGTTCCTCTATTTTTACTTTAGAATTTTTTATCAATATTGCTTTTATTTTATATTTTTAAATATTTGATAGATAATTCACATGGTCAAAAATGCAGAGTTCAAAAAGATATACAGTGAAGATTCCTCCAAGACTGTCACTATCTGCCCAGTGCCCAATTGTCCTTTCCCAGTAACAACTGTTTTATATAATAAATATGTTATTATGAATATATACATATTATATATTCATGTTCCCAGTTCATACAAATGTGGCATATTATATTTTCCTGGACCTTATATTTTTATTTAACACTAGAGGTCCAGTGCATGAAATTCATGCACAATGGGGGGAGGGGATGTCACTCACCCTGGCCTGCACCCTCTCACAATCTTGGGCCCCTTGGGTAGAGTCTCTAGGCCTGGCTGGTGATCAGGGCCTATCAGGGATTTCCTTTCCTTGGCTGCCAACAGCCAGCCCCACCCCCACCACTGCCACTGCTTGCCATCTGTGTGGTACCGCCCCCTCGCCCCCCTTTTAGTCACCTCTCTCTGTGGACAATAGGCATGGGGTGTGATCACTTGGCTGGCCTAAGCCTCCCTCTGCAGGGTGATTGCTGGCCAACCCTGCACACCTGCCACAGTGTTTCTGGCCACTGGCCTGGGTCTTCCTCTGTGGGGCAATCAATCACAGAACCCCCAGATTAATCATCCCACAGAGGAAGGCTCCACCCACCTACTACAGCAACACCAGCCAGGTGGCCTGGGCCTCCCTCTTTGAGGAGATTGATTGCGAGCTCTGTGATTGATTACCCAGCAGAGGGAGGCCCTGTCAACCTGGCTGGGGCTCCACAATCAATCACCACTCAGAGGGTGGCCTGGGCTTCCCTCTGCAGGGCAATCATGGAGCAATGGCAGGGCCCCCCCAACCAATAACATCACACCTGCCTTGGCTGACCTGGCACCAGTGTGTATCATAGCATGGTCATCCAGAAGGTTATCTGGATGGTTGTTCTGCTGTTTGGTTGTTTGGTCTATTTGCATATTATGCTTTTATTATTATAAATTATATCTTAAATATCTTTCAGTACATAGGGCACTTGTTTGTGTTTAGTAAATGAAAATGTTTCTTTGTATTAATATACCATTTCTATTTAACCAATAAACTCTATGGACTTGTACATCCATCATTTCACAGTTGCAAGAATTTACTTATGACAAATATAATTGACTAGAGGCCCAGTGCATGAAAATTCATGCACTGGACGGGGTGTTCCTCAGCCTGGCCTGCCCCCTCTCACAATCTGGGAGCCCACAGGTGTGGGAGGTGATCCAGCAATCAGGGGAAGGCAATGCCCCTATCACACCTCTGCTGCTGCTACTGCTACTGCCGGCAGTGCAATCCTCGGCCAGCCCTGGTTACCTGAGCCTTGGGCGGCCCTGAGAGGCTGGGAAGTTGCCATCTGAGGCTTGCCTGTGTCTTGGGCCCACCCAGGGCGGCTAGGCAGCTGATATCCAATGCTTGCCTGCACCTTGGGCCAGCCAGCCCTGGGCGGTTGGGGGGCTGAGGGTGTGTCTGGCTGCACCATAAAGCTCTCATACCACCACCCATCCCCAGCAGGGCTGAAAGGACTGAGGGATTTTGGCAGGGTTGAGGAGACTGGGCACTGCTATCCTGTGGCTATGTGCACCACCATCTTTGTGATGGTGTGTTGGTCAATTTGCATATTCCCTCTTTATTAGATAAGATGGTTCAAAGAGTGAAATCTACATTTGTAACTTTGACAAATATCACCAAATCGCCCTTTATATGCATTTACTTTCATTTATACTCTTATGAACAATGAATAAGCATGCCTGTTTCAGGTTATCAATAGATTGTTATGAAAATCAAAACTGCCAATGTTATAAGAGCATTGGTAATGTATAGTTTTTAATACACATGTCTCTAATTTTCAGTAAGGTTGATTATATTATTACATATGTTTTTAATTTATGTTGTTATTTGTGAGCTATCTGCTCATATTTTTTTACTTCTTCTTTTGGGTTATTTGTCTATTGTTGATACTAAGGAGTTTTGTGCATAATAATGAGATTAATTCTTTGCCTGTAAAATGGCTATAAAACTTTTCCAAGTTTGTAATTTGTCTTTTGGCTTATCATGTGATGTTTTTGTCATGAAGAATTGTTTTCTTCTTATATTCACTAACTTCACTAAAAATACTTTATTGCAGATTTTGGATTTTCATTTGTAGTTTTACAAAAGCCTTTCTACTGACAAATTTTCATCTAGTATTGTAATGGCTTATATTTTTACATATAAATTCTTGATGCATCTGGAATTTATTATATATATGCCTAAATAACTGTTATGACCAGTTGACTGAACAACTGGTCAACCAGTCGCTATGACACACACTGACCACCAGGGGGAGCTTGCAGTGCAGGAGCTTCCCCCTGGTGGTCAGTGTGCTCCCCAGCCAACCTCCTGTGGTCCCTCTCCCTAGTTGGCCAGCCTCCCACAGTCCCTTTCCCCAGACTGGGCTATGTGACCAGGCCAAGGGACCCCACCTGTGCACAAATTCATGCACCAGGCCTCTAGTAGTATATAATGTACAATGTGGATCCAATATTTTTTCAGAGAGCTACCCATCACCTCAGAACCATTTGTTAAGTAATCTACTTTTACCCTTTTTGCATTTTAAGGTCCTATGCACATGTTTCTTTTTATATGCATAACGAAAGTCTAGCAGGATATATAAGAAACTAAAAAAAATGGTTACTTATGTGGGGGGAGGGAATAAAGGGAGAATATATAGTAGATACTGGGCATATGGAACAAAAGGTTATTATAGACTTTTCACTGTATTTTTAAATTAAATTTAATCAAAAAGCAAAATATAATGTGAAAAATATATACAATCATTATAAACTCAACCCATTTCTATTTATTGTCATATAATTATTCTGTTCTCAATGTTTTATAACTAATATAAAGTAAAATTAATTATTTGATATTTCTCTAAAACCCTGTGTATTTAAACATTTTCCCCCAACAAAGCAGATATAAATTGAAATTTTTTAACCAAGAGCAAACTCCTAATCAAAATGAGTTAATTGGGTTATTCATCTCAGATTTTAAATGTTAATCATTATGATGAACAAGGAGAAGATCATGTATAATTAACAATTTATTATATATAGTCCTATATTCTGAGAACATTAGTCTTTTCACATCTTTACAAAGTGAGTTAATTGTACAACTCTGAATAATGGCTAAAGACCTTTACAAAGTTTTTCTGAGATAAGAAAACAATTCTATTTTTTTTTCAAGTAATATTCTTAGATACACATGACATTGACTTGACAATTTTAGCACTTCAGTCTAGCTGCTATTCAGGTTACTTGAGACAATATATTGTCTTAACAGTTGACATTTTAAACAATCTTCAGTTGTCAAAGGCTGTATTCAAATAAGAATATCTGCATATTTTCCTAATTTATTATGGCATACTTCTTAAGATCATCTGAAAGCTATTGTTTGAAATCATTATAGAAACTCCTAAGCAATTGCATTTAATCTAATTAATAAAATAAAGACAAAGACCTGGATAAGAAAAGTTTTCATGTTAATAGACTTTATGCAACAAACTCATCTGTTATTTCTAAGCAATATCAAACACTTCAGCAGGGCCTACATATGATAATGCATCCTACAATATTAAATTAATTTTAGCCATTCATGTACTTGTAAACCCCTTTGAGTTGGATCTAATTTTCATTTTATAGAGATTAAAAACTGTTGCTCAAAGACATTTTTACAAATTGCCTAAACTGACACAGTAGTGAGACAGGTCTCCCCCTAGGACTTGTTTTTGCCCCTATACCTCGCTTCCAGGTTCTCTCTGGCTCTGACATCATATGTCTGTGATTTTTATCATGGCTTAATCTCTTTGAAACTTATTGTCACATCTCTGAGTGGGAATAAGCCAACCTGCTCCTAAATATTGTGCTGATGATTAACTGTGACTAGGGAGGCAGCCTAAGTGTCAGAGTGGCTGGAACATAATTTCCTCTTCTTTCCCAATCCTATCTATATATATAAAAGCCTAATATGCAACATGCCCCTTTGGGAGTTCGACTGGGAGACCAGGAGTTCGATCGCTTGCTATGACTGACCACAGGGGGCAGTGCAGAACGAAGAAAGTGTACTGACCACAGGAGGCAGCACAGAACGAAGGAAGGCCCCAGCCAGTAGCTAGGTAAGGGAGCTCCTGGCCAGCAGTTGGCAGCCGGGAAAGGGAGGCCTCAGCCGGCAGCTGGAAGAAAGGCCCCAGCCAGCAGCCAGAAGGCCCAAATCAGCCCTGATTGCTGGCCAGGCCTAGGGACCCTATCCATGCACAAATTTTGTGCATAGGGCTTCTAGCTTAAGACATAAGCAAGGCTAGTGAAACTTACCAAAGTGTTTGAACATAAATGGATTCTAAAATAAGAAAAATTATATGAACGTATATATTTAAAAAGATAAATAGTACTAAATTATTTTAATCTACAAAAGCGTAGTAATTTGAAATAGCATAAACCATTCCCTACATCCTCAGGCACACCAAGATCATCTACTTTTCCACAGCTGCTTTATACTTTGGATTGTTGTTTTGATGTGAATATTCCTTTTCCCCTGATGCCATATTACTTATTTGGGGTAGTCTTTCTAATAAAAATTGTCACATTATAAAATCAGTACCAATTTATTTATTTCTACATTTGCTTTATCTGTACAAAGCCACACAAGCATGGTTGACTTTCTTTTATTCAAAACACATCAATAATGTTGTAGGGCCAGAGTACACTTCATCTTTTCCTGTCAAACTGAAGTCAACTATCATACTATCTGGAATATTAATGAAGACCCTGTCAGATATTCAAATTATTGTTGGCAATGTTTATCAAAATCATTATGCTCAAGGAAAAACAATAAGCAAAAACCCTGAATACCTAAAATACATTAAACATAAATTTTTTCAGATTACCTTAAATCTTTAATTCCTAATGAAAAAAATTAATATGTGGCCAATAATGAATAAAATATGCTAAGTCCAAGTACTATGTAATCAGAATCGTTAATGTGATGAAGTAAAACAGTCAAAATTATGCCATCTGCTTGTTCCTTACTTAAGAAAAACCCATGTTTCAAATATTACCACTCTGCTAATAGTAAATTATTATTCATCTTAATGTTATCCAGAAGGAAAGAACTTGCCTAAAATAAACTTTCCTTTTTTCTAAATATGCTGAAGTAGTGATTCATATCTTTCCAATTTGGGGATATTGTTCAGTTGAAAATAACTTCTGAAGGGCTACCTGAAAATAAATAAGGTACATAAATGAAATGGTATAGTGTAAAACAGCCATCAGCCACTCTTCTGTGTAGTCAGCCCAGCTGGTGCTGCTCAGTGGTTGAGCATCGACCAGGAACCAAGAGGTTACCAATTCCATTCCTGATTAGGGCACACGCCTGGGCTTCAGGCTCAATCCACAGTAGAGGACATGCAGGAGACAGTTAATCAATGATGTTTCTCGCTCATCAATGTTTCTGTCTATCTCTCTCCTTTTCTCTCTTTAAAGATCAATTAAAAATATTTTTAAAGTAATATAGTTCCAATTGATCATGAATATTTACAGTAATAGTTAAGCGAAGTCACCTAAAAAATGTAATCCCCAAGTTCATGAAACATAAGTATAACCCAATTAAAGGTTGTACTATAGCTGAAGAAATTATGTATTAATCAGAAAGAAAGATTTAATGGCTTCAAAATCATAGAAGTCTTTTACAAACAATGGCAGTGATTACCCAGACCAGACTGTCAAGAAAAAAAAGTGGGAAATTTAGCCACCAGACTATCATAATAAAATTTATTTCCATGTAGGTTTACATGGAGAAAAATAAGATTTGCTTGAAAATAAGAGCTCTCTATCATATTTGTTTAAAAACTCTCAGACCTCATCCCAGACCTATCAACCACAGTGTGCTGGGAAGAAACATGGTAACTTGGCAATGTGTACATATTACAAGGCCTCGGGTAAATCTTCTCTGACAAGTTTGGGATGCACTGTTTGAAAAGAGAATGTCAAGCTATTAGCTGAGAAGATGTCTTTATGTGCTTATGGTGATATGCTGAACCTTGGGAATAATGAGCCTCTTTTCTAATAAGATGATAATCCAGTTCTTGGAGCCAGCATATGAGCTGTGATTTAGTGAGCTGAACAAAAATATCGAGGCTTCAAAATGTGGGCTAGAGCTTAAGCAGACTCAGTAATAACCAGAAGTTTGGGTAAATCAGTACAATCCTATTACCGATTGCAATTACTTTAAACAAACAACAAAAAAGTACCCTGATAGTTGCCCTATGAAAACATGGATGTAAATTCTGATTTTCTCAGCAATATTTTTATCATCTATAGAAAAGAAGTGATATCAAATGTATAGAGGCTTAT
This sequence comes from Lasiurus cinereus, assembly GCA_011751065.1. NCBI lineage: Eukaryota > Metazoa > Chordata > Mammalia > Chiroptera > Vespertilionidae > Lasiurus > Lasiurus cinereus. The sequence goes on along the minus strand of JAAGEH010000393.1, from coordinate 6,550,704 downwards.
TATCAGAGCTAATATTGTAAGTTAAATAATGTGTTTAAGAGTCACCTAAATATGAGGGATTGTGACTACCTGGTAAGGAGTACAAGGGCAAGTATTGGTGTCAGGAGAGTCCAACATGGCTAGGCCTTATAGGTGGGTAGGAAAACCCTGCCATGGGAATGTAGAATGTAAGTGGCAGCAGTTAACAGCCCCCTCTAGTGGTCAGTGGATCAGGTAAAGCTGTCATCTCCAAGTACAGAAAAAATTTTAAATAGGACTTAAGTTACTTGAGGAGGAATTGGGGAGAAGTGTTACCAAGATAAATTTCAGACAACAGGGGGAAAATCAGTACCCACCTCCTGAAAATGGGAAGCATGATGGGAGCTTTGTGCCACACAAGTTATTCGCAGTGAAAGCAAAGTCAGAACAGGAAAAGCAGCAGTGACCTATGCCTAAGACTTCAGTTCCCCTTGTCAAGTCTAACAGAGTTGAGCCTGCAAATGGAAATAAAATGTCAGTGATAAAGAGTAGAGAGATTCAGAAAGCTAAGTAGGCTTTACACTAGGGTCCATAAACCAAACTGATGAGGTAATACTTAACCACAAAATGGTGTTCAAAAGAGACACCTGCTCCCAGCAACAGATCCTGGGTCTATTCAGAAATCTCAACACACACAGCATTTCAGGTCAGCCAGGTGGTGTATATCAGTGGAGGAATGTGAGCATTGTCAGAATTTAGAATGCAGTCATTTAAATGCAGTCAAACTCAGATTTTTAAAAACCTATTGACAAACAAAAATGTTTTAAATTAAATCCCTAGTGACCAGGTTCTTACCATCACCTACCAGTGGTCGGCAAACTCAATAGTCAACAGAGCGGCAAACCACGGCTCACAAGCTGCATGTGGCTTGCGAGCAGCAGGTTGCTGACCACTGAGTCCTAATCCATAAGTGTCCCAGGAAGGAGAGCAGAGATATAGATATACAGAGAGTGTAATATTCACATTAACATTAGGATTTTTTTTTAATCTTCAGATTTAGATTTAAGGAGTATTCGTTTAACACTTACTACAAGGCAGGCACCAGATGCAGCCCTCCCACATACATATAATGTGCATGTAATTATAGGAAAATCAAAGTAACATGACAATCCCACTCCAGAAAACATACCCAAACTCTGAATAAAGGGTTTTTTTAAATAAATCTTTATTGTTCAATCTATTACAGATGTTCTTCTCCTCTCCCCCATAACTCCCCTCCACCTGATTCCCAACCCCCCACCCTATGCCCTTACCCTCCGACACTGTCCTCATCCATAGGTGCAAGATTTTTGTCCATTCTCTTCCCCCCAAGAATTGTCAGTCCATTCCCTTTCTATGTCCTTGATTCTATAATATTCATCAATTTATTCTGTTCATCAGATTTTTTATTCACTTGATTTTTAGATTCACTTATTGATAGGTATGTATTTATCACTTTGTTGTTCATAATTTTTATCTTTACCTTTTTCTTCTTCCTCCTCTTCTTAAAGAATACCCTTCAGCATTTCATATAATCCTGGTTTGGTGGTGATGAACTCCTTTAGCTTTTCCTTATCTGTGAAGCTCTTTATCTGACCTTCAATTCTGAATGATAGCTTTGCTGGGTAGAATAGTCTTGGTTGTAGGTTCTTGCTATTCATCACTTTGAATATTTCTTGCCACTCCCTTCTGGCCTGCATAGCTTCTGTTGAGAAATCAGCTGATAATCATATGGGTGCCCCCTTGTAGGTAACTAACTGTCTTTCTCTTGCTGCTTTCAAGATGCTTTCTTTGTCTTTTGCCCTTGGCATTTTAATTATGATGTGTCTTGGTGTGGTCCTATTTGGATTCCTTTTGTTTGGGGTTCTGTGTGCTTCCTGGACTTGTAAGTCCATTTCTTTCACCAGGTAGGAAAAGTTTTCAGTCATTATTTCTTCAAATAGTTTTCAGTATCTTGCTCTCTCTCTTCTTCTGACACCCCATAATAGTTTTCAGTATCTTGCTCTCTCCTTCTTCTGATGTTGGTACGCTTTGAAGTTGTCCCAGAGGCTCCTTACATTATCTTCACATTTTTTGACTCACTCTTTTTTCTTTTTGTTTTTCTGGTTGGGTGTTTTTTGCTTCCTCATATTTCAGATCTTTGGTTTGATTCTTGGGGTCCTTTAGTCTGCTGTTGGATTTCTGTATATTATTTTTTATTTCAGACAGTGTATGCTTAATTTCTGACTGGTCCTGTTCCATTTTTTATTTTTGGCACTCTCATTAAGATCCTTGAAGGTCTCACTAAGTTTCTCAGAGGTCTCACTAAGTTTCTTGGCAGTTTGTAGAAGATTCTTGAGTAACCTTATAAATATGGTTTTGAACTCTATGTCCAGTAGTTTGCTTTCCTCCATTTTTTTCATTTGTGACATGTTTCTTTGTTCCTGCATTTTGGCTGCTTCCCTGTGTTGATGGAGTGGCTTTGTGTGCTAGTTTTCCTTTATGGTCTAGTAGTCTGCCTCCCCAATCATCTGAGGTAGACACACTTGATGCACCCCTTTGTGGGCTGGGTACACAGTCTTGTTGTAGTTAAGCCTTGATTGCTATTGGTACACTGGGAGGAATTGACCTCCAGGCCAATTGACTGTGAGGGTTAGCTGTGTCTATTAATGGAAGAACTGCTGTGCTGGAGACACCTATGGGGCAGGACTTGCTTCAGTGGGGCTTTAGTAATCACCAAGTCTGCCTCTTGAGTGTGTCACTTAGGTATGTGAGGAGTTGAAATCTGGTGTCATCTCACACTGACCTCAAGATACACTGGTTCCTGGATCTCCAAGGAGGTGCAAGACAGCTAGTGTCTGAGGCCACCCAGCAGGAGCTACAGGGAGACCTTCAGATTTCTCCTCTTGCTTGGAATTTGGAAGTTTTGGAGTTGTCTGACTCAGTTGCAATTTGTTAGGTTAAGCTGCTAGAGAGCAGGCCATTCATATGCAAAAGCCACTGCACACACCTCGGTGGGTTTGTAAATTGGGCGAGGCAAGGTCTCAGAGAATCCCTAGGGTGTGGCAAACAGCACTGGCTGCCAATCAGCCCTCTCTACATCTCCATGTTTCCACGTCCCCGTGTCCCGTGCCCCATGTCCCATGCCCCAGTGCAGTAAACAATGATTCGTGTGCACACCTCTGTGAAAGAGCCATCTTCCCTTTCCGACCCGATAGCAGACAGTCCAGTTTCTCCCTGTATAGTCTGGGTTCCCAAAATCTCGCCAGAAACTGGAGCTCAGAGCAGTCCAGAACTTGTAACTCCCTCCCAATTGAAAAAAAAAACAAACAGTACACCCCAGCCCTATTCACATGCGTCTCCATACTACTGCCTTTCTGAGCCTCTGCACATCCTATCAGGACTCAATACACTTTTTTCTTTCCTTCTAACTGTAGAACATCCACTCTGCCAGCTTTCCCATGGTACTGGGGGATAGTCGTTTTGTCTTTTAGTTGTAGTTTTGGTGTGGTTGTGAGAGGCAGCACGTATAGGTGTATACCTTATGCCGCCATCTTGGTTCTCCTGAATAAAGGATTTTAATACTTATGGTAATATTAATGTTATAGCAATAGCATTCAAGTAACAAAATTAAATAAAATATAAGTAAGTAATACAGAGAAAACAATTAGATAAAATGTAAGTAAGTAATACAGAGAAAACAATTAGACCTACATATATTAGAACATTTAATTTTTTAATATAGTTATATTACATCTTAGGAATTTAAAAATATCCCAAGTGAAAATATGTAACATAAAATGCAAAATCCCATTAATTCATACTGGTTTCAAGATCTTGTGTAAGAATTCTAACCTTCTTTGAAGTAGTCACAATGAATTTTAAATATCTACAATCATCCCTTCATGGAGAAGGAATTTCACCACCTCTTGAAAAACAACAGGTGTAGAGTGCCCTCTAGGGTCTAATACATGTGGGGTTTTTTTAATTTACTTTTTAAAATTAAATTTATTGGGGTGACATTGATTAAGAAAATTATACAGTTTTCAAGTTTATAATTCTGTAATACATCTAATGCAAAATCAAGGAGGAAATATCATTTTGATAATTTCTGGCTGTGTTCATTTAAATTAAGAAATTGTAAAATTTGCCTATTGTTGCTAAAAAAAAATGTATACATCTATAAAATTTAATATAATTCTTTCCTCCGCAAAAAAAGTCTTTGAACATTACTTATCTACACAAAACCAGCAACCTGAAGATTTATATTTAACTATGTATCACATTTTTATTTTACTTTCTTTCTATGGCCTAGTCATAGAAATATATTTAAAGTAAACCCAGCCCTGGCTGGTTTGGCTCAGTGGATAGAGCAGTGGCCTGCGGACCAAAGGGTCCCAGGTTCATTTCTGGTCCAGGGAGCATGCCTGGGGTTACGGGTTCAATCCCCAGTCGGGGGTGTTCGGGAGGTAGCCAATCAATGATTCTCATTGATGTTTCTATCTTTCTCTCCCTTCCCTCTGAAATCAATAAAAATATTGTAAAAATTGATAAAGTAAACCCAATACCTGTAGGCTATTTTCATCTTTTATGTGTATGTTATTTGTTTATATTATGCATTCATTTAGGTCTATGCATATCCCAAAAGGAGAAACAATGTTTGTGAACCTAACAGTTGAGGCTCCTACCTTAAGCTTAGTGCATGAGAGTAACTAACTTTTATGTACAGACTTTTATGCTTTTATATACAGACTGATCAACATGCAATGGTTAAAATAGAGGCATAAGTGACATACCTTTGCTCTGTTCAAGGCAAATAGATCAGAATGCGGCTATAATTACAGGCATAATAGGAACAGGCTTAATAAATAACATGTGAAGCCAGAAGCTGTAAACTTGGGTTCAGAAACAAAAATGCAAAATTTAAAAAGATGAACAATTACTTCCTGCAGTTTAACAAGGGTAGGTTTTGCTTTAACATTCAGCTATCCATTCTTCATCAATTAAGTCAGGGATCCAATATCCTAATCTCTAAAATGGGGATAATTTCACCAGCTGAGCATATTACATGATTTTTTTTATTTATCAGATGTGAAAGCTTATAGAAGGGCTTTATAAACTACTTTATAAGGGCTTTATAGAATTGTGTGCTATTATTTCTGTTTTCTATATAAAAATTGATATTAATAAGTTTGGCTGAGGCCATCCGAAATAAAAATTAAGCATTCTCCTGGTATTATAAGCTTTTTGTCAGTGTTCCCTCTTTGCCCGTATATTAACTGTTCCTCAAATATAAATGTTTTACATATTCTTTAGAACTTTCCCCATGACCTTTCTCTTTTCTCTTGAAATTTTTCCTAGAGAATATCTTTCCCTCCAATGTCTTCAAATGCCTTCTACAGTCTGGAAACACTTAAATTTACCTCTATAGACCTACTTCCTAACATCTAGATCTATGTCCCAGTTGCTTATTTGCCACCTCCTTCATCCACAGCCTCAGAGGAGCCTGGGAGCTGAGATCAAGACATAGAGTGTTTGAGGTGAGATGCTATGAGTGTAAAATGAGGCAAAACATACTGGGAAGTGTGCACTCCAGCCACAGCTGGATTCAGAGAAATGATCAAGAGGAGGTGAGGGCACCAGAGGCACCTTGATCGTGGCCACTCCTGGCACCTCTCAGATCCACTCATGACCTACATTAAATGAATCTATTACTGAGTGTTCAAGGTGTTGTCCTCTTTTAAAAGCTTAATACACAAGGGTTAGAGGGACGCGCTACAGATGCTGCAATTGATACCCAAACCAAAATTCACGTTTCTATTACCCTTATATATTTTTCTCTCCCTCTGTCTGCTAGGTGCTCAGCCACACCGCCTTATCTCAGCCATTTCTCCTTCATACAGAGTAAACAGCTGTGTGTAATGCTTACACCTCTGCTAACTGGGAATGTTTCCTCTTTCCCCTGTCCTTCAGGGGCACCCCTGAGTAAGGCTATAATGAGGTAGCAGCCCATACTTGGTCCCACCTATGGAGCCAACTTATATATATGAGGTGAAGGAACTATATAGATGCATTTGAGAGAGGTAAATAGAATTTGAGTCATCTGATCACATAATGTATTTGCCCTATGACCCTCTTGGGCCTGATCCCAAAAATACCACTTCCATTTGTCTTAGTCCATTCATGGTACTATAACAAAGATGCTATCAACTTGGTGATTCATAAACAACAGACATTTATTTCCCACAGTTCTGGAGGCTAGGAAGTCCAAGATATGGCTCCAGTAGATTTGGTGTCTGGTGAGAACCGACTTCCTCATAGACACCTGTCCTTCTGCTATAACCTCACACGGTGAAATGGGCAAGGGAGCTTTCTCAGAGCCTCCTTTGTAAGGGCACTATTTCTATTCATGAAAGCTCCATCCTCATGAATATCACCTACTAATGACCCGACCTCCCAGTACTATCCCATTTGGGGGTTAGGATGCTAAGATATGACCCATAGCACCATTTTGCAATAAATTTTCAGTGTTCATCCTAACTTAGCTCAGTGATCTACCCTGGCTGTGGTGGGCAGCTGATGGGCAGCGGCTCAGCCTCTACAGTGCTCAGCAGTGCACCAGAACCCACTGTTGATGGAATACAAGATCTTGCTCTAAAACCCTAGGGGTCTGTGCCACAACTTCCTTGTTAGGGCTTCCAGATACTCCATGTGGAGTACTCACCTGCCTCTTGCACAAGTGGATCAGCCTGAGAGACAGGGCAGCTTGAACTACAGCATGGACCTGCTACAGAGCTCTCTTTTGCTACAGGTCCCACTTGAAACTAGCTACAGTGTTTGGGAAAAGAAGTGTTTTAAGTGTCATGTATGCTGCCTTAAAATCTGAAAAGACCTATTAAGCACTCTGCCTATTTTCTTGGTTGTATTGCATACGAGGCAGAAAGTGAGATAATTTGTTATGGAGAGAATATCCTGGAATGTCCAAGGTCATTGAATCTCTAGAAACATTAATAATAAAGTATCTCTTTACAGAGTTTTTCTCTTATGATCTGACTTGAATGCCATTACTAGGGAAACTAGGGTACTTTATTCTTATGCACCAGATCCAGTTAGTAGAGGCATCAGAATAATACGTAGTCCAGTGTAATGATCTTTGAAATGTTAAGATATCAAAATCCCTGAAGATCTTATAATTTTGGGAGCAGGAGCATTAATATTGTCCTAGACAAGACAGTAAATGTGTACCAGTTCATCTAACAATATGTAATTTGACCTTGAAACTCTTGACTGATTTGCTAGATCAATACCAAGTACAAGAAGCTATATTGATCTGTTCTAGCAGAGACAAAATATGTGGCACCGCTGCATTAGGGCCAATCACTCATTTAAATGTGTAGTAGTCTACTGTCATCTTCCCAAATCCACATGATTGTTACATAGGTCAAACAAGTGAATTGCAAGGAAATATGTTGGAAATAACCCTTTTTACTTTAAGCTTTGAGGATGACACTAACCTCTGCAATTTCTCCCAGTTTCAATTTTATTTTTTTCCATTGGATATTGTATTTTATTTTATTTTTTGATTTGTTAAATCTTTATTGTTCTGATTATTACAATTATACCTCTTTTTCCCCCCATAGCTCCCCTCCACTCGCCTCCCATCCTTCTCTCTGCCCTTAGCTCCCCCTACATTGTCCTCATCCATAGGTGTATGATTTTTGTCCAGTATCTCCCTGCACCCCGCTCTCACCTCTTTCCCCCTGAGAATTAATCAGTCTACTCCCTTGTGGGAACCTCTTTCCACGTCCTGCGTGGTTCAGGGTTCCCGGGTCAGGGTTCAGGTTTCTGAAGGAGGCCGCACGCAAATGAAAAGAGAGACTAGAAAGCATAAATTTGGCGATATTGGGGGGCCAGGCGGGAGCCTTCCTCTAGTGGAAAGGACTGCCACTTGCTCTGGCCTTTTTCTCCCTTTTATTAAGGCTTTGGGACACACCCCTAGCCTTTAGGCAGGAAATAACAAAAACAGAAATTAACAAGAAACAAATATAGAGGTTGCTTCAACCAATAATGTTTCAACAAAACAGTGAGTAATTAGCTCTGACCTTTCAGAGCAATTAAGGTTGACCAGCCTTCTGGCTTCCTGTTTACATCCATTTAGTGAGAACAATATTTGGTTTCCGACACTCCCTTTCTATGCCCCTAATTATATTCACCAATTTATTCTGTTCATCAGGTTTTCAATTCACTTGATTTTTAGATTCACTTGTTGATAGATATGTATTTGTTGTTCATAATTTTTACCTTTACCATTTTCTTCTTTCTCTTCTTAAAAAATACCTTTCAGCATTTCATATAATACTGGTTTGGTGTTGATGAACTCCTTTAGCTTTTTTTTATCTATGAAGCTCTTTATCTGCCCTTCAATTCTGAATGATAGCTTTGCTGGGTAGAATAATCTTGGTTGTAGGTTCTTGCTATTCATCATTTTGAATATTTCTTGCCGCTCCCTTCTGGCCTGCATAGTTTCTCTTGAGAAATCAGCTAACAATTTTTGTCCAGTATCTGTTGGACAATTTTTGTCCAACAATTGTATGGGTGCTCCCCTGTAGGTAATTAACTGTTTTTCTCTTGCTGCTTTTAATATTCTTTGTCTTTTGCTCTTGGCATTTTAATTATGATGTGTCTTGGTCTGGTCCTCTTTGGATTCCTTTTGTTTGGAGTTCTGTGTGCTTCCTGGACTTATAAGTCTATTTCTTTGACCAGGTGGGGGAAATTTTCAGTCATTATTTCTTCAAATAGGTTTTCAGTATCTTGCTTTCTCTCTTCTTATGGCACCCCCATAATTCTGAAGTTGGTACGCTTGAAGTTGTCCCAGAGGCTCCTTACACTCTCTTCAAATTTTGAGATTCTTTTTTCTTTTTGCTTTTCCAGTTGAGTGTCTTCTGTTTCTTTGTATTTCAAATCTTTCACTTGATCCCTGTGGTCCTCTAATCTGCTGTTAGATCTCTGTATAATATTTTTCATTTCTGTCAGTGTATGTTTAATTTCTAGTTGGTCTTTTTTCATCTCTAGTTGGTCCTTTTTCATCTCCTCTTGGGTCTTGCTAAATTTATCCATCTTTTCTAGGAAATTTTTGAAAAACCGTATAATCATGGTTTTGAACTCTATATCCAGTCATTTGTTTTCCTCCATTTCTTTCATTTGTGATCTGTTCCTCTATCTCTACACTTTCGCTGCTTCCCTGAGTTGGTAGAATAGCTTTGTGTGCTAGGTGTCCTATATAGCCTAGTAGCTCTGCCTCCCCAGTTACCTAAGGTGGACTCTCTTGGTGCACCCCTTTGTGGACTGTGTGTACAGCCTTGTTGTAGTTAAGTCTTGATTGTTGTTGATATCACTGGGAGGAATTGACCTCCAAGCCAATTGGTTGTGAGGATCAGCTGTGTCTACACCGGGAGAACTTCTGTGCTAGCGTCAGCCTTATGATACAAGACTTGCAAAATTGTGTTCAGCTTGGATGGGGTGGAGTCTCAGGACTCAGTAGACAGCCTTGGCTTCTTGTTAGCCCTGCCCTACATGGCAGCCCCTGGGTCTCAGTGTCCCTCAGTAATTGCTGCAGCCCTTCTGCAGGTGCTCACGTTCAAGCGCCTCCAGATCTCTGCCTTTCCGGCTCCCTTGAGTTTCCAAACACTCTGGGGACCTGTATGAGTCTGGGTCCCCAGGGTCTTGCCTGAAACTGGGGTTCAGTGAAGTCATAAGTGGATTTCAGCACAGTTGGGAGGTTCTGTCTTCCTCCCACTAGTGAAAGCCAGTGGCACAATCAGCAGTCAGCCCTGTGTGTGTGCATTCATGCCTCCAGACCTCTGCCTTTTGTGGCTCCCCTAAGTTTCCGTGCACTCCTCTCTTTTCACGACAGTCCAGACTCCCCCCACCTATGAGTCTTGTGCAGAACTGGGGTTCAGTGAAGTTGGAACTGGGGCTCAGTGCAGTCAGGAGTTTCTGTCTTCCTCCTGCTAGAGGAAGCCAACCAGGCATGCTGCCACCCATCCTATCCACATGCACGTCTCTGTACCTCAGCTTTTTGCATCTCCTTTGAGTCTCTGTGAGCCTCTCTCTTTCCTTCTAGTTGTAGAATTTCCACTCAGCCAGTTTTCCTGTGTTTCTGGATGATGTCCATTCTGTCTGTTAGCTGTAGTTTTGAAATTGTTGTGTGAGGCATCAATTTAGGTGTTCACCTATGCTGCCATCTTGGTTTCTCCCCCAGTTTCAATTTTACTTCTGATTTTTTTCTTAGTGCAGGGAGCTGGACTCACTATAAGACAAACTTAGGACAGGACTCCATATAAAACCTGCCCTCCCAAAGATTCACCCTAACTAAGGCTCATGATAATATTTCTGGTTTCCTGTCATAAGTACTAGTTCAGATTATTTATCCAAAATCCTTTGAAAAGTCTTTATCCAATGTATTATCCTATCTAATAAAAGAGTAATATTCAAATTGACCATACCTCCACTACACTCACAAGCCACACCCACTATTCAATCAGGAATGAATATGCAAATTAACCCAACCAAGATGACTTCAGCCACGGAGCTGCAACAAAACCCATGGAGGCTTGGGTTTTCCAGACAATGGAGGAAGCCAAGCTCCCACAGCCCTGGGCTGTTTTGGCCTCTGCTACAAAGTTTCAATTATAGAAGATAAATAAACCCCAGAACCACGGCATCTGCTTGGGTTGCCAAGGAGCATGGCTGGTCTGCAAACCACCACAGGCCCCTCACCCAGGCCATCCCACACCCCAGGGAAACCCCCACCCTGATCTGGGACACCCTTCAGGGCAAACTATCTGGCTCTCACCATGCATCAGGCCTCTATCCTATCTAATAAAAGAGTAATATGCAAATTGACCATCACTCCAACATACAAGATGGCTGCCCCCCAGTGGTCAAAGATGGCTGCCCCCATGTTAACACAAGATGGCCACAACAAGATGGCCAGTACAGGAGGGCAGTTGGGAAGGACCAGCCCAGCAAAGAAGGGAAGTTGGGGGCAACTGGGCCTATAGGGAAGAGGCAGTTAGGAGAGACCCTGGCCTGCAGGGGAGAGCAGTTGGGGAAGACCAGGCCTGCAAGGGAAGGCAGTTAGGGGTGACTAGGCCCACATGTGAGGGCAGTTAGGGGCAATCAGGCTGGCAGAAGAGCAGTTAGGCATCAATCAGGCTGGCAGGGGAGTGGTTAGGGGGTGAGCAGGCTGGTAGGCAGAAGCAGTTAGGGGAAATCAGGAAGGCAGGCAGATGAGCAGTAGGGAGCTAGAAGTCCTGGATTGTGAGAGGGATGTACGACTACCCGTTTAGGATTGGACCTAAACAGGCAATCGGACATCCCTTGAGGGGTCCCAGTTTGGAGAGGGTGCAGGCTGGGCTGAGGGACACACACCCCCATGCACAAATTTTGTGTACTAGGCCTCTAGTTATATGATAAATGGTTATAAGTTCTTCTGGGTAAGAATTGAAGAATACTTATTGTATAAACTTAAAGTAACCACTCAGGGTTCTTTCTCAAGAGAACCCTGCCTTTCCTTCAACCTATGGTTTCTACATCTGTGAACTAGCTCAGATCTCTCTGATAACTAGCTCAGATCTGGAATATTTTTTCCTTTGTCTCCTCTAAAATCAGCCTTTTCTTCACACCTCATATTCTCCCATTAATTGCAATTAGCAGGCTACACCCTGATTAGCTCTCCATCTCTCTTCTCACAGGAGCACCACGATGTATGAAACCCTTGCCACAGATCCCATGATATCAAGATCTCCTGGTTGCCACTCTGGCCTTGTTGTTGCCTATCACAGTAATTATGTCCTAGGTTCCATCATTTGGCTTCAGGTATTCTAATATCCTGCCATTCCCATTTTTTCTAGGCAAGTCCAGGTGGTAATCTCCAGGTGCCAGTAGTAGAACAGAGCAGATAGCCAGCACAGAACTTTTTCCATATACTACCAATGTCTCCCTCAACAGTGCCTTCTGTGCTGTTTTTGCGAATGAAATGTCATCTGTGCTCTCCCAGAAAACAGAAACAGGGACAGGATTGCTAGTCTCACATAAATCCATTCTAACATACCCACCTTCCTGAGCTTCTAACTCCATTTCTCAATATTCTGTTAAGGAAGTTCTGGCTTCATCTAACTTCAAAGAGCTGTCATAGTAGGGCATTAGGAGAGGCTTGAGTTGTCCTTGCTAGTACATTAAATCTTCAGTCATGGGAATGTGAACCCAGATCAATAAACTCTCTACTTTCTAGCCTTATATTCCAGCCCAAAGCCAGTGACCTCAAGATCTACTCCCACACATGTTCCCCAGTTCCAGCTGGTACATCATATTCAGACGCTGCAGTGCTTTGCTATTAACTACCCCCCTAGGCTTTCTTCCTCAAGCTGTACTCAAATTTGACTTTTGTTTCTGGTCTCTAAGCAACGAGGGGAGGCAGGAGGACACGCATCATTTTGCAAGGCATTTGGCCCTATTGATGGTTTTCATGTATTATCTTTCATCTCCAGGCAAGGAAAAGATGTTCTTCTCTAGCACATGGGCAGAGGTCACTTCTGCCAGCCTAGGAAAATTGAGGGTTCAAAATTCTCTGGCACATCTACCTAACTTCCTCTTCTTATTTCTCAACTTTCCACTATCAGGGCCCTGCTTCTAACATAAAAGGCCTGATAAGGGTTCTCTCACCATCTCCTTTGCACCATGACCACCCTCACAATTCTATTCCAGTTCCAGCTTGGTCTCCAGCTACAAGACATGAGTCACTTTAAACATTGCTGTGTCCTGAGTGAACAACTGGTGGTTCTTCGAAATCAGTTAACAAAGGCCAGACAATTATACAGTCCTTATTCCTCACCACATCATTCAGTCACTAAAACTACTCAGTATTTCACCCTCTACCTGTTGCATATCCAATCCATTACATTTAAGGCTCCTAACCATGACACCACATCACCCCAGGAGCTATCAGCATTCCATTCAACCTCATCACTTTTCTTCTCAAAAAACACTGCTTAGACACATGAAGAATATAGTTAGAAATGATATCTACTTAACAAGCAATAGTCATTACAATCAAAACCTCTAAAAATCTAAATTATTTGTCTTTTTTTTTTTTTACTTTTTTCAGGCAGCCAGCCTGTGGGTTATCTCTAATGACATAAGTTTCATCCATATCATCACTGAGAAATCAATCTAAGTGAAGACAACTGAAGGAATGGGACTCTTTTAACAAGCTTAGCAAGAACATGATAGAAGGAGCTCAATAAGTGATAAATATTCATCATGTTGGGCTGAATACAGCAAGCATACATAAAATAGTATCAAGAACACTCAGTTATTCAACTTTGTGTCTGTCTTTTGGAAATTGGGTACACAGAGATTGTTCTCCCATATGCATACAAATGCATTTTGCTGTCTTTTCCCATTCATTCTTAAATTCTACTATAGTTTCCAACATTACCAAATCCTTTTTGAAGAAAGACTAAACCTCTCCAAGTATTCACCACAAGTCACCAAACAACTGACAGGGTCTGAGACATAGGGTTAGGAGAAAAATTCACTTCTCACTACACATTCTTATGATCTACTCACATTTATCATGCATCTATATCTATATTTATTATTTGTGCAAAATAATTTAAAGTCATCTGATATCTAAGCTCCATCTTTCATAAGCTCCATCTACTCAACAAAAGCCACTTGCATCGTAGATTATGCTTACAAATCTCCAAACCTCCTGAATATTTTCATTTTGAATATTATTATTCCTCTTTTTTTGTTAGAAAATTTGCCACCAGACAATGAAATGTGAATAATAAGGAATAGTGTAAGTGTGAAGAGCTGTGAAATCCTTGAATAAATCTATTCACTGGTGTTTTTCCATTTTTTTCCCTCTTTAAAATAAGATTCATAAAAATACAAGGAGAACATTAATCAGACAAGAAACATGTGCCAAAGTATAAAGATAGAGCATAATATAAAATAGAACCAATTCAAAAAGAATTACGCATAAGACATAGGGAAAAGACATATTCATATTTTGAAAGCAGTTCAGAACTGCCCAGAATAGGACTACACAAAATAACACCCCTTCAATTCTAGAAAGCTCTATCTCTATTATTTCATGCAAATATAGGAGTAATAAAGTTTTATGAAAAAGCTCTATATTTGAAGTTGAAAGTCCCAGTTCTGTTCAATTCTACATGCATAATTTTGGAAATCACCAATGTAAGCCTCACTTTCCTCTCCATTATAGTCCTGCTAAGCAATAATGACATAAATAAATGTGTGGCATGATACCTTGTAAACTACAAAATGCAGCTAAAACATAGTTACTACCAATAAAGTGCACATTCCCAAAGATAAAACAAAATGCCATGAAAATCTGGGGGAGAGGGAGTTCTGTCATTTTAGGATTCTGTAATGCTCTCATAACTTTTTAAACATTCTTTATATTCAAACTGGGAGAGAATAAAATTATGCCAGGGCCTATTACTAACAGCAAGAAAATATTAAAACCCTGGGATAATCCACCAGAAATTCTGAATATGGCTGTAGTGTGTGTGTGTGTGTGTGTGTGTGTGTGTGTGTCCGTCCTGTGGTTTTGAATATAGCTCAAAACATTGCTTAGAGAAAATGAAATCAAGAATATCTTGGATTAAATTCCATCAAATTATCCAACTAAGAAATAAGGCTAAAACCAAACTGTCAATTTAACACACATGGCAGTTTAAGCAAGTATAAATATTTGAAGAGATTTACTGACACCTTCTCACAATGATGCCATAAAACAAGAAATAAAATGTATCTCTGAGAGAATGGAAGAAGAAAAGTGAACTCTACATAGGAATATATAGTAGCTATGTTAGTCAGAATCCTAATATAATCCCCATTGACCTTTATCCTCTCCCCTCAAGTGTGGGCAGAACCTGTGCAATATGATGAAATAGGAAAGGCGTGGAAGATTTACAGTACATACTTGGTGGCTGTATAGGGCATCCTTCTTTAAGAGAAACTGACCTCTCGTTCAGCAAGGAGTTCTAGGCCTGTGAAATGAGTGAGGTCTATAAACTAAGTAGAAATTCATCATTCTCCATAAAGTGACTGAAGTCAGATGAATAGTTATCTGGTCTGCAGTATTTTCTGTCATATAAATTAAGCAATGTTTTAGCAGGCTGTTCATCTCTTTCATTCTTAGTGACACTTTGGTTAATTAGTCGAGATAGGTGAGAAGCACGCCATTTTGGTGGACAAATGGGAAGAACCATTAAATTAAGCAGAAGATACTTACATACTAGTCAGAATCAAGGTGTTAAGCACATCTCTGCAGGACCAGACAAGATAATCAACTTCAACACAGTGGGGAGCAGTATGAGACAAAAAAAAAAGGAGAAAACTTAGGAAAATTGAGAGGCCACAATGAGTTAATATAAGTCAGACCTCCACCATCACAAACACACACCTAGACACTCTCTTGTAAAGGAGAAAGCAAAAGAGAGACCCTTGAGACAGAAGGAAAACAACCCATTAGGAAGTTTGAACTTTGAATGAATTATTTCCCCCAAAGAGTCTATTCCACACAGAAGAGACTAAGTGAATTTTAATAGGTAAGATTATGTGTACTGATCCTCCATCTGTCTCAGCCCCACCATTCACAGGAAGATCAGTTCTCAAAATGAAAGGACAGCACTTGTTCTGGGCTAGTTGTGTTTGTCTGAGGTACTTTTCATACTGTGCCCCATGGGTTCAAGTGTTGCTATGCCATGGAGTGAAGTGACAAGAATTAATTTAACAAAATCTAAACCTGTTTTCAGGGTTGTTGCTTTTTTTTTAACCCATAGCACTTTTTGACACATATTGCCACTAGTCAAGTAAAATTTGAATTTTTTTCACAGTTTTAATGTACAAAAAAATTAGAGGATTATCTTGTTTTGCTTACTATTTTCAGTCTCTTCTCAGCTTGTCACTCAACCAGGACCATTTTTTGGCTAAATGTATAGATCTCACCCCTCTTTAAAACAACTATCATCTTCACTTGACTATTTTTCTTTTCTAGCAAACGTTATTTTTTTCTTGTCTTCTTGGTTAAATATTAAACAAACTCATCCCACAGCCATATTTTTTCATCATTAATTCTCTCTACAATCACTTGCATTTTAAATTCTGTTCCCACCCCTTTACTAGAATAATACTGGCAAAAATCTCCATTAGTTCTTAATCATCCAATCCAAGAGTAATTTTTCAAGCTTTAATTTTCTGACCTCTCTACACTTTGTAATATACTTCTTACCATAAATTCATCTCAAAGCCCTGATAATTCTTCATTCTAAATATTTCTTCCCTCAATGTCTTCCTCTCCATTTTTATTATAAATGTTTCGGTACCACAGCTCTCCCCTATGTTATTAAAATGGTTTCAAACTCCTTATTTCTCTTTTTAATCCATTTTTCATATCACGATGAAAATAATCTTCCTAAAAGGTCTATCTCATATGTAACTCTTCTTTTTTAAAAAAAATCCAGAGTTCCTGTCATTCATCCTTAAGCTATTGATATTTTTAAAGAGTTCTCCAAGTTATTTTAATGTGCAGCCAACGTAGAGAATCATTGATCTGGAATGAAATCAAGTCCAAATAGGAAGACACTGGCCTTAGCCTGGGGCAGTGAGGCATCATAACCCACGGCAGAACTTGTTAACATGTTTCTCAATCTTTAATGTACATATGAAATCACCCGAGGAATCTTGTTAGGAATGCAAGATTGGAGTCTGAGATGCTGTATCCCTAATAAGCTTTCATATAAAGGCTATTCTGCTGCTCTATGTTAAAGAATAAAAAATATTAAATGATGCCTGTTAAAGCACAGTGAGGAAGATTTTGTTCAAGGAGGAGATATTGCAATACTATAGAAACCACTGAGATAGAATATTAAAATGAGAGAGAGAGAGAGAGAGAGAGAGAAAGAGAGAGAGAGAGAGAGAGAGAGAGAGAGAGAGAGAGAGAGAGAGA
>JAAGEH010000393.1:6517431-6533671 GCA_011751065.1 Lasiurus cinereus | reverse complement strand
AGAGAGAGAGAGAGAGAGAGAGAGAGAGAGAGAGAGAGAGAGAGAGATCATGCTCACCTCCATAAAGAGCATGGGCAAGTGGGAATTTATGAAAAAAAGTAGGATGGGAGTCAGTGGATGGGAAATTACTAAAAGGAAAATGAGGGGTAAAGAAAGATTCTGGCTAAACTGTCCTAACAGGATTCTGGTTGAGGCAAACTAGGTCAACTAGACATCACTTGAGGATGGTTGAAGATGTGGAACCAAATCAAATATTGGGAGTGGGGGATTCTAATTAAATTGACGTGGCAGCTGAGACTGGTTTGGCTCAGTGGATAGAGTGTTGGCTTGTGAACTGAGAGGTCCCGGGTTCAATTCCCATTGGGGGCATGTACCTTGCTTGCAGGCACGTCTCCACTGTGGGGCATGCAGGAGGCGGCTGATTGATGTCTCTCTCTCATTGATGTTTCTGATTTTCTGTCTCTCTCCCTTCCTTTCTGTAAAAAATCAATAAAATATATTTTTTTAATTGACGTGGCAGTATACTTGCTAAAATTGGACAATACAGAGAAGAATATCAAAGTCCAAAAGTCGGGCCTAGTTCTAGCTGAGTAGAGTTTGGTCAATGATAAACTCCTCATCAATAACCAGCACTCAAACTATACAAACCCCATTCTCCCTATATAGATGCTCTTCTACTTATGATGAGATTAGATACTGATAAACCCAAATGAAACTACTGTAAGGTAAAAAAATGTATTTATATCGTCTAAACAACTAAACATCATAGCTAAGCCTGGCCTGCCTTAACCACTCTCAGAACACTTACATTAGCCTTGTTGGGCAAAATAATTTTCTTGCCATTGCCCAGCATCACAGGAATATAATACTGCATATTGCTAACCCAGGAAGATGTCAAAATTCAAACTTTGAAGCATAGTGTCTGCTGAATGCATATGGCTTTCACACCATTATAAACTCTAAAAATCAAAAGTTGAACCACTGAAAGTCAGGGACCATTTCTACATGCATTTCCTCCATCTTTCTTGCTGGTGTAACTTAACCACTTTGCTCTGCTTGTTATGACTTTTTAAAATATTCTTCATGGCATTTTTTCTAACCACACACTCCATAACCCCTCCATCACTTCAACTCCACCTTGACCTCTGCTTGCTAAACCTCTCCTCTAAACTGTTTGAATATATATTGTCCAGACTAATCCTTTTCCTGCTTTACCAGTATTTTTACAAATTGCTCAAACATTTTGTGTTTCTCTTGTATTCTTAACTAGTTGTATTCTGAGGCCATGCTAAGTATATAATAGGTATTTTTAAAATACTGGCTAATGATTATGGTTAGTATAAGAGCCATTGTCTTCATCATTGTCCGTTGAAGAAGAAAATACACATTAAAATATACTTTTATTAATGCTTTCATATAAACACTAGGGGCCTGGTGCACAAAATTCATGCACTGGGGAGGGGTCCCTCAGTCCAGCCTGCCCCCTCTCACATACTGGGAGTCCTTAGAAGATATCCTACTGATGACTTAGGCCCACTCCCTGTTGGAGCAGTCTGGCCTCCCTTTGCAGGAGGCAACCAAGCTGATCAGGGTGGGCGCTAGCCCCATCACCCCACTACTACAGCCACTGCCAGTCACTGAAGCCACCAAGTACTTTCAGCAACATGAACTCCAGTCCCTTCACCATGAAAAAATGACAACTTTCATTAGGCATTTTCAAGATGTGCCTTTCATAAGATATTTCTTTCTTTCTTTGTCTTTCTTTATTTTTCTTTTTATCCTCACCTGAGGATATGTTTCCATTGATTTTTTCCCCTTCCCTCTGATTCCAGGTTTGGCCCCTTCCCAAGCCTACAGCCTCCGCAACAGGCTGTAGGCTTGGGAAATGGGCACCCTCTGCCCCTCTGATGGCAAGCTCTGCCCCTTCCCAAGCCTATAGCCTCCACCCTAGGCTTTAGGCTTGGGAAGCAGGTACCCCCACCCCCCAAGCATAAAGCCTCTGTGGGATGGCCAGCTGGGAATGACCTGGTATGTGTGCAAATTGACCACCATCTTTATTAGGTTAATTTGCATACTCATTCTGATTGGCTGTGGGCATAGCAGAGGTACGGTCAATTTACATGTTTCTCTATTATTAGGAAAGATAATGTATTTAACTAAATAGTATATACAATTGAAAATAGTTTTGCACATGAGTGCAGGAGATACAAATTTGGACTGTCAAGCATAACTCTGAAACAGTTAATATTCACATAAATTGTAACTCATATTAAAGCCAGTTATTAAACACTTTTCAACCAACAATAGCAAAAATAGAGTTTATAAAACAAAGAGGAGACTAAGTTGTGAAAACAAAACACATACTGAGAGCAGAGCATTTGTTTCACTTTTCTTTGTGGAAGCTGATTGGCTGGAGGCCATTGGCAGTCAGCCCTGGAACCAGTTGACTATTTATTAGTAAAATCTGTTTTAGTTTCTTCTGGATTCACTGAGAAACCTTAAGAGTTTAGCTGACAGCATTCATGACAGGCTGCCTCTGTGTGATGTCTGCCAGAGTCTTTCTGTTAACACATCCACTTTATTATATTTAATTTAACTTATTGTTCAAAGTATTACAGATGTTCCCCATTTTTTCCCCATTGACCCCCTCCAGGCCTTCCCCACACTATTATCTATGTCCATGGTTTTGCACATATGCATAAAAGTCAACACATACACTTTAATAAAACTAAACTTGCACCACTTGTCCCTTCAAAATTTCTCAATAGGCAACTCGATCTTCATTCTACTGTGTAATGATTTTATGGCCCCTCAAGTCTTGTTAACCCCAGATTGGGAATCCCTATTCTAAAGCATTGTCCATTTCACCTTCTAGTGCATATTTCCGGTAGTTATCCTATTACTCACATCACTCAGAAAATATCAGAGTAATTTCCCCAGAGTCAAAGGAATGACAGTAGGACAGAAAAAGAATCATAATAATTCATATGATATTATTGAAATTCTGTTGCTACCAAATATTAATAAGATATACCATTTTATAATTAGCTACATGCCATTTTAGACATCATTGTCTAATCCAATATGAAAGCTTCTATAGTTCTGATTATTCCATATTTATGACTTTGCATGTATTAGGCTAAGCTTAAAATTTCAAGTTTTGACATGTTTTTATCTAAACATGTAAGAATTATTAAAAATTAATCAGAACATGTAAAGTTAATATCAAGATGTCTCAGTGTTGAGAGACACCTCTCTGTGGGTCACTCATGTTTCTGCACTTCTTGTGAACCAAAGCACTCGCTACCTGTTGTGGTAGACTATCTTTTCAAGGATATTTGTATAATGAACAGCTTAGGTAAACAGAGATAATGTATCATATGGAGCAAAGAGCAGGTATCAGTATCCTTATGGTCTATTATAAAAGATTCAGGGTTTCTCTCCCATAACACAACCCACTATGTATGCAGTTATTATCTATCTCAGTCACATTTTATTATGGAAATAGAAACTCAGAAAAGCCATACAAAAATGCTGATATTCTGGCTACTAGTATTGTTGTGATGAAAAAAATTGTTCTCTATCTGTGATTTTAAAATTATCCTTTATCTCTGATTTAAAAGTGTCTTCTGGTAGCATTCATGAGACTAATTAGCTTGTCAACAGGGCAAAATTTCAGACCCTGAAAATTTATTGAGAATAAGAAATATTAGACTACTTAAGTTGCTATATTGATTCCTAAAAAGTTACAATAGATAATCTACATTTTTCTAGAAATGGAAGTTACATCAGTTGTTACCAAATATGTCATTGTAATAAAAGCAGTCTTTTCCATAAAATGCTTTGATAGCAAAGTTTAGTTGTCAAAGAGCAGACAAATGACATATAGTTACTATATATATTATAAACTAAAATTTAAAACTTAATAAAACATTTCCATAATTATAGGAGTATTCAAGAGAACATTTTATATCAATCACATTATTTATATGGCTTGCCTTAAAAAGATCAATACATTTCTTTACATTTCTGTATCCATTTATTTTAAAAATAGACTAAAGTTTTCTTTATAAGAAATGCATAAGATTTTAGGAATATGTAAGAGATCTAATATTAATTTCTACTTTTATGAGGTCATGAAACACAGAGATAAGTAACATGACCCAGATTTTGTTTTACTATACTCTACCTTCTACATGTATAAATTCAGACTATAACATGCTAAAAATGTTAAACAATAAAAAAATGATGAGAATAGTATTTCAGAAAATGTATCACAAAAAAAAATACTTATCTTTAGGAATTATCTGTTATATTTTAACCTAGAGGCCCAGTGCATGAAATTCGTGCACTTGGGAGGGAGGGTCCCTCAGCCAGGATTGGGAGAGGGTGCAGGTCAGACAGAGGGACCCCACTAATGCAGTCAGGGCTGGGGAGGAACACGGGAAGTTAGCCAGCTGGGGAGGGACTGTGGGCTTCAGGACATATCTGGCCCTTCTCGCTCAGTCCTGATCAGTTGGATTCCAGCAGCAAGCTAACCTACCAATAGGAGCATGTGCTCTCTGGTGGTCAGTGCACATCATAACAACTGGTCGGCCAGTTGACTGTCTGCCCCCTGGTAGTCAGTGCATGTCTTAGCAAGCGGTTGAGCAGCCTTAGCATATCATTAGCATATTATGCTTTGAACAAACAACTAGACAACCTGATACTTCACATATTAGGCTTTTATTATATGGGATAAAGTTTCATTTATAAACACCAGGTGGGCAAAAGTAAGTTTTCAGTTACTCATATAAAAAATAATACAATAATTAATAAATAATAACACATGAATAAATGTATTCACAACTGTAAACCTACTTTTGCCCACTCCTTTATTCCCCACTCACCCTAATATTTCACGCAAACTTGTCCATAAACCATTCAGAATCACCACCTCTCATCATGGTAAAACTGGAAACAGATTCAGTGGTAGATTCATAGGTATATACCCAAAGAAGTTTTATTTTCACAATATATATCAAAAGTTCAAGAAGCCTGCTTTCCAGATGAGTGGATCAGAAAACTGTGGTACATCCACACAATGGAATTCTATGCTGCCATTAAAAAGAAGGAACCCTTACCATTTGCAGCAACCTGGATGGAACTGGAGAGCCTTATGCTTAGTGAAATAAGCCAGACAATGAACGAGAAGCACCACATGCTCTCCCTCATTTGTGGATAATAAAGAACATTGTAAACTGATGAACAAAAGGATAGATACAGAGGCAGTAAAGCATCAAACAGACTGTGATATTATAGCAGGAAGATTAAGGAGAGGTGGGGTAGATAAGAGATCAATCAAAGGACTTGTATCTATGCATATAAGCATAACCAATGAACATAGACACTGGGAGGTTTGGGGTATGTCTGAGAGGGAGGGGGGCAATGGGGAGATATGTATACATATAACACAATAAAAAATAAAAGAAGCCTGCTTTCTACTTACTGTATTTTCTTCTGTACGCCCTTGACAGCCTATTTCATCCAACAACACTCAGTTAGACCCAGAAATTCTCTTCTTTTTACTAATAAAGGTTTAATTACTCATTAAAATGGTAATAGATAGAAACTTGCTTTTAATATATTACGGCCTAAAAGCCAGGAGCTCATCTAAGTGGTAAATATTGGAACCATTCTTTTTCAAAGCAAGAGCTACCCCAGGAAAACTGTTGTCACTACTATTTCACATGTATTGCAAGCATTACGTTTAATGCCATAAAGAAAGAAAAATCCTTTATGACATGTGTATTGGAAAATGCCCTAAAAGCTTTCTCTTGCTTAATAACAGAAGAATTATGTCATCTGATGTGATATGTACCTTAAACTCCAAGAAAATCAATGGAAAAACAACCACAAATAATAACTCAGGATATAGAAATCAATAGACTTTATCAAAACAACTACCATATAAATGATATAATGGAAACTAAGATCCCATTTTCCAAAGCAACAACAACACAAACATATGAAATGCTAGAAATATACTTAATAAAAAATATAAATACCTTTACCAAAAAAATCATTAAAACACTTCCGAAAAACACAAATCTAGCCTTGAGCAATGGAAGGCATTTCTGAAGATATTTCATCAATATTATAAAGATGTTATTTCTCTCTGAATTAATTAATTAATTTAATGTGACTCCATTTAAATCATCAATATCTTTTCCTAAAGTTCATAAAATTGATTCAAATGTCCACATGGAAAAATAAGAAAGCAAAATAGGACAGGACAACTCTGAAATATAGGAACTATGGGTTGGAGAAGGTGAGTAGAAGGAAGAGAATTAGCTAACTCTATTAGCTATTAAAATAGTATCAAGCATCAATAATTAAAATTATGTGGCATTGGCATATGAGTAGTTAGACTAGCCATGAAACAAAATTGAATGTCCAGAAATAGGAAAGGCACATACAGAAATTTAATAAAAAATAAAAGCAGTATTTCAAATCACCAGAAAATATGTATAATTATTTCTGCTATAATGAAAAATTTATACGTATTCCTAAAAGTCACTCCATTAGCCTGGCTGGCATGACTCAGTGATTGAGGGTCAACCTATGAATTAGGAGTCACTTTTCCATTCCCAGTCAGGGCACATACCTGGGTTGCCGGCTCAATCCCCAATGTGGGGCATGCAGGCAGCAGCCATTTACTGATTCCCTGTCATCATTGATGTTTCTAGCTCTCTCTCTCTCTCCTTCTCTCTTCTTTTCTGAAGTCAATAATATATATATTTTAATAACCGCATTAAAGCAAAATTGTCCAATAAAAATCACAAGTCTTATAGGAAAAATAAGCTCGAGTTTAAAATTCAAAAACTTCATCAATGACACATTAAAAATGGAAATCTAATTTTTAAAAGTATAGCACAGTTTGTTACATGCTAAATAGTTAAGAAATACTTAACATAATAAATTTGGCACTTAACCTTAAAAAAGACCTGAAGTTTGTTCATGGAAGTTCATTTAGGAAGGATTGCAGCCTGGGACTCAATATGAAGTAGGAAGAAGAAGGATGCTGGGCTGGACTGGACTGGACTTTAATATGGAGCAAAAACTGTAGGCAGTAACCTTTCTTCTCTCCCTTCTGAAGACAAGATTGGATTTGAATGGCAAGATAGACAGAGATGGGATCTTGAAGGGGAACCCACTTAATTTTACACCATCAATAAAACTCTCCACAAACTTCCATCCTCCCATGGGAGCCTCAGGAAGTTCTTTTCCTGACCCCACTTCCACCAAAAACACCTGGGGTCAGACACATCTGAGTTTGAATGTTTATTCAGCCACTGGTTACTTAGTTATGTGACCTTAAGAAATTGTAGAACATATCTGAACCTCAGGTTCCCTATCCACAAGTATGAATCTGATCTTCATAATAATCTTTTTAAAGACTATTTGTGATAACTTAAGGAAGTAGTTCCTTTTTTCATTTTCCATCTCGTCCAACTCCTCTACACCACTCCCCAGGAGAGGAGGAGCGGCTGGCCTTACTGGGTTCACGGAGAGGCAGTTCTCCATTAGCCTATGTTAACCGAAAGGAAAGGACATGTGGACAGGACACTGCCTCATGTCCTCTGGGGCCTACTCTTACATAATGAACACCTGTTAAATATACTCTGTAAACCTATGTTCACACAGTGAACACCTGTGTTTTTAATCCTTACATGTTAAGCAGATCAAAAGGGCATGCTTATCAACTCTGGCTTCTCACAGGTAAGTACGTAGATGTAAATGACAGACAGATGGTGTCCCAACTCTAGGTTTAGGAATTTGGAGACATTTTACCTCCTCAATCCAACTTTACCAGTAATATGGCTAAAATTTTGAGCCCTATTTTGCTGTATTTGAGTGACCAGAATCTTGGAGGGGAAAAGACAGCAGTGGTACAACTGAGGCAGCAACCCTACTATGTAACTCCATCACTGTACCGGAAGCCAGATAAGCACTCAACAAATATTAGTTCCTCTCCCCTTCCTTAAGGAGTTTATCAAGTTGAAAATATGTTTAGTTTTCTGTTAAACTTCTCTTTTACATCAGAAGAGCAGCGAAGAAGATCCACATTTTCTCCTGGTAGTAGTTGCTAAATGGTTTATAACTCTCATATACAGATTTCTAAAATATAACTCCTCAGGATAATTGTCAGGCACCAGATTGTAGGGCACTAGTTAGGTTTTTATCTGGAAAAAGTGGTTCTTTGCCTCCTACTAAAAATGTCCTAATTCTATACCCTAAAAACAGGGTGGGCAAAAGTAGGTTTACAGTTCATATGGAAAAATACGTGCAGGTTATTTTTATTACATTGGCCTTGTTAACTCAAAAGAATGTCACAATGAATGCATAAGCCTACTTTTACCCACCCCTGTATACTTGGATCTCTAAAATCCAACTCTGGAGAATCTATCTTAAAGTAAGAAATGTTAAACAGCAAAAGGTTTTATGCAGAATGATACACCAGCATTATTTGTATCTGTAAAGTGAAATCTGGAAAAAACTTAAAAATCTGGAAATAACAATGGAGTGATTACTTAAATTGTGCTAAATCTACTTAGCGAAATACTGCACACAATACTATTATTAAACAAGCTCATAAAGATGTTAAAATATTGAAAATATTTATATTATAATTTCGAAAAGGAAGAGCAGAATAAAAAATATTTCAGTATTTTTACAGATTTGTAAAAACTGAATGATACACAGAAATGTGCTAGTAGTAATTATATTGGGGTGGCAGAAAATGAGGTTTTTTTCCTTTTCTCCTCCTTTTTATACCTATTCTTACAAAAAAAAAACATATTCTTTTAAAGCCCAGAAACATTTGAATGCAGTGAGCACTTAACATACCTTATCACCAAGGCAAAAAGATAAAACTGTCTGGTTATGACTTCATTTCCCCTTTAAGACTGCTAATGTTCATTTCAAACTGATTTCATCTCTAAATATATGCATGTGGGAGAACATGAGAACACAGTGTATTTGGCCCTGAGACCTCCAGTTTCCAAGGAATGCCTATAGACACTTGGCAGTACTTGTCAACTAACAGGAGGATCAGGCAGTAATCAGTTTCAATATTCTTAAATATCAGAGAGAGGCTGCATGTCTATGTCTATCACTGACATACTCCTTTATGAGCAATAATGTTGGCGTTTTGACCCCTGTGTGACTCAACTCTCCACCCTGCCATCAACCTTCACAAAGGAAACCAGAGTAGGAATTACATGCATCAGGATAACTAATGCTTCTTGATAAAACTGTGTACTGAATATCTCACTGTCTACTATCAGGAGGCAATTCACTCAATTTCTTTTCCTGGTAATGAAGTAGGCATAATCTACTGGTTGTGTTAGGTTGACAGGTGTTGCCTTTTGGTAGCTATACCGAATTTCAGGAGCATATTTTTCTCGTTTTTTTGTTTTTGAAAGTTGTGTGTGTGTGTGTGTGTGTGTGTGTGTGTGTGTGTGTGTGTGTGTGGTTTTTGTTTGTTTGTTTGTTTGTTCCAAATGACATGAATCCCATTACCTGGCAGCTCAATGAAATCATGCTAATGATCAGACTAGGACCTCACACTAAAGCTCCTATGGAAAGGAGATTGTTTGGAACGAAATTCATTTTTATCAGTCACCTGAGGGAATAATAAAACATTGGTGATTTATACACATAACATATTTTGCAAAAAAACTAATTTAAAATCAAGAATATTGGTGTATGATTTTACCCTGCAAAATATCTGTCATCTGACTTAACTCTTCAAAAAACTGAAAGCAAAGTAGAGGAGGTTACTTAGAGTATGTAGAATTTTAGATGGCAGTTGCAGGTTCTTAAGAAATATTTCTACCAAGCTAAAATCTCTTGATGAAATATCATTCTCTGCTGTAAGATTATTTCTGTAGAAATAACATTTGCTTGCTTGTTTGTCTTATATTATCATTTATGAGTGCTTATTATGTACCAAGCTTTATTAAAACATGGTCTTTTTCAAAACAACCCTCTGAGATCATCATTATGACTATTTTACAGAATATAAGAAAGCTTCATTGATGTGTCCAAGTCTAGAATGGCATAGTGGGATTCAAACCCAGGTCCTTCTCACTCTCCTGTGATCCCTGCTATAATTCTGGTTTGTTTGGGGGTTTTTTTTTTGTTGTTGTTGTTGTTAATAAATAAATAGGCAAGACCCTCTTCTACAATTTTCCATTCTCAGAAGAAAACCACTTTTTCTTTGCCTCTGCCATTATATCACTGTTCTTGACAACAAAAGTACTTTCATAGCTGGTCACATTTCCCAAGAGTAAAAATTAGTGGTTTCATATAAGGTTGGCCAGAAGAGTACACTTTACTCTCCTGGTTTAACTATCTCCAAAATACAACATATGGCAAATTAGTTGTGGGGATTTTCCCATTTAAAAAAAATGTAATCATTAAAGAAAATATCTCATCTGACATGAATACTTTGTTTTCTTCCTGCCCTGTTTAGTTATTTCATCCTAAATCTTAATGTCTGTTTACTTATTTATATTTCATTTATATTTATTTATATTTTATGTATGTATCTCATATATATGTCAAAGTTATATGTGAACTCCTTTTTTTTGTTTGTTTGCTTGCTCTGTTTTATTTTTTTCATCTTTATAGAATAATGGGCACTGGGAGTGTTTGTTGGTGAGTTAAGGGATAATTATACTCCGGAAGGTGTGGGACTGCTGGATGGGGCTCCCCTGGCCAAGCAGCCCTCACTGATGCTGGGTTTCCTCCCGGAGCCACCAGCTCAGATGCGGAGACAGCGCCATCTTGAAGGGGAAAGTGGAGGTTTACAGAAGCTTGAAAATCTATAGCTGTGGAACCCACTGAACAGCTGCAAACCCCAAAACATTGGTCCCCAATTGGCATAGGCACACGGATTCAGAGGAACTCTACATACCACATGGAAAGGTCAGATTTCGCCTGGGATAAGGAGAGAGAGAGAACTACATAATCAGACACCTGGAGAAGAGAGACCATAGGCAGACAAAGAAACAGCCTGCATATGAAAGAAAAGCAAGCATCACCAGAAAAGGAAGTAAACAAAATGGAGGCAACCAACCTGCCAGAGAAAGAATTCAGAGAAATGGTCATAAGGTGGATGAAAAGAATGGAAGACAAATTCAACAATATGAGTAAGAACCAAGAAGAAATGAAGAAAAACCAAAAGGAAATGAAGAACCAAGAAGAAATGAAAAATGACATCGCTGCTATAAAGAACTCAATAGAAAGAATCAAGAGTAGACTAGAAGTAGAGAACCACATCAGTGAGCTAGAAGACAAGGTAGGAAAAAATACCCAAGTAGAGAAACTACTAGAAAAAAAAAATTAAAAAGCAAGAGGAAAGCCTAAGGGAACTTTGGGATAACATGAAACAAAACAACGTCTACATAACAGGCGTTTCAGAAAGAGAGGAAACTGAACAAGGAATAGAAAACCTGTTTGAAGAAATAATGACAGAAGACTTCATTGATATAGGGAAGAAAAAACCCACACAAATCCAAGAAGCTCACAGAATCCCAAGCAAAATGAGCCCCCAAAAGACTGATACCAAGGCACATTCTAATTAAATTGGCAAACACTAATAATAAAGTAAGAATCTTAAAAGTGGCCAGAGAAAGACAGAAAATTACCTACAAAGGAACCTCCATCAGACTAGCAACTGATTTCTCAACAGAAACTCATCAGGCCAGAAGGGAATGGAATGAAATACACAAAGTCATGCAAAGGAAGAGTCTGAATCCAAGAATACTGTACCCAGCAAGGCTATCAATCAAAATTGAAGATGAAATCAGGAACTTCACAGACAAAAAAAAAGACAAAGGGAATTTATTATCACCAAACCAGCAATGCAGGAAATACAAAAGGGTCTGCTATAAAAAAAAAAAGAAAGAAAGAAAAAAAGAAAAAGAAATAAGAAGCGAAGAAGGAACACAGGGGTAAAGAATAAAAATGGTGACAAATAAGTAACTATTAATAATAACTTTAAATGTAAATGGATTAAATGCTCCAATCAAAAATATAGGATAATAAATTGGATGAGAAAGCATGGCCCATATATCTGCTGTCTACAAGAAACCCACCTCAGAAAAAAAGACGCACACAGACTAAGGGTGAAGGGATGGAAAATGGTTTTACAGGCAAATGGAAATGAAAAAAAAGCTGGGGTAGCAATACTTATATCTGACAAAGTAAATCTCAAAGTGAAGGACATAACAAGAGATAAGGAAGGCCAGTTCATAATACTAAAGGGAGCAATCAAACAAGAAGAAATAACTCTGGTTGGTAAAATAACTCATATACTCACTCAATACAGGAGCACCCAAATACATAAAAGAACTCCTGAAGGATATCAAGGGAGAGATTGACAGCAATACAATCATAGTAGGAGACTTTAATACCCCACTGTCACCACTGGACAAATCTTCTAAACAAAAAATCAGCAAAGAAACATTAATCCTAAATGACTCACTAGACCAGATGTAATTAATTGACATCTTCAGAACATTTCACCCCAAAGCCACAGAATATACATTCTTCTCAAGTACACATGGGTCATTTTCAAAGATAAACCATATGTTGGGTCATAGGCAAAGTCTCTTCAAATTCAAGAAGATAGAAATCATATCAAGCATCTTCTCAGATCACAGTGGAAATCAACTACAATAAAAACAATCCAAAGAAATCAAACACATGGAGACTAGACAGGTAACCAGAGAAATTAAGAAAGAAATAAAAAACATCATGGCAACAAATGACAATGAAAACACAACAATCCAAAACCTATGGGACACGTGAAAGCAGTCTTGAGAGGGAAGTTCATAGCTCTACTATCCTACTGCAAAAAACAAGAAACAATGTTAATAAATTACCTAACTCTACAACTCAAAGAGCTAGAAAGAGAGCAACAAGAAAAGCCCAGTGTAAGCAGAAGGAAGGAAATAGTAAAGATTAGAGCATAGATAAATGACATAGAGACCAAAGAAACAATACAAAAGATCAACAAAACCACCTACTGCTTCTTCGAAAATATAAACAAGATTGATGCACCTCTAGCTAGGCTCACCAAGAAGCAAAGAGAGAGGATTCAAATAAACAAAATCAGAAATGAATGAGGTGAAATAACAACAGACCCCACCAAAATACAAAAGATTGTTAAAAAAAAATACTATGAACAACTCTATTCCAACAAACTGGACAACCTGGAGGAAATGGACATATTTGTAGAAAAATATAACTTTCCAAAACTCAATCAGGAAAAATCTACATACAACTTAACAAAAGGAAGATGAATAATCAAATTAAAAAATGGGCAAAGGACCTAAATAGACACTTTTCTAAAGAAGACATACAGAAGGCCAAGAGACATATGAAAACATGCTCAAAGTTACTAATCATCTGAGAGATATGCAAATCAAAACAATGAGGTACAATCTCACACCTGTCAAAATGGCTATCATCAATAAATCAACAAACGACAAGTGCTAGAGATGAAGTGGAGAAAAGAGAAACTCTTGCACTGCTGATGGGAATTCAGACTGATGCAGCCATGTGGAAAACAGTATGGCTTTTCCTCAAAAATTTAAAAATGGAATTTCCATTGGACCCAGTAATCCCACTTCCAGGAATATATCCAAGAAAACAGAAACCCCCATTCAGAAAGGATAAATGTACTCTATGTTCATAGCAGCACAATTTACAATAGCTAAGATTTGGAAACAGCCTAAGTGCCCATCAGCAGATGAGTGGATTAGAAAACTGTGGTACATGTTTACTATACTGCTGTAAAAAAAAAAAAGGAAGGAATTCTTCATTTGCAACAGCATGGATGGAATTGGAGAGCATTATGCCAAGTGAAATAAGCTAGTCAGCAAAAGATAAATATCACATGATCTCACTCATTTGTGGCATATAATGAACAATATAAACTGATTAACAAAAAAAGAACCAGAGTCATAGAAGCATCAAACAGACTGTCCAGCCTATGATAGAAGGCAGGGGATGAGGAGTAAGAGATCAACCAAAGCACTTGTATGCATGCATATAAGCATAACCAATGGTCACAGACATGGAGGGGGAGGGCATGTGCTAGGTGGGGGCGGCCCAGGAGAGGTAAGGAGGAGACTTATATAATACTTTAAACAATAAAGAATTTAAATTTTTTTTTAAATAGTGTGGTAGGCCTGGGGGCAGGGTAGGTGGCACGGGTGCAGGGTGAAAGGGGTCAATGGGGGAGGAGGGGAGGAGACATTTGTAATACTTTCAACAATTAATGTCTGTTTACTATTTAAAACTATGTCCAAATGACTAAGGGTGCTAGATTGGTCCAAAGCTACCTATTGGTTTTACTCTCTTGTGATTCTGGGCCAGTCTTCAAAGACATAATAGAGGAGCTGTGATCTCTCAAGTGTGATCAAAGAACAGAACATTTATCCAACAAAAGTAACTCACTGAGACAATGCTAACGAGACCAATTCTAACCATTGTTTAGGTGATTACTGCATTTTATGTGAACACTCTTTTAAAGAATATAAATAAATAAGTAATAAGGAAGACTCAGTTAAATTTAGGCTCTAGTATCTAGATTCCTCTAAAGAAAGAATATAGATTTGAAATTAAAATTGAGAGAGAAACTTTAGCATATGTGATAAGTAATAATTTATGCATATAAGTATTTATTGGGTACACACAATGTAAAAAGCACTGTGCTACTTTTGGTGAAGGATACAAGTCTGCACTCTAGTGAGGAACAAGAGAAATGTTCATAAGGTTATAGGTGATGCAACACATAAAATATGTGCAATGAAATAGCAGATAGGATCAGAGAAAACAGAAACATACTGTCTTATTTTTCATAATTATAAAACCTATTTTAAATATATATTTTTGAATTAAAATGTACATAATATTAAATTAGAACAATACTTTTAAAAGCTACTTTCTTAGTTATTTAGATCTCTCTTAACTTATATGCCATATTAATAATTTTTGTCTGAAGTCAATCTAACTCTATATCAGCAAAGTGGCTGTCAGAGCTCTCTCATCATTGTTGATGTGACTGATAAAAATTCAAGTCTTTCCTGTTAGAATAAAATGAGTCAATGGGTGATAGTTAAAATGTAACAGTTCAGATTTGCGTGAATAATTCACTTTTTTACTTGTGATCTTTCAGATAGAAAAATCACACAAAGTATTTCTTTCTAAAAGAATAACCATTACCTTTTAAAAATTCAAGTTATAACTGCAAATAGAAATGAAAGTTAATGATATGAAACTGTTCATCTATTTTAAATTGATTGCTAAAGTATATTTGAACCAACCAAATTGTTCTAGAGAGACTAATGAAAGCAAGATAGAAAATTTTTGCAGGAGGGGTGGGGATAAGTATTTCAAGATATATGTTTCATGTTAAATTAAAAACCCTACTTGGGATTTGATCTTTCTTTCTAATAACTCTTCAGTCCCCAGGAGCAATTTATTTTTAAGTTCCTCATATTAATTCCAACTTTACATTCTGGAAAAAAAAGCAAGCCTATCTTCACACATTCATTTTCACAGCCCTTGAAAGGTCGGTGACTCTCCATGCTAAAAGGTATCTGATTGTAATGCTTTTATGAAGAGAGGGAACAGTCAGAAATTCTGATTCTAATCAGGAAACAGGAATGATCTCAGAGAAAAGAGAAAGAATCATAAAACAGCTAAGTAGCACTCAACTCCTGGGTTGGGTCAAATGTATGCTTCCATTCTACATAAATGTATTTATTAAACATCTATTATGGTCCAGACCTCCCTAAGGAAGAAATATCACAATAGGTATTAAAAGGCACCTCTTGCTCATGTGACCTGGGAGATAATCAAGCCAGGCAGGAAATCCCAACTCTGCCAACTAGCTGTATGGTTTTGACCAAATCACCTATCTTCTTTGAACCTTGGTTTCCTCACCCATAAAATAAGTCAGTTATGCATACCTCCAAAGAAATTGTGAGGATTAAGAAAATAAAAAAAACAAAGTAGCTGATAGATGGTCTGACATATTACAATCATTAATGATAAGGTTCTAGCTCTGGTCCGTTCTTATTGATATACATATACATATACATACACATACACATACACATACACATACACATACACACACATACACACACACACACACACACACACACACACACACACA
>JAAGEH010000393.1:6506994-6517331 GCA_011751065.1 Lasiurus cinereus | reverse complement strand
ACACACACACACACACATATATATATATATATATATATATATATGCCTAAGCTACCATTACAACTGGTCGACCAGTCACCATGATGCGCACTGACCCCCAAGAGGCAGACGCTCAAAGCAGGAGCTGCCCCCTCATGTTCAGTGCACTCCCACAGCCAACCTTCCATGGTCCCTCCCCATGGCCAGCCACCCCCGATGGGCCCAAATCGCCAGCCAGACCAAGGGACCCCACCTGTTCACGAATTCATGCACCAGACCTCTACTATGAATATAAAGACTATGGAAAAAAATACTATCAGTTCTAAAACCTCAGTTCTTTAAAGCTCACTGTTCTTATTCTTATCTGCTTATACCTCTCCAAGCAATTTTGTCTCCCAAGTCATCAAGGACTCATAAAATTTAGGTTCCAAGATAATTGATTCGGCAGAATTGATAGCTGGGGTTAAAGGAGGTGGCAATGCAAAGAGCAGGGGAGGCATAGAATGTATGAATTAAAAATGGAATTGAGGTCATTAAAATGAATAAGGTAATGTTAGATAAAAGTTCAAGTACACAATTCTTGGAATAAAATGATAAAAGTAGGAAGATTTCTTGGCAATTAGATTGATCAGTGGTTCTCTAACTCTTGTCTCAGAATCCTTTTACATTTTTAAAAAATATTGAATTTAAAGTGCTTCTGTTTATATGTGTTATGTCTACTAATATATATCATGCTAAAATGAATCAGAAATGTTAGACATTAATTTATTTTAAGAAATAATAAATCCATTAAATACGAACACATATTTATGAAAAGTTTCCTAAAAGTTGATAAGACAACAGGATTTTACATTTATGAAAATTTCTTTAATGTCTAGCTTTACAAGAGGGCTACATTTTCACATTTTATTTCTATATTTATTCTACTGTGATATGACATATCATGTACTCTCTGGAAAACTTCACTGTACACTTGTGAAAGAATGAGAGTGAACAAAATAATGTCTTATTGTTGTGAAAATAGTTTATAAAACAATTAGCATCTCATTATTAGTATGAAAATAGCTTTGACATATGGATACTTGGAAAAAGTTTAGGGGCCCCCAAAAGTTCCTAGCCAATTTGGCTCAGTGGAGAGAGCACTGGCCTGCAGACGAAGGGTCCCGAGATCAATTCCCATCAAGGGCACGTACCTCAGTTTCAGGCTCCTCCTTGGCCCAGGCCCTGTTCAGGGCACCTGCAGGAGGCAACCAATCAATGTGTTTCTCTCACATCGATATTTCTCTGTCTTTCCCTCTCTCTTCCACTCTCTCTGACAATCAATGGGAAAAAATATATATATCCTCGAGTGAGGTTTAAAAAAAAAAGCACATTCAGTTTTATTTGATGTTTTTACATGTAAAGGAGGGAAAAGAAATAACCCTTGGCAACAGCATTTAATAAAGAAATTTCTTTAAGTATATAGTAGTCCCCCCTTATCTGGAAGGGATACATTCCCAGACCACTAGTGGATACCTGAAACCTCAGGAAGTTCTAAACCGTGTGTGTGTGTGTGTGTGTGTGTGTGTGTGTGTTTGTGTGTGTTTGTGTGTGTGTGTTTTCCTGTATGTACATACCTATAATAAAGTTTAATTTGCAAGTTAGAAACAGGGAGAGATTAACAATAATTAGTAATAAAAAATTATAACAATATATTGTAATAGAAGTTATGGAAATGTGATCTGTCACTCTCAAAATATCTTATTGTGCTGTACTCACACCTCTGGGGTGATATCCTGCTCATGGCATAAAGTGAAGTAAGGTGGAATTTATTTAATATTTTCAGACTGAAGTTAACCATGGGTAACTGAAACCATGGAAAGGAGTACTGTAAAACAAATTCACCAAGGAGGGAGTCAGATAACTTGAACCTGGTTAAAATGAGTAATAAATTCCAAGACAGTGAAAGTAAACTTTTCTC
Organism: Lasiurus cinereus; assembly: GCA_011751065.1. NCBI lineage: Eukaryota > Metazoa > Chordata > Mammalia > Chiroptera > Vespertilionidae > Lasiurus > Lasiurus cinereus. The sequence goes on along the minus strand of JAAGEH010000393.1, from coordinate 6,515,392 downwards.
ATTAAAAAAGACAAAGAAACCACAAGACTTAAAACACACACACACACACACACACACATACACACACACACACACACACACACACACACACACACACACACACCGCCCATGTTCTTTGTTTTCTTGTTCTGGCCACAAAAATTTAAAGGGCAGGTGGCTGATAGAACAAACAGAAGCTGCAAAAAACAAATAGTGGTTCTCTCTTACCTACAAAGAGCCTGGTTAATTACAGAGGCCAATTTCATTTTGGCAACATAAGAAAGTGGTGCCCTCAAAGCATTTTGATCTCAGACTGGTAGTAACCAAGGGTATAAGAGAGTAAACATCGGTTTAAGTGACCCCCAGGTTTATGGTATCAGGGGTACGAGAAAATCCAGGTTTCTCCTTACAGCAGAATAAGGAAACCCAATGGTAAACTTGGCAGTAAAAATAATAGCTGATAATGTAGCAGTTAGTATGTGTCAGGCTCTGTTCCTAAACATATTTTCTGACAATGAATCAATGCCACTTCTACAACGGTTCATTTACTTTCTCACAATTGTTTGAGGGAAGCATTAGTCTATTCCCTTGGTTAGATCTAAATCGCCCATTGACCAAAGAAGAATTACAAGGAAAATTAGAAAATATTTTGAACTGAGTAAGAATGAAAATATAAGGAATCAAAATTTGTGGGATGCCACTAAACTGGTTCTTAGAAAGAAATTGGTGAAGTAAGAGGGAACAAGATGCTAACAAAGGAAGCTCCTGAACTTTCCTCTTGCCATACATGCACCAATAGTGCAGCTATACACGGAGCAATTCCCTCTGAATGAAATCCAGACACTAGCTCAGTGACTCCTGCACACGGGCAAATGAGAGAGTGCCACAAGATTGACAAAAAAGCTGAGAGACATCTTCACCGCAAAGCCCTCTCTAACACCGCACCAATCAGGAAAGAATCCTTCCCTTGCTCCCAAGCTTCCAACTTCTCCCTGATAAGTAAGTGAAGGGTTTGGACCTCATATCTAGCAACTCAACTTTTAAGACTCCCACCCCAGGGACAGGCCCTAAGACACCTGGCTCTTGAAGGCCAAAAAGTTTAGTGTCCATGACAGCCAGGGAACTGTGGTGAACAAAGAAGCAGTGGTTCATGGACACTGGCGACAGCTATCCTCCTACGCTTCAGTATTGACTGAAGCCTCAACTTTTCTGGCTGCTGCCTGGAAAGTGGGACCCCTAACTGCCTGGCTGTGAGAGCAAGCATGGCTTGCACTTGACACTGCTGTCCCCCACAGATATCCCCCAGGGATCAACATAGAAGAAACAAGCAGCTATGACCAGTGTGTCTCAGTGGGTTGGGCATCATCTCGTGTATCAAAAGATTGCTAGTTCAATTCCTAGTCAGGGCATATGCCTGGGTTGAAGGCTCTATCCCTGATAAGGGCCATTCAGGAGGCAGCAGTTCAATGTTTTACTCTCACATTGATGTTTCTCAAACTAATAAAAATATTTTTATAAAAGAAGGAACAGGCAAAAAATATTCATCTCCCAGTTTTTCCCTGAAAGAAATCTAATTGCATACTTTACAAGCCGCAGCCTGAGGATCAGCTTCTAATTTAATGTGCATCTAGAGGCCGGTTGCAATCCTCCGAAGAGAAGGGGAAACCAATGGGCACATCCCTGCTTTCTCCATCTGCCTTATTCCAACAATACAATCACATCCTCAGTGTCCCCCTGAAATAAACTCACACAGCTAACACCCCAACTTTTCTGGATGCCACCCAAATGCCAGGACCCCAAATCACCTAGTTCTGATAGCCAAAGGGGGCTTGATCCATTATCTCAGAATTTTACCAACATTGAGATCCTTACACACTCACCTGTAGCTGATGTCCATGGAGCTCAACAAAAAGCCCAGTCCCTTCAGAGAGGACAACCTACAAGGAATCAGACTCAGACACCTTTATTCTAAATTTTTACCCTGGTTTATTCCTTTGTATATTTTCATCATACATATTTAAAGTGATTTTCATATAAAGTCCTTTTCCATTTCCTCTCATGTGAAATCTTCCCTTTATTGTATCCATTGGCTCAGTTACAAAAAAAAGTTCTTGAATAACAAGAATGGTTCCCTGTGTCTGAACTCTAAAAAGAATGTGGTTTGTGCTAAACATCTACTTCCCTTCCGAGAGTCTAGGATTTTAGTGCCTGCCAAGCAGAGGATGCCTCCATGTCTTGCTCCCAGCCAAAATTTTAGTCATTTGTTCCCTAATAAATTCCTTTGTACACAACCCTGTACACCTGTTGTTACAACTCCAGCATGAGTTGGGTTTCCATTGTGACTCTGCTGGGAGAAGTGCTTATAAGCTTCCACCTGATTTCTTCCAGACTCTGTCCACGCACCTTTTCTCTTTGCTGACTTTGTATTCTTTTCCTGTAATACAGCTTAGCCATCAGTACGATACGATTATAGCCTTAATCTGATGGGCCACTCTAGTAAATCATCAAATCATCATGATTGTAGGGACAATGGGCACAGGGGTCAACCTGTTTAGCTACCCTAAATGCAATGCCTCAACCAACCAAAATCTCTAATTCCCTAATTGCTGTGTCGTTCTCTTCGTAAAAACAACCAGAGCCATTCTCACATTTTGCAGAATTCTTCTTTGGGCTTTGCTCAGTGATTTCTTTTCTCAATTCAACACTTTGTCTTCCATGTTTAAAGGTTGCCTCAAAATTTCTGATCCAGAGAAACCAATATGGCAGCATAAGTAAACACCTGAACTGCTGCCTCACACAACAACTTCAAAACTACAACTAAAAGACAAAACGGACATCATCCAGAACCACAGGAAGACTGGCTGAGTGGAATTCTACAACTAGAAGGAAAGAGAGAGAGCCAGAAGAAGAGAGAGAGCAAGATGCTGAAAACCTATTTGAAGAAATAATGAAAGAAAACTTCCCACCTGGTAAAAGAAATAGACTTACAAGTCCAGGGAGCGCACAGAACCCCAAACAAAAAGAATCCAAAGAGGACCACACCAAGACACATCATAATTAAAATGCCAAGAGCAAAAGTCAAAGAGAGAATATTAAAAGCAGCAAGAGAAAAACAGTTAGTTACCTACAAGGGAGCACCCATACAATTGTCAGCTGATTTCTCAACAGAAACGATGCAGGCCAGAAGGGACTGGCAAGAAATATTCAACGTGATGAATAGCAAGAACCTACAACCAAGACTATTCTACCCAACAAAGCTATCATTCAGAATTGAAGGTCAGATAAAGAGCTCCACAGAGAAGAAAAAGCTAAAGGAGTTCATCACCGCCAAACCAGTATTATATGAAATGCTGAAAGGTATTCTTTAAGAGGAGGAAGAAGAAGAAAAAGGTAAAGATAAAAATTATGAACAACAAATACATATCTATCAACAAGTAAATCTAAAACTCAAGTGAATTTAAAATCTGATGAACATAATTAACTGGTGAATATAATGGAATCAGGGGCACCGAAAGGGAATGGACTGACAATTCTCAGGGGGAAGAGGAAAGGTGTTGTGTGAAGAGATTGGACAAAAATTGTACACCTATGGATGAGGACAGTAAGGGAGTGTAAGGGCAGAAGTTGGGGTAGGAACCGGGTGGAGGGGAGGTATGGGGTGGAGGAGAGGAACAATCTAAACAATAAAGATTTATTTTTTAAAAATTTCTGGTCCATTGAGGTTACTTGTCATTCTGCAACAATGATGAGAATTTATTTTTAAAAGAATAAATATCTGTCATCTCTAAAGATTTGGGATGTGGGTATGCTTGCAGGCACATTTTATCAATTTGTAATCTAATCTGGTCTGCAGTTGTTTATGAAGTAAAATGGAAAGAAAAAGTATTTTACTAGAACTGTCAATCCATATTTGCTTTGTGTTTGCTATCAATTCATCTTAGCAAGTATTTATGTAGGAATTAGTGCCAAAAAGACCTGAAGTGTTTAATTACCACATAGCATTTTTAATGAAATTTCGTGTCAAAATAATTGGAATGTAAGGAAATAAGCACAAAAGAAAGGTCAGTTACATCTGGAGGCAGACCTATTTATTGGAGATAAAATTATAATTATCATAGAAATAGGAACAACTATAAATTCAACTGAATTCAACTATAAATTCAACATATGTTGAATGCCAAGTCCACTAGTAAGTTCTGTAGGTGATTTTAAAACATCAATCAATTTTTCTTTACAAATTAGGTCTGATCTAATAAAATATTACAATTTATCCCCAAAATTCAGCTCATGTGATGGGTTATTATGTTATTATTAAAAATACTGTGAAAATAACACCTCACTTAGCTTAAATAAATGCTGACAAAAAATATTTCAATGAACTGATTGTGGTGTTTCCAACTTCTATCATTACTAACTGCAATGTTGGGCTAGTAGCTTACCTGTTCTTAGCCTCAGTTTTCTCATCTCTAAAATTGGCATAATAAATGCACTTACTTCATAGAGTTGTTATGACGATTAAATATATTAATATAAGTAACATGCTTGATATAATACTTGGGAATATATGTAACTTTCACTTATTATGATTATCATTATCATTTCACACAAAACAAAGTACGGGTTATATTCCATTTCAACTATTTAGATTTGAGTGTTTTGGGGCAAGTCATACTCATCAACCTTCCTGGGCTTCAGTTTCCTCCCCTATGAGTTTAAGGAACTTGAAAGTTTCTACCTGGTTCTAAAATTCCAACTCTGTTAAGGAATTCTTTATTTAGAAACACCCATAATGTTCTTTCATTCTACTTTGGGCACTTAAGCTGAAAGTTGAGTCCCTATGAAATATGTTGTTTAAATCACTCATCAACGTATTACTGAAGATTTCTACACGTGAATGGGTGTGTTGTCCACATCCTTCCCCCTTATGTTGCCAGTCAGTAAGGACTTTAGGAACAAAGAACTATTCTTTCCTCTCTGCACATAATAAATACTCAGTCTTCAGTCCATTGTAATGCATGTATTGAATAGATGCCAAGCACTGTCCTAACTAGGCATTGAGGGAAAAGTAAATAAAATTTGATTGGGAGGGGAAGTAGGTTTCATCAAAGGAACTATGGCATCTGCCAGCCCTGGACAATTCAGTTCCTCCCCATATGCCTCTGGTGCTTTGCAAGCTGCTGCCCCAGTGCTGGAGCTCAGAGGGAGTGAGTCAGAGTGACTGTAACTCCAGCAACTGTCTGTCTTCCTCAGCCTCAATCCCACTGGTTTTTACAGCCAGAGTTTGTAGGGACTTCTCTTCCTGGCACTGGAACCCTGGATGGGAGTTTGGTGTGGGGCTGAGGGAGACAAAAATCCCTCCTGATTTTTATCTACACACATGGGTGTGGGACCAAACAGCATCTACACACACACACACACACACACACACACAGTCTTGATATGGCTTCTTCCTTAATTCCCTAGTGTAGGACTTCCACTTAGTAAGGTGGTTCTGAATGATGGTTGTTCTATACTTTAGTTTTAATTTTGATGTGGTTGTGGGAGGAGGTGAGTACCACATTTACCTACATCATCATCTTGACCAGAAGTGTTCAAAGGAATGTGTTTGTTTGAAATGGCCCAAATTATAATCACAGAAAATAAGGTCTCATTGTATCATTGTGCTTTGAAGCAGATCTTTAATGGACGCACTATTTAGAGTATTGCAAAGCAAAAACAAAAATTATTCCTAATCTCAAAGAATTCATTATAATAGATAAACCAATGAAATGTAAGTATATTCTGGTATGATAAATGCAATAATAGAAGATGATGTGATCAAATCTGCTCGAATGGTTTACAGAAAATCATTTTCAGAAAAAAAAAACATGAACCGGGTCTTGAAAGATGACTTGCAATTCTCCAGCTGGAACTAAAAATGAAGTAAAGCAGTCCCTTTGTTGCAACATATTCATGCCCTGTATCAAGTTTTGATTTATTATACTGAGGCTGGCAAGGCTTTGATTTCCCTGAATCAAGTGGACATTCCTGATGTCAAGTATCTGAAATGGAAACATGCTTTCAAATATCTTTGTTCCCCACAATGACCACTTCCTCAGCAAATCCTATATATATTACCTCTTATTTTTTCTGTTTATTTCTCTGTATATGAACTAACTCTACCCTAGTCCAAGCTCATCATCTATCACCTGGTCCATTACAATGGTCTCCTAGCCAGTTTTCCAATATTTCCCAATATTTGCTACTGCCCTCCCAATATCTTATATACATACATATACACACACACTGACAAAGTGTCCCCTTGGGAGTTTGACCAGGAAACCAGGAATTTGATCATTCGATCACTCGCTATGATGTGCACTGACCACTAGGGGGCGGCCCGGAACAAAGGAAGGCCCTGGCCAACAGCTGGAAGGCTCAGATTGGCCCTGATTGCCAGCCAGGCCTAGGGATGCTACCTGTGCATGAATTTTGTGCACCGGGCCTCTAGTTTAAAAATAATCATAGCCCTTCCACATTGCAGAGGTAAAGGAAGTGGGGAGAGGGCAGTGAGTGACTGCAAGTTGGAGCCTTTTCATGGTGTCTCTGTGAGAAGGCAGCCTGACATAGGTTGGAACCTGAGTGAAGAGCAGCCCAATATAAAGTGTGGGAACTCTAGCAAGATGAAGAGGGCAGCTACACAGGAAGGGGCAGCACTAGCAATGGGAGATTGGTAACATATGGGGGAACTGAAAGTTAAGTACGTATAAAACAAGGATAATGGGAGCCAGATTTCTCATTGTCAGGGAAAGGAGCTACAGAAGAAGGAAGAAAGAAGAAGGGAGAAAACTGGAATGACTCCTGTGGCATTATATTGGAACTGGAAGTTTTGGTGTAAACTCATATATATGTAAATATGAATTTGTGTATGTGTGAGTGTTAATGTACATATATTCCCTACCTGCTTTCCTTCCCCCCCCCCAAAGGAAAAAAAGGGTTGGGAGTGGGAGAGAGAGAGGAGGAGAGAAATACCAATTTGTTGTTCCACTTATTTATGCATTCATTGGCTGGTTTTCATTGGTTGATTCTCCCATGTGCCCTGACCAGGGATGGAATCCACAACCTTGGTGTATAGAGGCCAATCTAACCAACTGAGCAACCCAGCCAGGGCCCAAGCTTTTTTTTTTTTTTTTCAAAATTTCCCTTCTGCCCACCCACCCACCAACCAGAACTAATCCTCTGTAGCCCTGCCTTCCCTTTAAGAACCGGATCACAGGAAAATCGCCAGCCCAGCTGGCTCTTTGGGTTTCCCTGTTACCATAGCAACGGGCGCCGGAAGGGGCGGGCCTCGCTGGCCTCCGTCCGGTCCCCGGCAGCGCTCGTCCCAGAAGTGCGGGAGGAGGCGTGGACTTTGCGGTGAGAGCGTGTCCCTCAGGTCCGGGTTGGAACCGGAGCCGGATTCCGCGCCAACCGCCACGTCAACCTAAATACACACCGCCCTCCCTGCCCGGCCGCCGCGCCGCCGCCGCCGCCGCCCCAGGCTGGGGCGGGTGCGCCCAGGCCGCGCCGTCCACGCCTTTCCCACAGTGCCCCGCGCCAGGCCCCGCCCCGCCCCGCTCGCCCCGGAGACCGGCGTGCGGAGCCCCTGAAGGTGTCTGTCTGCTCGCTGCTGCCGGGCGGCTCACCCTCCCCATCCCGAGCGCGGCGGCGGCGGCGGCGGCGGCGGCCGGCGGTCCGAGAGTGCGCGCCTCCCTCCCGCACGCACGGCGGTGCGCGGCCGGTAGGATCGGCCGAGGGCGCTGAGGATGGGGGAGTAGCTGTGGAGGCGGCCCCGCAGCACCGAGGTGGGCACGGGCCGGCGCTGGGCCGCTCGGCAGGGAGGGCGGACCTGCCGTGCGCCGGGGTTTGAACCCTCTTCTCGCCCGGCGGCCGGTGCATTGGGCTCTTGCCCCACCCCGTCTTCCTATCACACACGCCGCCGCCGCCGGCGGTTCCCCACTTCTTGCTCCAGGTCCTCACTGTAGCTGCAGTTGTTGGGGCTCCTTTCTGCCTTTCCTGGCCCGAGACTTCACCCAGCGGCCACGGGGGACCGTCCCTCTGACCCAGCGGTTCTCCGCCTTCCTCAGGCCGCGGCCCTTGCACACCGCTCCTCATGTGGCGGTGACCCCCAGCCATGAAATGCTGCCACTGTGATGCATCGTAAATAGCTGCATTTTCCGCTGGTCTTAGGCGACCCCTGTGAAAGGGTCGTTGGACCCCCAGGTTGAGAACCGCTGCTCTAACCCATTGCCGGCCCCTGTGGTGGCTGCAAGGAGGCGTTCTGGTTGCATTTACCTGCAACTCCACCTGCTCCACCTGCTCCGCGCCCGTCAGTCCCAGCCCCGCTGGGAGCTGCCCGCTGGGCTGGGAGCACCGCTAGAGCGGGGTTGGAGAAGGTGTT
>JAAGEH010000393.1:6404141-6506984 GCA_011751065.1 Lasiurus cinereus | reverse complement strand
ATAGATAGATAGATAGATAGATAGATAGATAGATAGATAGATAGATAGATATTGGTGGCATGAAAAGGAGAGATTAGAAATGATTCCCAGGTTAGGACAAAAATTGTAAATGGACACTTAGGCTTAAATGGAGAAAGAACCTGAGGGTGCTTAGGAAAGTTAGCTTTTTCTAAGCCTTATGAGATCTTTGGAAGTCAAGTGTACAGGTTTCAATGTGATCTGACCTTATTTTTCCCCCTAACACAGGTGAGCTTGTCTAAATAACTGATGCCCTCCTTCTGTTTGTGTTGCTACCAAACGTGAACTTTGCAATCAAGTTACGCTGTTAAGCTTGTAGTTATTCTTCTTCTGCTTTTATAAAATAGTTTCTACTTGTATGTAATGTAAGCACCTGCTGGGAAAACTCGGGAGAAAACGGCCTACTGTGGACGTTGTCTATTATAACAGTAAAAAATTCACTGCCCTTTTTAGAAGGGTTATATGAAAAACAGACCCTCTGGAAGGCAGGCACCTGCCCTCCTTTCTAGTCCCCCTCCCCCACCCAAAGGATATTCCCTACAAGTGAAATCTGATTAAAATGAAAACTGGATAGCGTTCAAGATGTGAAGAAGTAGCCAAAAAGGAAGTGGTATTACAAAAGGGCAAAGCTTAGAGCAGGGTAGGAAAAGGAAGGAAACAGTCCCCTCGTTACCCCCACCCTCACCCCTCGTTTTCTGGTGCTGAACAGAACAAATTGCTGAGTTTAGAAAATGTTCTGGCTAGTTACAACCACACACACTAGCTTTCACCTTGTACCTGCTTTCTCTTGGGTGATTTCACAAATCTGGATACCTGGATGTGGAAGCAGCAAAAGGGACCTCAAAATAATACAACCCAGGGCATTCCCTCTGAGTCACTGTTTAATGAAGATTGTATTGCTAACCATGTTATTTAATAAGTAGTGTTATTGCTGAGTTTGGGGTTGTTGTTTTTTAATGTATTTTAACTACTTGGTTTCCTTTCTTTAGATTAACATTTGGGAGACAATTTTATGATCTTTGAGTCACCTGTGGAGTAATGTGGACAGAAGTTCTCAACCTTGCATGTTACATCAGCCGGAACCAGCGGTGTATATTAATGTTCACTTAAATCAGAACTTGTATAAGAAAAAGAATGGGAATCTGGTTAAATAAAGATGACTCTGTTAGAGACTTGAAAAGGGTCATTCTCTGCTTTTTAATAGTGTATATGGCTGTTTTAGTGGACACAGATCAGGATTTTTACAGTTTACTTGGAGTATCCAAAACGGCAAGCAGTAGAGAAATAAGACAAGCTTTCAAGAAGTTAGCATTAAAGCTTCATCCTGATAAAAACCCGGTAGGTAAAAATTTCTTTTTAAACATAATCTCATTAATGTATATTGGTAACTTTGGGTATCTACTTAAATTATTTTAAATAATGTGTGCTCAAAGTGCTTAAGAACAATCACATGTCAAAAATTGTAATTCAACTCATGTATTAAAAACATAATAAGCAAAAGTCTGTTTAGAACCATATAAAGGCATGTCAGTACTAAAAATACAATTACCTCTTAATTTGAAAACTCAATTTTCAATAGTTTATTACAGATGTTAATTCCAAAGCAGACAATGTCTGTGAAGTAGTTTTCTTAGTAAAGTACGGTAAGACCAAGTTAAAACATTAAAAAAAAAATTATTTTCTTAGAAGTTAGAGAGTATGTCTTGGTAAAAATGGCATGCTATTAATAGCATGCTATTACTATTTCACTATTTTCTCCCATGCACACGTTTAAGACCAGAGTCAGGAAGTATTTTAAGTAAAACTTAAGAACAGCCAAATTTAGTTAATTCTAATCATAAATATTTGATTATGTATCCCATAATGTAATCTTTCAAAACTGAATTTTAATTTTTATATGTCTATAATTCACCTAATGAATTTTTTGAGATTTGATACTAATCAAGGAGATAGGTTCTAATTTTCTAGATAGAATTTTTTAAAGGATTATTTTATTTTGATGGCATTAAGCTGAGCACTAGAATCAGTATTTTTCTAAAACTCTCATTACTTGGTAATTTTTCCCCAGAATCTGTATTCTGCTATTTTAATACATTTTTATTGATTTTTAGATAGAGAGAAAGGGAGAGGGAGAGAAACATCTATCAGCTGCTTCCTATACACTCCCTACTGGGGATCAGCCTGAAATCCAATCCTGGTGTGTGCCTTGACAGGGAGTCAAACTGGTGACTTCCTGGAGTGTAGGCCAAATGCTAAATCCACTGAGCCACACTAGCTAGGCTGTATTCTATTTAGAGGATTTTTATTTTTCTTGGAAATTTCAGAATGCAATTTTTTTGTTTGTTTGTTTCCATATGAAAAATGGTAGACCTACAAGTAAGTATTATTTGGATGAAAGATTCTTTAAAAACCAATTATTGAACCAGTAACAAATAAAAACTTTTCCAATCCAGTTTTAAGTTGTTACTCTGATATTAGTTTTTATTTAGTAGTAATTATCTGATGAATTGGGGCACATACTTTTTATTTAGTTAATATATTAGTTTTGCCTCAAAAAGCAAAATAACCTACAAATTTCTTTATAATTGTTTCAGGGGCAACAGATAATACTTAAGAATAAAAAGGATTTTCAAGGATTCATAAGTTGGCCTTTTCTCAGTTGCATTTCTTAGAAGGAATGACTTATATTGTGTAATCACATCTATTGGACTTTTGAGGAATCAATTCTCATTTTTCTTATATTTTTAAGATTCACGTGCTTTAAAAATCCTTTCTTATTTCCACCTATGATAACCCACTTCATATTGTACTACTAATCCTTATTTGAATATCTGTTCTCCCAAAAATCTCAGAATGAAATTAGATTTAGATATAGGTTCTGAAGATACTTGATTGTATATCTGAAGTGTTATATCTGATGTTTCTTAATAGAATAACCCAAATGCACATAGTGATTTTTTGAAAATAAATAGAGCATATGAAGTACTCAAAGATGAAGATCTGCGGAAAAAGTATGACAAATACGGAGAAAAGGGACTTGCAGATAATCAAGAAGGAGGCCAGTATGAAAGCTGGAATTTTTATCGTTATGATTTTGGTAAGATAATATGATATACCTTATGAAATGATTGTTTTTTATTTGGAAAACAAACAAAATTAAATTTAGAAAATTAATTTCATTTCACCACTTAGCTTATGTAGTTAATATGTTTCACCTTGAGTCTTTTTAATGTAACATGGGAGTGTAATTCAAAAGGAAAATCAGGTGGTCGCTATTACCTGAACAGATATGAAGGTATTTGGGTCATAATCTTGTTAAATACTTGTAAAATAAGGTTTGCTGTTTAATATAAAAATACTTACATTAGAAGTTAAATATTGAAGCTTTTCAAGGTTTTTAGAACAAGCATCATATTTTCCAAGAAAAGCTAGTTTCTTTTAAGTTTAATAGTGGTCACGTCAGTAGAAATGCCATCTATAATAATATTTTACAGTGTTGACAGGAATAAGAAATGAGACAAGAGCAGAGATGGTAAATAAGATTAAAAAATCAAAGGAAAGCCCAGCTGGCGTGGCTCAGTGGTTGAGTGTCGACCTATGAACCAGGGAGTCACGGTTTGATTCCCTGTCAGGGTACATGCCCTGTTGTGGGCTCAGTCCCCAGTGAGGGCTGTGTAGGAAGCAGCTAATCAGTGACTCTCTTATCCTTAATGTTTTTCTCTCTCCCTCTCCATTTCTCTCTGAAATCAATAAAAATAGGTATTTTTTTAAAAATCAAGGGAAAGGGAGAGTAAACAGGTATCAAGGCAAGAGGGAACATTCAAGTACCTAATGTTTCTTTTAAATCATTAATTGACCTCAAATGTAGGCTAAGAATTGAAGTATGCCTTTATATTCAACTAAAAATATTTTCGATTTATAGCTATTATATGTTTCTTAAGACTAACTTTCTTTTCAAAGTATTATTTTCAAGTATATTCACTACAGCATGGTAGTCTATTTCTGGTGTCAGCAAGTTACATTGCAGAGTCTAAATCTAGCCTGCCACCTATTTTTATAAAGTTTTTTTGGATACAGGCATATCTCATCTCATTGGGATTTATAGGTCTTGTGTTTTTTTACAAATTAAAGGCAAGACCCTTCATCAGCAAAAAGATTACCTTTGATCCTGCTTTTATTGTGGTTTGGAACCAAACCACAGTATTTCTGCGTTATGTCCAAACAATTGTTCATTTATTTACATACTGTTAGTGGCTGCTTTCACACTTTAGGTTCAGGGTTGAGTAGTCATGATAGAAATTATATTTCTCACCAAGCCTGAAATAGTTACTAACTGGCCTCTATAAAAAAAGTTTGCTGACCCTTGTTCTATATCCATAACTAATATCATTTGGATGTTTCATAAGAGTAATGAGAAATTTTATTGCATTGGTTTTTATTATTGTAAATAAAATTTATATTTACTTAATAAGTTTGTCTCTACCTCTGTAAATATTTTAATTATAAAACTTCCAGCCATAGAATATAATTTTAAATGATGCCCCATATTAAAAACATATAATTGAAAAATAAATGAGGTCTGTAGTCTAGTTAACAGTAATGCACCAGTGCCAGTTTCCTGGTTTGGATATATAACATGTCACCTAAGGGAAGCTTGAGTAAAAGGTAAATGAGAGTCAGTACAACTATTTCAAAAGAAAAAGTTTTAAAAAAATAATAGGAATTTGCTGTGAAGATAAAATTTTGTGAATATTGCTAACCCAACAAACACACACCTATGACAATCCATATCAGAAACTAATATCTCGATCACTCTTTAAATGTACCACCAACAGTTTGTGTACTCTTGGTCTCTCAGTTTGTTGCATATTTTTCAACTTTGAGGTATAGTAATCTGATTTTTTTATGATTAAAATAAGATAAGTAACCTATTTTAAATGTGGCAATTTACTTTTATGATAAAGTTCTAATTTTATAATTTTCATGGACTTTTAAAATTAGGTATTTATGATGATGATCCTGAAATCATAACATTGGATAGAAGAGAATTTGGTAAGTTTATGGGTATACAGTTATCAACTTTCCTTCCATTGTCTTAATGAACTTTAATGACTTCACTGTGCAGTAGCTACAATTATTCCTCACATTTTACAGCATCATATGAATTGAAACCTTGGAAGGGGTACTAAGCAATACGCTCAACATCTGTGCATGTGTGTTTGTGGATGATTGTCACATTAGAAATTATAATGAACCAAGATAATTTTATTCTACATCATTATTTTCCACATTATTAAAATATTTTTACAACATTTTAGATTATGTTAAGTGAAAAAAAGCCTAAAACAAAATTATATATGCAGTGTAATACAAATCATTCAAAAAGCCAAAGAACTGATAAAATTCTAAATTATACACCTTATCTATAATGTATGGGTTAACGGTTCTTCTCATAGGCTTTGTGTCTTGTAATTGAAATGTAGGTGGATATTGAGTCCTACCCATGTTACTAATTAACCTAAATCAGTTACTCATACTTAGAATAATATGCATGTTTCCTATAACTATGAAACTTTAACAGTTCACTGGTTTTGACGTGGAATTATATGGAAACTTTAGCTAAAAGCAAATTGCACCCTTTTATCTTAAATGTTACATTTTTAAATTTTTAGATGAATATATTTTGTTGACTTACATAAGATTATCACATATACATATAAAAATAGAGAAATATGCTAATTAACCAGGACGCCATAATGGGTCAACCAGACAGGAGGAGTTTGTGCACGCAGCATCAGGGGGGGGCAGCAGGGGCCTCTGCCACCTGTGCTGGGGGAGTGCCTGATCAGCAGAGGCCACAGCTGCTTACTACATCTTATAGGCCTCTTATTCCATTCTTTCAGAATTTGAAATAACTCAGAATTGACTGACCCCATGTTTAACTTATGCTGCAGATAGGAGAAGAGTTTAAATCTCAGTTCAGTCTCTTACTGTTTTTCTTCTTCATTTCTCTCATCCATGAGTTTTGGCTGTTGCTTCCTTTCTTTTTACAGCTTCATGGAGAGATGGTATCAAGCAGTTCAAGGCTGCTGCTTGTACAAGTATGGGCTTCAAAGAGTTTCTTTAAAAAAGTGTTATTTGACTGTTGAAGTACATTTTCTTATAGAAAAAATTGTATAGAAAGTTATTGGTAAAGGTAGTATGAAAGATGTATGACTTTCTTTTTTTCTGATCTCAAGAAAAATTTTTAACCCAACTATGCACAAACGTCAGTAAATAGTTCTAAGCTGTTTTTGGTTTCATGTACTTTTAGATGCTGCTGTTAATTCTGGAGAACTGTGGTTTGTGAACTTTTACTCCCCAGGATGTTCACACTGCCATGATTTAGCTCCCACAGTATGTATTTTTTACATCCTGATTATTAAAGTTTTATTATTTCTAATCTGTTATTTGAGTTTTTTAATATATTGGGATTTTCCTATTAATAGCAATTTTAGCTATCAGTAATGATTATGTATTTTCACATAGTTGTGGTTTTATTTGCTAAAAATAGTCTTTAAGTATGGATAGCTTGAGGAATGTTCAAGGGAAGTGTTCAGAGAAATATGTTTTCTTTTTTCTCGTAGTGGAGAGACTTTGCTAAAGAAGTGGATGGATTACTTCGAATTGGAGCCGTTAACTGTGGCGATGATAGAATGCTTTGCCGAATGAAAGGAGTGAACAGTTATCCCAGCCTCTTCATATTTAGGTCTGGAATGGTAAGGAATAAAGTTAGCACTTTTTAAATTTGGGGAACTTTATGATAAGGAAAATACTAGAGAAAATACAGTATGAGACTTTGTAGAATGCTTTGATATTTAAGTTTTAGTTTAGGTACTAACTCATCTCTAGTCATAATAAACATTTTGAGTATTATGAATACTTTTAGATGCCATTACAGTTGACTTGGAATAATAAGATAGAGGTTAGTGGCGCCTATAAAAAAATGTGTAGCCTGACTACTGTGGCTCAGTGGTTGAGTGTCGACCTGTGGACTAGAGGTCATGATTTGATTCCTGGTTAGAGCACATGCCCATCCCCAGTAGGAGATGTGCAGGTGGCATTGATGTTTCTCTCTCCCCCTCCCTTCCCCTTTGATACCAATAAAACAATTTTTTTTTTAAATGTGTGTAACTCAAGTGAGGGCTCTGCATCACGGATTTCCAATCTCCAGTTGACCCTTCCCAGGAGTTTGAATTCAGAGAGTTAAAAATTGAGTGGGCCAATTGACAAATTCTAAGTATAAGTGGACCCGGGTAGTTCAACCCACATCATTCAATAGTCAAATGATGACTTTCAAAATTAAATGTTCACCAATTTCTGTTTCTATCTTAAAGAACATATAACTAATATGCATATTCTACTTTATTATTTACAAAATATTTTCAGGTATTGTCTCATTGAATATAAAATTCTGATGTCCCTTTTTTCCCCAGTTTTAAAGTGATAAAACTTAAACAAAAATCATTATAAATAGTGTTATTAAAAATGTCTTCCTTGAAATATATACAATCAAGATTTTCAGCATATCAGATAAAAATACGTTGTACATTTAAGAGACATCTTATTGTATTTTTAAAAATAATGTAGAATCAAAAGTATTTTTAGTGGTGTTTAAAAAAAAAAAAGTAAAGCATGTTTCCCTTTTTATTAAAAAACCAACAGGCTGCAGTGAAATACCATGGTGACAGATCAAAGGACAGTTTAGTGAGCTTTGCCATGCAGCATGTCAGAAGCACAGTGACAGAATTGTGGGCAGGTAATTTTATTTTCTTAATTTGCTTGATTTTCAAGGCTACTTTAAAATTTATATTTTAAGTTTATCAGTGGCAGTATTAATATTTTGGTCATAATATTGAAATTTTAAAATACTTTTTTGATGCTTTTAGAAGGAAATTGTGTCTTTTGTCCTGACCACTACTAAATAGTAGGCATTTAACAAATAAATTATATGTGTATACAAACTAAAGCAATTAAGATATGGGAAATAGATATGAGATAGGGCTAGAGGAAAAGGCAAATTTCAAAGTGCAACTAAATGTTTAGCAAACCAAGTGTTTTATTGCTTTCAGAAGTATACTATATCAAGCCTATCCAGTTTAATTTTAAAGTTTAAAAACTCTTCTAATACTAGGCTTTTAATTCTTCAAGGTCTTTAGATGGGTTTTTTAAACTACTCTATTACTCATGAAATGATGGTATTCACATCTAAAGGGTATTCATTGAATACCAATTATTGTCTCTGAAACTATGTTCAATACTCAGATTGCTGTGATAAAATAAATAGCCCCTGTCTTCAGGGACCTCTTTATTTTAGCAAGAAAGACACTAGCAAACCATTAAAATTCAACATAGTACATGTTATGCTAAAGGTAAACTTATGGAAGCATGAAGGAGAAGGAAACTCAGGTGGGGAATAGGGAAAGGTTAGTAAATACTTCTGGAATGGGTCAGACCCAATCTGTCATGAAAATGAAGAGGAAGCCTTAAGGCTCACTGTGTATTTGGGGAACTGGCATTATTTCATGCTTCTAACAGGAGGATAATAATGTATTAGTGGCATGGGGGAGGGGGGGAATATGGCTGGCTGAAGGAGTAGATCTTACAAATTGGGTTTCCTGATGAAATAATGAATTTACATTTTATGTGATGAAAAAACAATGGAGCGCTGGTGAATGAATTTTACAAACTCAAGGATTTTTAGAAAATCCTTTCTACTCAGAATGGATTGGAAGAGAGTGAAATTAGAAGGGAAAAAAACATTTAGAAAACTGTTTTCATTATCGAGTAATGAGTGATTAGAAATTTGCTTTATTTTCTTTTAAGGAAATTTTGTTAACGCCATACAAACTGCTTTTGCCTCTGGTATTGGCTGGCTGATAACGTTTTGTTCTGAAGGAGGAGGTAATTTATTCATCATTTTGTTACAAAGAGACCATGACATATCATTTTTAAATGACAATCTTTTTTACTTTTTCAGCTTTATTAAGATATAATTAAATAGCATTGTGTAACTTGAAGGTGTTCAATATGTTGATTTATACACTTACAAAATGATGACCACCATAGCATTAGCTACCATCTCCATCTTGTTAAATAATTGCCGTTTCTTTTTTGTAGTGAGAATATTTAAGATGTACTCTCTTAGCAACTTTCAAGCATATAATATACTATTGTTACCTATAATCACTCTATGTTGTACATTAGATCTCCAGGACTTGCTAGACTTATAACTGGAAGTATGTACCCTTAGACTAGGTGACCATCTTGAGTATGCTACTATAATTGATTGTTCAGTACTTCAAACTACAATTTATATACAAGGTTATAATTTTTTACTTAAATATTTTTCTATTATTTTACACATGAAAGGTTTTAAAATTATTAATTTTTTAAAGTATCATATTTGGTTTCTCTTCAATGGGCAAGTTTTTCAGCCTAATTATATTCACAGTAAATGGTATGTTTAGATAGTCACAGATGTACATATTTATCAATTTGCAAAAATAGTCATTTACAGATACAGTCCTCCCAAAATAATAATTTAAATGACTATTTAAGAGGGAGAAAGACACAGAAACATCAATGATGAGAAACTGATTGGTTGCCTCATACTTATGCATATAAATATGTATACAGTACATGTTTACTTGATAACATTATATATTTGAGGGTGATAACGTTCTATTTCTAGGAACCTTTTCCTCAGTAGATTAAGTTGAAAATACCCTACCTGTCAAACTACAAACTGTAAAATGTATTTAAGTTATGTGATTGATTAAAAATTGGCCCAGTATTACAAATAATCTAATTCTGCCACTGGCATGGCTCAGTGGTTGAGCGTAGACCTATGAACTAGGAGGTCACAGTTAGATTCCGGGTCAGAGCACATGCTCAGGTTGCTGACTTCATCTAGGGGGTATGCAGGAGGCAACCAGTCAATTTCTCATCATTGATGTTTCTGTGTCTTCCTCCCTCTCCCTTTCTTTCTGGAATCAATAAAAATATTTTAGAAGAAAAAAAAATATTCTAAATATTTTTTCATATGTTTAATCCCAACATGGATCTTTTCCTAAAACTTCATCTTACAGCCTTTATGCTGCCATGTTAAGGAGGTATTGCCTTGAAAATAAAATCACCCTTAAATTTAGTCTATCCTTGAGGAGTTTATTCATTTTGGCCTAATGCACAAATTTTTGTCCATTTACACATGAAAAAAACTTAAAACTAGAGATTTTACATATATCTGTAGGCTCTGTGATGCTACAGCTCCCTTCAAAGTTATTTCATTTAACGTTAGTATTCATATTTACAGAACTTTTATACAAATAACGAAGAGGCTGTTTTATCTTATTTTAAGGATTTTTTACATATTTTTATTTTTAAAAAGTTTATTACAATTTATTTCTCCAAAATTGTGAAATATCTTAGGTAAAAGGGATTATTGGTCAGAGAAATTTGAGAGTAAGGTCCTAAAAGAATGCTTGAGAGAAAATTACTCCTTTTCTCTTTAGCTGAAAATTCTGGGAATCTAAGGGGAAGGAATTAAAGAATGAGTGAGTGAGAGTGGTAATGTGTTGTGTGTGTAGAATGAAACTTTGACCGCAGTAGTTATCTAGTGAGTAAAGATTTACCAATAGAGCTCAAATAATTGCCTTAGAATCAGCATGAGAGCTTTGCGAAACGGCAACGAAAGTATACACTCAATAGAGCTGAAATTGCTTGCTATTTTTTTCCTTACAGATTGTTTGACTTCACAAACACGTCTCAGGCTTAGTGGCATGTTGGTAAGTATGAATTATTTTGTAAGACTACTAGCATATAACCATGTCAAAAAAAAAAAAAAGAAACACCACACACACTTAAAAAATGGATTTCAGATATTGTCTTTAGTAGTTTTTTGAACATTTAACTTGCTTATTTGTAACCTTTCTTATTTTCTGATAAATGTAATCATAGTTGTAGGTTTCTAATAATGAACTGTGTTCTGTAAATTTTGGCATGTGGTGCTTTCATTGTCATTCACTGCTAAATATTCTTTAATTATGAAATCCTAAGAATTATATATTAGTGTTTTTATCATTTCCAAACTTTATTGTTTTGTTATTTTGTTATTTAGTTAGCTCTCATGATAATAATGATTGGGAAAGTAGTCTTTGTTTTTTATACTTTGTTGTTGAAGCTCCCTTTGTGGAAAACTTGGTCTTCCACTTGACTGATGTTTTTACTGTTGTTTCTTTCTATTTTAGGATGGTCTTGTTAATGTAGGATGGATGGACTGTGCCACCCAGGCCAACCTTTGTACAAGTTTGGATATAACAACAAGTTCCACTGCCTATTTTCCTCCTGGGGCCACTTTAAATAACAAAGAGAAAAGCAATGTTTTGGTATGAATCATTTTCATTTCTTTGAATGCACACACTTAAATATGTTGTTTGTAATCAAAGCATAAGAAAATGAATCAGTTTATATCATCTCAATGTGGAATGTTTAATAATCTAGAACAAATTTAATTTCTGGGATTTTGTTTAATACATTCTTCTGTTTGTAAAGTCTGCTATAAGAATTATTTTTAACTGGCATAAACTATTATATTTTTAAACCCCAAAGGTATGGAATACATTCTTAGGTTAAATGAATTTTCATTAGTTTCCATTTATTTATATTTTTTCTGATGTTAAAATACAGATCATTGGTCAGTTTGGCTGGAACCCAGTATCTTTTTTTTTTTAAGCACCCTGTTAGATTCTGTTATAAACTCAGTGTGGAGATCTACTGATATGGTTCACCTCCCCAATTTAAGAATGAGGGAACTGAAGGTCAAGCTAGTTATCAAGGAGTTGGGATAAATAATAGGATATCAGACAAGTTTCTAAGAAACTCCAAAATAAAAGACTCAAATAAAAAACGAACTTCTTTTAGTTTTCTTTTCTGTAAGTTATTTTTTTGATATTGATAAACGGACATACTCATTAAAGAAATTCATATGTAGTAAAGAAATGTTTTTAAAAAGATGCAAAATTCACTGAAACCAAATCATCAATAGACCAGTATCATCAAAGTTTGGTGAGTATCCTTCCAGATCTCTGCTTAGGTGTGCATACAATTAGAACTTGGTGCCTATGGCTCTTCGGTTTTATCTGTGGCCTAGGTCTCTGCCCTCCACTTCAGACTGCATTCTGCTGCCTGTTCAACATCTCTGCTGGGATATTACTTGAATGTCTGCAACTATACTCCTTATAGTCCCCAATAATATTAATCTGCTCTACCCTCAGTTTTCCCCATCTCAGTTGATGAAATATAAATGTAATATATGTGGTACTTACATACCATACACATACACACAGAGGTGGGCAAAAATAGGTTTATAGTTGTAATGCAAATAATACAATAATTAACAAATATATGAGAGTAAACTATGGTTTGCATAGTCACAACTGTAAACCTACTTTTGCCCATCCTTGTGTATATATATATTAATTATCAACAATCCCTGAATAGTAATTCATTGACTAAAGGTGACATACTTAGATTTATCATTACTTTTTTAATATATATTTAAGTTGTTTCTACTTTTGATGATTATAAGCCATGTAATGAACAATTTGTTCATCTTTTTATACTTCCTCAATTATCTGTTTAGAATGAGATAGCTGCAGCAAGTTAAATTCCATTCATGCTGCCAAACTGCCCTACAGAAATTTGTTTAACTCTGTGACATCAGTTCATGATGTTTGCCTATACCCTAGCCAACAGTTAATATAGGGTCTTACCTTTACTAACATGCAACCTCATATTTTAGTGAGACCTTTGGGTTTTTTTTTTTATATAAACTGCAAGTTCAGATGCAATCTTAGAAAACACAAGTCATACTGGAAATGTAATAACCATAAATGCTTTATCTCTCCTAAAAGCATTTATGTTTTAAAAAATATAAGACTCTATGCCAGCTAAATATGTCTGGAAGGTGAAATTTAGAGACTGGACAGTATCCTTTTATATATACAATTACCAAGTTTTACACCAACACAGGTTTATAATGAGTTTCTAGTGAATTCATCACTTACATATTTACTAAAGGCCCCCTGCATGAAATTTGTGCCTGGGTAGGGTCCCTAACAGCTGCCAGCCACTGGCTGGGGCCTTCCTTTGTTCCACACCACCCTCTGGTTGTCTGTGCACATCAAGCGATGGAACTCCCAGTTGGGAGGGGACACTTTGCATATTAGGCTTTTATAGAAAGAGAGAGAGAGATCCAGTGCACAAAATTCATGTGGGGGGGATCCCCTCAGCCCAGCCTGCATCCTCCAATATGGGATCCCACTCACATTCCGGAACCGCTGGCTCCTAACCACCCTCCTGCCTGCCTGATTGCCCCTAACCACTCACCTGCCTGATCGCCCTTAATTGCTTGCCTGCCTATCTGATCACCCCTACCTTGCCCCCCTGCCAACCTGATCACCCCTAACTTGCCCTCCTACTGGTCTCATTAACCCTAATTTGCCCCCCTGCTGGCCTCATCACCTCTAACTTGGTTCCCTGCTGGCCTCATCAACCCTAACTCTCCTTCCTGCTGGCCTCATTGACCCTAACTTGCCCCCCTGCTGGCTGATCACTCCTAACTTGCTCCCCTGCCAGCCTGATCTCCCCTAATCACCTCTGCCTCGGCCCCCCCACCTAAGCCGCAGTCTAGCCTCCCTCTGCAGGAGGCTACCTGGCAGATCAGGGGAAGGTGCTGCCCCATTACCCTGCTGCTGCCACTGCCAGGTGCCTCGGCCCTCACAGTCCCTGCGGCTTTGGCCAGAAGGTCTTCCAGAAGATATCTGCCCTAATTAGCATATTACCCTTATATTGGTATAGAGGCCCAGTGCATGAATTTGTGCACCTCGAAAGGAACTGTGGGCCACCAGGCTGCGGTGGGCACAGGGGCAGATATCAGCCCATCTTCTGCACCCCCGCCAATCCCCTCCAGCCGTGGCCCCCGGTCCCCTGTCTGCCAGCAGCCCCACCGCTTCCATGCACTGATGGCACTGGCCCTGCTCACACTCACTGATGGCGTGGAGTCATTGTGGCCAGCACTGTCAGCAGGTGTGAGCAGGGTGAGGTGATGAAGCCCTCAGGGGTGATTGGGGCCGGCAGCCACCGCTCGCACCCGCTGACAGCACCAAGTGACCAGGACCAGCGCTGGACACCGGCAGTGGTTGTGACCAGTGGCTCTAGTTCCAGCAGCAGGTGTAAGCGGGGCCAGCGCTGGCAAGAGGTGTGACCGCCAGGTGGGACCGTGGCACATGGGAGCAAAGAATTTCAGTAACCACCAGAGGCTCACCCCAATGACAGTGACTGGCACCCCACCTTGGTCTGGTACCCCCACTCACGTGCTCCACCATCACACTGCAGCCGATGCCTGCCATCCCTGCACGCCCCTTGGTGGTCAGCGCACATCATAGCAACCTGTTGTTTGATTGTTCAGTTGTTTGGTTGTTCAGTCGTTCCACCATTTGGTCTATTTGCATATTAGGGTTTTATATATATATAGATAAGATAAGCTGCTATAGGAGTATTTTTAGTGAAATCTTCACAATGAATGTGGCTAAAGTGAATGAGCTGTAGTACAGAGGCATGAAAGAATTCTGTTTTGGCCTCTTAAGGCCTTTAGTAACAAAATATTTCAAATAGAACTTTAAGAACATTTATGCTATAGATTAAAAAAAAAAATTTCCAGGGGGGGAAACTGACTTTGCTGTTCTTATTCCCATTGTTTTATATCAAGTACAATTAAACTGTGAATACAGTGGTAATTCTTACAAGTTTTATGGAGTTTTAGATCTTTCAAGTAGTATTTGAATTGTCAAACATGGATGTTTTAATTAAATATATATTAAACTATCTTGTAGACCCATATACATTTTCTTGGTATTACCACTGCTTACACTTTATAGTAACAGCTGCTTCATTGAGATGTGAGAAAAATATGCTAAGGGCAGAAGTAAAGGAGATGTGTTAGAAGGGAGATGTGTCTTCTTCAGTAATTTGTTTGTGTTTTAAATGAGACTTAGATCTAAAACATATTTAAAATAAGATCTTTACCAGTATAGTTTACTCTGCAAAACTCATAGGTAGGTTGGTTTATTTGGACATTATTTCTGAAAACCTCTATAATAAAGTGCCTTTTTTTTCCTAGTTTTAAGTTCTTATTTTAATTCCTATTAATTATTGGTTGGGGTATGAAGTGTCATGGATCATCAAATACTCTATAGTGTTTTAACAATTCTTAAATAATGGATAAAGCATTGGCATTCTGTACGAAACATGGTTAGTGTTAACATTGAACTGAACATAAGATAGCACTTTCCTCATGGTGCAGTTATCCCAGGTGTTGTGGAGATTATTTGTAGAACACACAGAATAGTTAATAGGCAATTCCAGGTAACAAAACACCTAATAATGAAATTTGTTTTACATAACTTTTTTAAAAAAACAGCCCAGTTATACAATTTTTAATAATTGTCAAAATATAATCCTTTTTTAAAAAAAGATAAATATTTTTCAAGCTATTTATTCTAAATGTTAACTTCTGTGACTTTTTTCTTTAAAAGTTCTTCTATGGAAACAACAACAAAAAACACACTAAAGTAAATGGATGTTGACATAAAAAAATTACAATATGGTTCTCTTATTCTAGTTTCTTAATTCATTGGATGCTAAAGAAATATATTTGGAAATAATGCATAATCTTCCAGATTTTGAACTACTTTCGGCAGACACACTAGAGGTAATATTTTTATAATGATAAATAATGTTGCTAACATTTCAAATTTTAATATTTTAGTCAACATTTGGTTTATTCATCACTAGAGAGAAAGAAGCAGTTTCAAAGGATTATATATCAATCAATTTTAGGTTAAACTCTTAATTGTCAGAGCTGCTGGTGACACAGGAAGGATCTGTAGTTTTTATAAAATCTAACCAGTCCTAAAGGGCTTCAGTAATGTCATAAAAGCAAGATTTTGATTACAAAGCCACTTTGGATCTGATTTGAAACTTTATGTTCTTGCTTCCAGAACTATTTATTTATATTATTCACTGAGTACTTAAGCAGCTTCAGAAATACTTATAGTAGAATCAGTTGTCTACTTTAACATTTTATAATGTAGTGACTTTTATCCTTCTATAATTTTATATAATTGATTTATATAGCATTATCCCAAATAAACTACAAAATAATATGGATGTGCCTGAATTGTTGATATTATTTTGAAGTAATAGTTAAGATTATTAACTATAAGAGAATAAAAAGGAAGATTAGAACTCAGAATTTGTCTCACATTTCTTTTTAACTTTTTAAATCACCTTTAAGGATCGCTTGGCTCATCATCGATGGCTCTTATTTTTTCATTTTGGAAAAAATGGAAATTCAAATGATCCTGAGTTGAAGAAACTAAAAACTCTACTTAAAAATGAACATATCCAAGTAAGAAAAATGTATTCTGCCCAGCTTTCTGCTACTATGTTTTCTTATTAATTTAATACATAAAGTTATATTTTAAATAACTAGTTTTCTTCCACAATGTAGGAAAATATCAATCTTTTTCTTTATTATCTACTGGGATCTCACATGAAAAGCTTTCTTTCTCCCCCACCCCAAGATTATATAACTCAGGTTTGTTAACTTTCTAGGAGCTTTTCTTTTTTAATTGTGTTTTAGTGTTAAATGTAAATTATTTCTCTTTTATTTATAGCCTATTAACTTCTGTTTAGAAACTGTTGTTAAAGCAATGTCATTTTGTGATTACCCTTATGAATATTTAATTGATAGGATAAGATTTCATTTTCATCTAATTAAACCTTCTCTTTCTGCTTTAGATTGGCAAGTTTGACTGTTCCTCTGCACCAGATATCTGTAGCAATCTCTATGTTTTTCAACCATGTCTAGCAGTATTTAAAGGACAAGGAACCAAAGAATATGAAATTCATCATGGTAAGAAGGGGAAAAAAATGATAAAATTGTATCCTCATTTTCAAATAGTACAGGCATACTTCAGAGATATTGTGGATTGGATTCCTGATCACCACAATAAAACAAATCATAATCTTTTTGATTGGTGGAGGTTCTTGCCTTCAGTTTATAAAAAACGTATCATCTGTGCCTGGCCAGCATGGCTCAGTGGTTGAGCATAGACCGATGATCCAGGAGGTCACAGTTTGATTCCCGGTCAGGGCACATGCCTGGGTTGCAGCCTCATATCCCCAGTGTAGGGTGTGCAAGAGGCAGCCAATTGATGATTCTCATCATTAATGTTTCTATCTCTCTCGCTTTTCTCTTAATAAATTAATATATTACTTTTAAAACACAATATCTGTGATGCGCAATATAGCAAAACCCAATAAAACAAGGTTTGACTATAATTTTTTATTTTACTTCTTACCTTGTATTATATGGACATATGTATAAATAATTTACCTTATTTATTAATAAATTTCTTGTGAGGAAAGACATTTTTAACTATATTTACTTTTGTACTCTTGACTATTAATCAGTATTTCAGCAAGAACTGTGGTGACAGGTTAGGCTAGGAAGGAATTTAAGGATCTTGCTTGTTGACCAAAGTAGCACCTATAGTGTTCATTCCATTTTGCCAAATGTAGCATCTCAACCATTATGAGTAATTTTCAGACATTCTTTTAGATGTTTCTTCCACTAGACTACCAAGCATCTCCATTGACTGCTTTGTCATCTTCCTTGAATTTATAATCACATTTTTACATTACAGCGTGTTTGGGACTGCAACTCTACATTCATATAAGCAAAGTTCCAGTTCCTAGGGTTTGGAATGCATCACAGTCTCTCTCCTGAAAAGGTGAAATGTAGCAAGAGAAAGCAAATTACTAATTATCACAGTGAATAACAGATACTAACATTGTGCCGGTTAGGCCCTGTGTTAGGTGTTAGGAATGCAAAGTTGTAAGACATGGACTTGACTGTCAAGAAGCTTAAAATCTCTAGTACAAGTGAGAAGATCTATAAGCAAATATGAAAACCAATGTAATACCCGTTTCGTATAAATTAATAAAATCAAAGAGACTTTTGCATAGTATAAGTTAAGAGGTGATATTTGAATTCAGATGACATTTGAATGCTCAATTTCCCAAAGCAAATACAGAAGAATGAAAAGTGAGTCCCTTTAAGCCATAGGAACTGTGTGAACAAAGGCTTGCTTGGCAAGGTAATCCCAGTAGTAACGACTGTCTGTTCTGTACTTTTTCGATAGCAAACATTTTTCTAAAGGTTTTGCATACTTTCATATTTCCATTTATCTTCACAACAAACCTGCAAGGGAGAAAATTGAGGCTCAGAAAGGCTAAGTAACTTTGCCCATGACAAAAAATAGTAACTGATCAAGTAGATTTTGTATCCAAATATATCTGACACCAAAGCCTAGGTTACAGTTCACTAAATGCTACCTCCTTAAAGTGCTAGAAATAACCAGGTTTTAATAATGGAGTTCTGTTGTTTTTTTTTTTACCCCTGAAATATTTCTGACTCCTCTTCATTTCTGTGCTTGCTACCTTATTTCAGATCTGCCAAGAATTAATTCCAGCATGTAATAATTACAAGAGTTCCATCAAAAAGTTGATGGGACTTGGGGGGCTCAACAAGGGTGAGCCACATATGTAATTTATTTACCTTTTGGAAATGGCTAAGGCACTTCCCCCAAATCTGAATAGGATAATTGTTTGCTGCCAGACAGCTCAGGGCATTTTATTGCCTCCTGTTGGCCAAACACCTGAACAGCTGTAGTCTGTTCCCCAAACTGATAATGCTTCTATATCCTTTGAGACCTTACCCTTTGAAGCGTATATTTCCACCTTGCCTCGGGACAAATTGTGTTAGAATAAAAGCACGGGTCCTTGGTCAAGGTAAGAGTCTTCAGTTCCTTAAGCTGAAGCTCCTCTGAATCCCAGTGCCTTTCAAAGCTATCTTTCATGCTTGGACTCCTTCTTAATCATCTGCACACAGCCCCTTTCTCCAGAATGCTGAACCCTTTGTAAGGCTGGGAAAAGAACCCTGGCACAGATCCATCATGTACTATATCATCCTCTGATACAGTTTTTCATCTCATAGCCTTTCTTCTTTATTGTTGGTTATTTGTTTTATTTGCACTTATTGCCGTAGAACATAAACATTCTCATGTCACTTTTCTGCCTTGACTGCTGATTTCTTTTAAAATAAAGTTCAGATTTCTTAGCATATGAGCAATGACTCTGTTTTGCTCACCATTCTGTGTCCAGCACCTAGAATGGTGTCTGGTGTATAGTAGGAACTCAGCATATAGTTGTTAAATTAACAGTATACATTCACAATCTGCCTCTGATGGCTCTTTCAGCCTTATCTTTACCCTTCCAAATAATTGTAGCTCCAGCTACTTGTAGATCCGTGAAAATATTTATTTCACTCCTCTGTGCTTCCATATAAAACTTTTCTTCCTCTTGCATTGTAATCATTCCTTCTTGCCCTACCAAATACAGGGGTGGGCAAAAGTAGGTTTATACTTGTGAGTACATAAAACAGTTTATTCTTGTGTTATTATTTATTAATATATTACTTTCCATACAAACATGTTTTTATAGATAAAAGGCAGAATATGAATTTTAACTTTTCTCTTACTCAATTTCAAAGGGAAGAAGATTCTCTATGATATACTTGCCTTTGCCAAAGAAAGTGTTCATTCTCATGTTACCACACTTGGACCTCAAAATTTTCCTGCCAATGACAAAGAACCATGGCTTGTTGATTTTTTTGCCCCTGTAAGTTATTTTTATCTGTCAAAATTCAATATTGTCAGATTTTCTCTAGTTACAGCAAAAAGACATTTTCTAGATAACCTTGAACCATGGATACAGTTTGGCTACAACCACATAATGTATCTAAGAGAGCACTGATGTACTTCCCTCTAAGGATTAAGTATATGCAAGCATAAGATTTGCAACTAAGTGTGGTTTGTCTTAAATTGCTTATTGCAAAAATGATGTAAATTTTTGTTGTTCATTTTATTTGGCTCAGTGCTTATGAATATTTTTTCTTTTGTAGTGGTGTCCACCATGTCGAGCTTTATTGCCAGAGTTACGAAAAGCATCAAAGCATCTTTATGGTCAGCTTAAATTTGGTACACTAGATTGTACAGTTCATGAGGGACTTTGTAACATGGTAAGGCAAAGTGTTAAAAGTGTTTTCTAATTAATCTGATATTAAGATAATAACCTTTTCAAAAATACATCTGCATTTAGAATAGTAACAAGTTGTTTAAACCAATAATTTCAACAAAATTATGATGGATTAAAATATAATATATGTAGATAAGTTTAGATATAGTCTTATTAAACTCAGGAAAATTTTAGTTGACATAAAATATATGATTTTTTAATTATTTAAGATCTTTATATTTTTTTAACTTAACATTTCCTTTTGGCAGTCGATAGCTTTATTCTTTGACTTTCCTTGTAATCAGATAGCTAATAGAAGGAAATTAAAATGAATGAGATATGAGATTAATTTTCACTCTTCAGTTCTAGAAAGTATTAGAAATTATATACCTCGTGATGAAAGTATGCAATGCCCCCTATAAAATATTCTTGGAAAAATTTTAAATCAAGTCATCAGCTCCATTAGTGTATTGAAGAACAGATTGATAACATGGATGTTCAATTAGCAAATTCCAGCATGTAGAGGACTTTATAGGGCAAACACCCAGTTTATTGACACATTTATTAAAAGGGGAAGAATATTAAAAACTTAGAAGTCATAGCATTTAAATGTAAATTTAGTCTTCCTATGGATGCAATTTAAGCAAACCAACTGCAAAAACAAAGAGCAAACGGGGGAAATTTGAACTCTGATAGAATATCTAATGAAATTCTAGAATTATTAATTTTTATATATGAAAATGATAGTGTGGTTATATTTGGGGGAAATATATGTTTTTAATATACTGAAATATTTCTGAATGAAATGGTAAGTTATCTGGAATTATCTTTAAAATAATCTTGGGATAGAGTAGAGTGGAAGGAAGTATAGAGGAATTAAGAGTAGCCATGAGGCGAGGCCACAGTGGCTCAGTGGTTGAGTGTTGACTCATGAACCAAGAGATGACAGTTTGATTCCTGGTCAGGGCAGATGCTTAAGTTTCAGCCTTGATCCCCAATAGGGGACATACAGCAGAAGGTAGCTGATCAATGCTTCTCTTTCCTCAATGCTTCTGTCTCTATCCCTCTCCCTTCCTCTCTCTAAAAAATCAATAAAAACATTAAAAAAAAAAAAAGCCATGAGTAAATGATTGTTATAGTCCCGAGAGTACATGAGATTTTATTACTCTGTTTTTGTGTGTATTTTAAATCAAAATTTGTAAAAACTAAAACTTTTTTAAAAAGATAAATGGAAGTGAATGTAGGATGAAATATTTATGGCATCTGTGTGAGGACTAATTTCTCACTCCACACACAAAAACTAAATAAAATCAATGAATATGAATGAATTTGACTACATTAAATATAAAAACTATTACCAAAGAGACACTATAAAGTTAAGGGAATAGGCTGCACATATAACTGACAAAGCCTTACAGTCCAGAACATTTAAAGACTAAATTTTTTCTAAATTTTTTGAAAAAAGTTTACAGATATCACAAAATAGGAAATGAACAAACATAAAAAATGTTCAACTTAAACTAAGTTCAAGAGAGTTAAAAGGGACCAAGCTCATAATTATCCATGCTCACTTCCCTGCATTTGATGCCTGTGGATTTTATCTCTTACTAGTAACCCTATGCATGAATCTGTACATTGGTAGCTCTCTGCAGGGCCTGGCCACTCCATTCTGCTGCCCAGACGCCCTCCACCGCCAGCTACGAAACAAGCATTCCTCCAGGCCATTCATGATACCCATTCTCAGTGGCCACCTTCCTCCTGGGACTAGGGGACTCTGGCAGGACTGAGAGGACTGGGTGCCACCATCTTTATGACAGAGTGAAGGTTAATTTGTATATTACCCTTTTATTAAATAGGATATAGTACCTATAAGAGTTAGGTATTTATCAGTACAACTGTGAATCCAGTTCTTTTACAAATTTTGTCCAGACTAAAATTTTTTAGTCACCAGCAATTTAGCAATGGGTCTTTTAAATCATATTACTTAAATAAAGGCAAACTGGTTATAAATTTGAAACAAATTGGTTAAATGTATAAAACCATGTTTAATTTGTCTTCTCATTCTTAACAGTATAACATTCAGGCTTATCCAACAACAGTGGTGTTCAACCAGTCCAATGTTCATGAATATGAAGGCCATCACTCTGCTGAACATATCTTGGAGTTCATAGAGGTATTTAAGTTAATTCTGCAGTATTATAAATTATAGAGGTAATGTAAGTTATTTTAAGTTCGTGGTTGTAAATCCTTCTGTGTGTGTACTCTTTGTATAAGTATTTAGTCATGTTTAATAACAGGATTTATTCTCATACCAACACATTATTTTCTGACAAGAAAATGAATTTCTTATATTTTTCTAATGTTTTACTCTTATTATGTACTTACTATAGACTCTAAGAATAAGTCTGTGTTTTGTTTAATTATCTAGTTCAGTGCCTTGTACTTAGTGGGCACAACTATTTCTTGAATACATTGAAATAATATTTTCACATAAAGCTTTGCCACCCCCTCTCCATGTTGTCTCAGCTAGAACCACCACAGCTTCTTTCAGGTCCATCCATATAGATGAGATGGGCATAAACTCAGTATCATCTAGGAAATGTGTGGGTGAGTAAGGGCAGTCTAGCCCAACTCCCAATGGAGTGCCTTTTTCAAGCCTGGGCAGCTGTGCCACACCCATAATCTACACAGCAGTGCCCTATAGCTAAAGCATCTCCATTTTCCCCCCACTAATATTATTAATTGACTAAAATAGTTAAATGGGTTTCTTAAAAATGAAAAATTTTAGCCTATTATTTATGTAGTGGCCATTCTCTGTCCTTCTCTCCCTCCTCCTCCAGAATAATAGTTTTTTATTCTGTGTTGTTTTGATTTTTTGAGTTTTCCCCCAGTGAAGCTAACATCTTCGTTAATATTACCCAGTCATGATAGATTAACACTTTGTTAAAACAACATTTGGAGCGAGTGATTTGTAGAGAGGTTGTGCAGTGTCTCTAGTCAGAATGTCAGGAAAATAGACTAATAGGCTTTCCATTATTAATTAAAGGGCCATTTCCAAACCAATCATTGGTTCTGAAACAGAACTATATCTTATGTACACATCTGGGAAGCTCTTGAAAATCTTGCCTCATCTCATAATATTAAAGTTGTCTGTTTATTTTAGTGATAAATAGAAATAGGAACAGAATACATATACCTTAATTTAAGAAGACTGATGGGAAAAAAAAAACCAAACTTAATAAAAAATGTGGGATCATTTCTTTAAATTAATTTACTATAAATGCTCTTTAAATATCCTTAAGTATCATTTTATTATTCAAAACAAATTTTTCTGAATGACTGGTACCAACAATT
The DNA here is from genome assembly GCA_011751065.1 of Lasiurus cinereus. Lineage (NCBI taxonomy): Eukaryota > Metazoa > Chordata > Mammalia > Chiroptera > Vespertilionidae > Lasiurus > Lasiurus cinereus. Next base: position 6,483,371 of record JAAGEH010000393.1, on the reverse strand, counting down.
TGCCAAGAATATACGAACAACTCTTTTTCTATATCTGTTATAATGAAAGCTGTATTGTTTTTAGGATCTTATGAATCCTTCAGTGATCTCCCTGTCACCCACCACTTTCAATGAACTAGTGAAGCAAAGAAAACATGATGAAGTCTGGATGGTTGATTTCTATTCTCCATGGTGTCATCCATGTCAAGTTTTAATGCCAGAATGGAAAAGAATGGCCCGGGTATAGTAAAATCCTTATTTTAAATCTAAACATTTACTAAGAACGTTTATTTAACAGAATTATTTTGAAACTGGCGTGAGTAAACCCACCTCTAGGTTATAACTTAACAGTTTTGATCATACCACTTGGATTTCAACCTAGTTTCTGTCTGATATATGAATGGTATAGAATAATTTACCTTTTTGTGTGTTTCACTCCATACGTATTTGACTATGTTTCTGCCAAAGTCAACCCAAAGGTCTCCTTTATTTTTATTTTTAGAGCTCAAATATAGTGTCTTCACAATATTGTAGGACTTAAAAATAGCTTTGATCTACAACACTATTTGGATTTTTTAAATTTCATACAAATAGACATAATGTTATATAAATCATGAAAAATTGAAAAAATATTTAAATACCAAAATGAAAATACAGGAACTACTTTATATTTATTTCTAAGATAAAACATGAACAAATCTGAGTTAAAGTGACTTCTGTTATCTCAACATTTGAGATATACAACTTTGTGTCCTTTTCATTAAAATTTTTAAACTTAGCTATGAGTCCATGTGCTGCCCACAGCCCATGTCTCCGTTTGAAAAAGTAACTCTGAAATACCATTGCCAAACCTTCATTTGTTCTTAGTTTCCAACACTTTGAATTTTAGAAAAAATTTTCATTTTCTCACCCTGGCCTATTTGGCTTGATGGATAGACCCTTTGGCCTGTGGACCAAAGGGTCGCAGGTTCAATTCCGGTCAAGTGCATGTACTCTAGTTGCAGGATCCTCCCTGGCCAGGCCCTAATCAGGGCATGTACGGAGGAAACCAATCAATGTGTTTCTCTCACATCGATATTTCACTCTGTCTTTTCCTCTCTGTTCCACTCTCTAAAAATCAATGGAAAAACATCCTTGAGTGAGGATTTAAAAAATAAGTTGGTGTTTCTTAAAATTATTTTCTCTATATAATAGGTGAATGAAATAATTTGTTTAATATGCAATAATTGTAGTGAGTTCTTAACTACAAAATTAGATTTCCAGTTAATTACTCTAAATGTTCTATTATATACATAAAAATATATATATCTTTTTTATTTGATGAAAATCACTAATACTAGTAAATATAATAATCATCTCAGTGATAGTTTCTCTATTGCAAATATATATAAAGTAGTTGTGGAGGTAATTTTTTTCTAATCACTTCGATATATTTGTCTCCTCTTTTTCTTTTCCAGACATTAACTGGACTAATCAATGTGGGCAGCATAGATTGCCAACAGTATCATTCTTTTTGTGCTGAAGAAAATGTTCGAAGATATCCTGAGATAAGATTTTTCCCCCCAAAATCAAATAAAGCTTATCAATATCAGTAAGTATTGTCTAAAATGTTAAGGCATTTACTATAATCATTTATACAGGTAACATTTAAAAGTTATCCTGACGAAATAAGAGTTAACACAACAAGTATTTTTATGGAAGCTCACCATGCTTAAAATAGTGTGCTAATGAGAACTTCAAAAAATGAAGAGAATTGAACAGTTACACTGTTCATGACAATCTAGTAAAGAAGAAATAAGGAGAGAAAGAACTAACCTTTATTAAGTCCCTGGTTAGTTTCAGATACTATACTAGATCTTTGCTCACATTATCTCCTCTAGTCCTCACACATACCCTGAAGAAAACAAAAATTTTTACCCTTGCTATACTATTACTTAGATAAGTAAATGGATTCAAAGACCTTAGATTAACTTAGATAACGGCTGCTAAGGTTTGAAGTTGGAGTTGGAACCCAGGTCTGTCTCAATGCCTTTGTTGCCACAATACCACATGGTTTTTCAGGTAGAAAACTGGAAAACACAAGGCAAAATATAGTAAATATTATTTAAGAAGTAAAAATGAACCATGGATTTCTAAGAAAGAAGGAATCACAACTATGAGAAAAATCATGAAATACTGTTTTTGTGAGGTGGCTCTTAAAAATGGGTATGAATTTTACAGACAGTAGTAACTGGAGAAAAGGTTCAGAAACTAAAGCCTTGGGTGTTTTTCGTTTTGTCGTTACTGTGAGTTTGTAGGTGTCCAGCAAGCAGCTACCCGTTCACGTCTGTCTGGAACACAAAAAGACATTAAGACTAGTGAAAAATATATTTGGGAAGCCATGTAAGTGGTGTATCTGAGAAGAGAGGTGCTACATAAAGTCATTGGATTAAACTTATCTTTAAATTGCTACAATGAGATTGTTTTCTGAACATAACCAATAATGAAAAATTCTGTTTACATCTGACATATTTTTCTTTTTTCAGTAGTTACAATGGTTGGAATAGGGATGCCTATTCCCTAAGAATTTGGGGTCTAGGGTGAGTAACTAAAATATATTATTGTATGAAATGGATTTAAAGATTTACCTTCTTATGTCTATAATTAAATTTACTGTGAGTTGTTTAAAATTCTAGTGTTTTAAAGCATTTAGTAAAAAATTATAACTTACCAAAAATAAGGTTGTGATTTATTATACTGTCATTCTTTAGTCACTTTTAACTTAAAACTTTTGCAGCATTTTATTTTAGAAGTTTGCTTTGATTTTGTATAATGAAAAATAATTTTGATTTTTGCCTCAGATTTTTGCCTCAAGCATCTATAGACCTAACACCTCAGACCTTCAATGAAAAAGTTTTACAAGGAAAAAACCATTGGGTGGTTGATTTCTATGCTCCTTGGTGTGGACCTTGCCAGAATTTTGCTCCAGAGTTTGAGCTCTTGGCTAGGGTAAGTCTTGTCTACCTACTTAAATAAATTGTAATTACATGAATGTTTTAATAATTAGCTGAAACATTTTAAATATTTTTATTTTTTCTTTAAAGTTTCCCCTGAATTTTTAAAACTATTTCATTTCTTCAACTATAATCTTTGCAGTAGGCGTCATTCTTTATTTAAAAAGTTAGCCCAAATCTCTGCCTAATTCTGTTTTTGGGTCAGTGACTTTTTTTTTTTTCTTCAACAAGAAACTAGACATCTAACCACTGTGTCTTCAAATTCAAATTTAAGTGATAACTTATCTGACTGTTAATAGAAAAGCATATGTCTAGCCCTGGCCAGATTGCTCAATTGGTTAGAACATCATCCCAGTAGCCTAGGTTGTAGGTTCAATCTCTGGTCAGAGCACATACAAGAATCAGCCAATGAAGGCATAAGTAAGTGGGACAATAAATCAATGTTTATTTCTCTTTGTCTCTTCCCCTCCTTAGATGACAACTTTATCTACCTAACCTTTATAGCCAGAAGCCTCACTTCTGCTTGTTCCCTTTTCCCTTCAATTAATTCCTTCCATGCAATTAAGGAAGGAATCCTTTTTTGATCGGATGTGTATACGCTAGAGAAAATAAGAGATCTGTTAGTGAGACAACTAGAGAGTATAGCTGGAGTAGTCGGCCTTCCACAAGATGAGTGCTACCTCAGCACCTGAAACCAGAGAAAGATGGAGAGAAGATCGTGTGAGAAGTTTGTGCTATGATAGACAGGTGTGGGTACCAAGAAATTGAGGTCATTTAGGGAAAAGCTCAATTTTCTTGATAAAGTAAAGGAGAAATTATTGCTGTCGGAGACATGGTGCTGGACAAATAGGAATGCAAAACGCCAGTAAGAATTTGGAAGCAGTCTTATTTGAATGAGAAGGATTGAAACAAATCCTTAGGTTTATAAAGATTTGAAATTTTTAGTATCACATTGCTTTGTGGTTGTCAAAATACTTTATGCCAAAGAGAATAGTTAAACCATATTTGTCTTTTTTCAGATGATTAAAGGAAAAGTAAAAGCTGGAAAAGTAGACTGTCAGGCCAATGCTCAAACATGCCAGAAAGCTGGTATCAGAGCCTATCCAACTGTTAAATTCTTTCCCTATGAAAAAGCAAAGGTACGTACAGGTTTTTCCTCCATGTTCCTTTTCTTTAGCAGGCCAAGCCCAAAAGCTTTTTTGTTTAGACTGAGTAATGCTCTTTTCTAGTTTCTTCTTCCTTTGTCATTATCTTATTGCATACTAGAGGCCTGGTGCATGAAATTCGTGCACGGAAGGGAGGGGTGTCACTCAGCCCAGCCTATATCCTCTCTAATCTGGGATCCTTCCAGGGATGTTCAACTGCCCATTTAGGCCCGATTCCCACTGGGATCGGGCCTAAATGGGCAGTTGGACATCACTCTCACAATCTAGGACTGCTGGCTCCCAACTGCTCTCCTGCCTGATTGCCCCTAACAGCTTCTGCCTATTAACCTGATCACTCTCTAACCACTTCCCTGCCAGCCTGATTGATGCCTAACTGCTCTATGCCAAACCAGTTGCCCCTAACTGCCTTCCCCTGATGGCCCAGTCACCCCTAACTGCCCTCCCTTGCCAGCCCTCCCTGCAGGCCTGGTTCCCCCCAGTTGCCCTCCCCTGCAGGCCTGGTTCTCCCCAACTGCCCTTCCTGCAGATCTGGTCCCTCCCAACTGCTATCCCCTGCCGGCCATCTTATGGTGGCCATCTTGTGTGTTGGAGTGATGGTCAATTTGCAAATTACCTCTTTACTATATAGGATTATTGAAACCCGGTCCTTTTTATATATACACTAAATGATTTTAAAAGTTTTTGTATCTCACAATTGCTTGACTTCCCTTGCCTTAAAATTTTTATACTCATGAGTAGGAAAATTACTCAAGAGGCAAACCAAAATACTAATCATGGTTTTCTATGGGTGATAGAATTTGAGGTAATTATTTACGTCTGTGAAGTTTGATATTTCCTACTTATATAGAATTAACATATAGTACCTTTATAATTAATTTTTTTCCAGGAAAGGATAGTATACTATTTTAATACTTTTGAAATGACCTTACTAACCAAAGTATTTATCTTGTGGACTATTTATTAATGAATGATTTAAGCTATAAAAGTTGGTGCAGTCCTAATTCCTTTTATAGGGTCAGTGACTTTTTTCCTAATAAGAAACTAGATATCTAAGCAATGGGTCTTAAAATTCAAATTCAGGTGATAACTTCTCTGATTACTAATAAAAAAAGCATATCTGCCCTGGCCAGGTTGCGCAGTTGGTTAAAATGTGGTAACAATATGTCAAGGTTGCAGGTTCAATCTCTGGTTAGGGCACATATAAGAATCAGCCAATGAATGCATAAATAAGGGGAACAACAAATTGATATTTTTCTTCCTTCCCTTTCCTTCCCCTCCTCTTTCTCTAAAGAGAAATAATTTTTTTTAAGTATATATGTATCAGCCAGTATAATTGCTGACTGAAAGGACTCATGACCTTTGCTGTCTTCCCAAGTAAAAATAACATTTTTGGCACTAGAACAATGATAAAATAATATTTTCTTCATACTACATTCATGTTTTCTGATAAAATATGAAATAGTTTCAAATATTTTAATATTTTTGAGAAAGAATATCTAAGGTCTCATGTTATTTATTGGTAATTATACGTTTTTAAATAGCGCTAAATAAATTAATTAAATGGTGAATTTCAGAAATCTAGAATTGTCAGACATTTAGATTTTTCAGTAAAGGATTTTTATTAGTCCAAGAGGCTATTTTAAGAACAGCATACGGTAAGCATAACTTGAGGGGGAACGGTTTTATTCCTGAGCCTTGACTATTCATTCCTTTGGAATCACTAGCTTTGCTTCCCAATTCTCAGAACAGCTGAGAAGTGGGTGACATCATATAAAATGATGTTAGAGAAATATCAGTAAAATGACCAATCATAGAAATGATCAGGCCATAGAGGGAGCTCTTTGAAAATACTGCCTGGCTTAGGTGGCTCAGTGGTTGAACCAGGAGGTCACGGTTCAAATCCTGATTAGGGCACATGCTCCAGTTCCAGGCTTGATCCCCAGTGTAAGGCGTGCATGAGGCAACCGATCAATGATTCTTTCTCGTCATTGATATTTTCTCTCTCTCTCTCTGTCTCCCCCTCCCTGAAACTAAATATATATAATTTATATAATTTTGGAATACGTATAATTAACAACATAAACTGTTGAACAAAAATAGAACCAGAGACATAGATGCTTCAAACAGACTGTCCAACCTATGAGGGAAGGCAGGGGGTGAGGGGATAAGAGATCAAAGGACTTGTATGCATGCATTAGTACTATAACCGATGAATATAGACAGTAGTGGGGTGAGGGCATGTGCTGGGGGGTGAAAGCAGCCAGGGAGAGGTCAATGGGGTGGAGGGGAAAGGAGACTCATGTGATACTTTTAACAATAATTTATATTTTTAAAAATATATAGATATACACACACACACACACACATACACACACACACACATACATACATACACAGACACTTTTTAAAAAGGAGAAAATGTGATGTTACCATATGTCTAGAGGAGTCCAGAGGACAGATTAGGACCCACAATATCCCTGTCCAAACAGAAAGGCAGGGTTGACATCCAGAAGTCCAGGCTAGATGAGGAGGCCAAAGTAGAATAACGATGGGAATAAACAGAATTGCAAATCCTGATGGGCAGTTCTATAACGAAACAAAATCCTAACATATAATTGTGGGGTTCTCTCCAGGAGGAATGTAACAAGTGGCTCCAGATCCCAAATGAGCAGAGTTGGGCATATTCACTTATCCCCTCCCAGCCACCTCCTGCTGTGGGCAGAGGAGAGCCAGGAGATAGGCATTGCTTTCCATTGTAGTTGTTAGTCCTGGTTTTGTCTGTCAGAGATTGTATTAGATTAGAATGACTTCAGTCCTCTGGGCATATCTTTTCTTATACAATTTAAATGTCTTTAGGCATTTGGCGTTAACAATGCATTTTCCCCATGTTCTCATAACAGTATCAGTAGTATTTATTCCAGATAAATAATGGGTTAACTATGCTTTTGTAGCATTATTTCGTTGAAGAAATTTGAGTTTTGTACACTTAGAACTTTAAGGACTATTTTTTCAAAGTTTCTTAGATACAAATATCATATTTTGATTAGATACTTAAGAGATTATAAAAAAAGTGTTTTTAATTTTAGAGAAATATTGGGGGAGAGCAAATAGATTCCAGAGATGCAAAAGAGATTGCTTCTTTAATATATGAAAAATTGGAAAATCTCCAAAAACATGGAATGAGAAATAAGGTAAGGATTAAGTCTAGAGCTGACTTTGCAAACATTATCTAAAGTTATTTTTCCTATATTTTATATGTATGAATAAACAGGGGAAATGAAGCTTCAAAAAATAGAAAATAGTTGCAGATTCTTCTTTGGAAAATAAGAGAATCAGAATATAGTCTATAAATACTGAAATGCTTAGAAATTTAGACAAGTAAAATCACTTAACAAGAAATTATGGCTGTAAATTATTTACATTTTGTTCAAATGTAAGTAAAGCAGTGACTTGTTAGGAATGGGATAAATATACTGGAACCTCCTGACAGACACATTTGGATAGCAAATATTCTTTTGTTCTTATTTAGTTGGGATGTGTTGGAACCCAGGAACCTCCTGGCCTCTCCTGGAATTTTTAACCCATCAAGCAGTTGCAACCTTTCTCTTGGTGTTCTTTGCAAGGGCTGTTTATTATTTTTCTTCTTTAAATCATGTCATTCTAGGACAGACTTAGACCAAAGAGTCCATGAATGCTAGAGTGCTGTCTGAATAGGATTTAATACAATCACATGAGGGTTCTTGGATTCCTTTCCTATACAGTAAAAGGGCAGAAGGAACAGCACAGCATTGGGAAAGGGATAGGGACGTCTGGCTCCGTAGAATCATTAGAACTACAGAGCCCAACATAGAAAGTCTTACAGCCTGCTTCACAAATTATGTTTTCTCCAAATCTAACAGTTAGGAAAGATAGTTATGAATCTTTATTTTCTTGGTTTCAGTAAACAAAAATGTTTTTCTGGTAGTTTGTTTAGCTATGTTTTCTCAAGATGTTTCGTGACTTTCTCAAGTTAACATTTGAGATAGCAAACACTGTTACTCATAAATCAAATATCATAACTGAAATTAAGTTAAAGAGCATGTCAAAATATGACAGAATGTATAAAGCTATAATTGATAGTATCTGCCTGGGTAAGAACTATGTGATACCCTTTCCTCTTCCATTGTTACAGGTAGGAGAGGTACACTTATTATGTGGGTGGCTCATTAAATAAGAATATAGAGTAATTATTTTTGAGAAGATAAAATTTTGGTTAGCTTATACTATTTTACCTTGTTTTTAATATAATCTCATGTTTCTTTTCTCTTTCAATTACTTTCATATTATTGTTGAAGGATGAACTTTAATGATAATGAAGATGAAGAAAAAGTTGAAAAGAAATACAATGACATCAGAAGATATCTTCTTAGACTGTTACTACATTCATGGGGGGAATAAGTGAACATTATATTGGACTTGTAATTGCACTGTCTAAATTCTATACAACATTGGTATGAAAGAAGGTCTGCAAGCTTTCTATAATGTGCCAGGTCATAAATATTTTAGGCTTTGTAGACCATATGCAGTACTTTGTCACATATGCTGTTTTGCTTTGTTTACAACCCTTTGAAAAATGTAAAAACCACTCTTAGCTGAGGGCCATCCACAAATAGACCGCAAGCCACATTCAGTCCATGAGCCATAGATTGCTGACTACTGGAAATGATGTTTGGACTGGCTGGCTTAAACATGAGTCTGCTCTGCTAGTGTACTAGTATATGTCTAAGTGGCACAAAGTGAACTTTATCGCTTAATGTGTTGTGGCTCGCCTGAAAAGAGAACTTAGTTTTCAATCACCTGTTCTTCTAAAACGTCTCTGAAATTCTCTAATCATATATTTCATTTAAAAAAAAAATGTGATGTGGCAAAATAAACAGATACACTATTTTCATGATGTATTATAGTGAAGAGATTCTTCATTCTTTTCTTTCTTAAAGGTTGAAGAATTGTAATTTTCCACAATTGAGAAAAATTTTTGTAACAGTGAGTAAGCAAATTCTATAGATTTCTATAGCATCCAGAAATACCTGAAGAAAAAAAATAGTACAACAATTAACAGGGCACTGTAGAGTAACTCAAATATATCAAGTATTTAGAGTTCTATATTTTAAAGATATGTGTTAATTTATTTTCTAAATATTTTTCATAAAGGTTTTCCCTGTGATACTAATTAACTTTTGAAGCATCTTTGTAATATTTATGTTTTTGCCTTCTGGGCTCTTTTGTTGTGTATCCTTTATTTACATTTGACAGTTTTTCTTCATAGTTGTTGTTTTTCACTCTTGTCTATTCTCTTCATTATTCAAACAGGAAAAATAACTTTGCAGTTTCATTATAACTCATTGATAATGTGGTCATTCCAATTATTAATTGGAGGCTATCATGTTCAGATAAATATTGGCACAATAACGAGTTATTTTTTGAGAAAATTAAGTATATAAATCTAAGAATGAGATCTTTTAGTTTCTCAGTTGCTCAGAATCAAATAATTATAATTCAGGGTGTGTGTGATGGTAAAAATTTCAGTTGAGCAAAAAAGAGGTCATTTAATTTAAAAAATATCTTCAGTTTTCCCAAACTCCTATTAGGATTATGCTTTATTATATTGGAAGAGTTTCATTTTTTTAAATATTGTTTTACCTCCTTCCCTAAAATTCCCTCATATTTTATAGCTCCAATTTATAGGAAAAAATATTTTATTTTCAAGTGTAACCCTATTCTTTATAGTCTCTCATGTTGTTTTTAGTGTATTCCTTAATTCCTTATCTTAGATCTCATTTTACACAGGTAGGCACATACAGAATAATTACCGCTTCTAGCCTTAATTTAACACCACCTTTTTGAATTATGATCAGTAATGGCAAGTGCCTTTCATTTATTAAATTTTCAAAGCCTAGAAAATTGTTTGAATTGGCTTGTTTCTATAAAAATCATAAAATGGAATGCATAAAGAAGGCCTGGTAAATATTTACTGATTACTGTACCGGTTATATGAATGCCAGTGAGCTGGACACTGAAGACAGTACAAAACGGCCCAAGTGTGTGTGCTTCACAGTTCTGACACTGAATCCATAAACAAGGATGCAGGCACCTATATAATACTACCTGTAATTCCAAATTTAATTGAAAAAGAAATAGTAAATAAATAGTACGTTATATATCCTGTAACTTGGCCTGAGTATGTGCCTGTGGAATTAGCTGTAAAGCCAGCACTCTCTGGGAGTCATGGTAAGCAATGTGTTTCCTGCAATCACATCAGTATCATTAGTATTTAAAAGACCCACTGACGGAATTCAAGGCTTTAATGGCCACATTCATGCAGGACAGCACCTCTAAAGATGCCATTTCTCTCAGCAACGCCATTGTTGTGTGCAGGTGGTCTCGAATAGCACACCATTCATTTCTAGCAGACCAGAGTGCATTTTGTCAGGCAGCTAGATTTGAAAATGAGATACATTCAAATATGTGACGATGTGAAACCATTCTGAATGTCTGTTTTTGGTGTGAATGATGCTTGCATATCTCAGTTTTCCAGTTTTTAACATCTTTCATATCTTTTTTAAAGTATGTGATTAAGATAAAGGAAAAATAAAATGAAATTGTGGTATAATGACTTTTATATTGTAAAAGTTTTCTTTAAATTGGTTTGTTTTTGTTTTGTTTCCTTGGGGGGGGCGGAATTTAATATTAAAACAACTAGGGTAAAAATCTAGATTATCTATAAATGCAATAGAACAGGATGAGAAAGGCTTCCATAGGGGCCTCAATAGTAAAGGGACATGATACTTTTGATGGCTTTATGATGACATAACCTCCTGGATATTTTAGCACTCTGAAGAAAATCTTTACTCTGCACTACTACAAAATCAGCCAGAAAGAGCTTTCTGTAATGCTGATACACTTTTTGCAAGCCATGTATCTCTCAGTTACATTTTCCCACTTGATTATATTCCAAATAGATAATCGGGTCTAACATTTTTATACTGAAAGTAATAAGCATGCTCCCACACACCATTCCCCAAAAGTAGAATGAAGGGGATCCTGGTTAGAATAAGAAGCAATCGATAAGCATCCTTGTTCCTTATGGAAACCAGGCCAGCTCCCACCTAAGCCTTGAACGGCAGCAGAAACAGCCATCAATTAACTTCTCAAATGCAGCAAAGGAACCAGTCACGTTTGATGACTTCCAGCAATTCCCCTTTGGGTTCGCCATCACCACTAGGGCTCAGGTGTGATGAGAAAATGCTGATTGATATGTCTTCTACTATTGAACTTCCGGCAAACTGAAGAGCTATTTGAGTTGCAATGTCATCCTTCTCCGTGCTCCTGGTATTTGTCCTCGCCTCTCTGGTGTTCAGATTGTTCACATAGGCCATATGGTGCTTGCTGTGGTGCAGCTGCATGATCCAGGCATTGATGTGTGAGACTGGGGCACCATAGTCGTAGGGCAAGTCCGGGAAGTGGTGTGCTGACAGCCCAGAGTGAACCAGTCGATGCTTTGTTTTCTGACAGTATTCAAAGCAGAAATATTTTTTGTGGTACATTCATTGGAAAAGAAATATACACTGTTTCCTATGGGGCACATTTACAAAGCTGCTTAATATGAGAAAGTTTTTAATGAAGTATTTTTAAACCAAATAATGGAATTTTTGTATATTAGTCTAGTTTTAAACCTTATGTCTGCCAACAAACTCAGAAAAAGGTCTTAAATTATACATATTCAGTGAAAAATATAAAGGTTAAATTAGCCCTGGCCTTTTGGCTCAGGATAGAGTGTCAGCCTGCAGACTGAAGGGTCCCAGGTTCAATTCCAGGCAAGGGCACAAGCCCAGGTTGCAGGCTCATCCCCAGTAGGGCCTGTGCAGGAGGCAGCCAATCAGTGATTCTCTCTCATTGATGTTTCTGTCTCTCTCTCTGTCTTCCTCTCTGAAGTCAATAAAAATAATTTTTTAAAAAAGTTTAAATTAACCTAATGCATATTAAATTTTCTATACCTAAAGAATAAAATTGATTCTAAAGATGAAAAGGAAATGATATACAGGCAGTCCTTGGGTTACTCGAACTCAATGTATATTGTTTCATGGTTACATTGCCATCTCCATTTATTAAAAAAAAAAATGTCATTTCAACATATGTACATATGTCTTTATGTTTTTTATTATTTACTGTATTTACCACAAGTAAAGGACAGGAATTGTTATTTTTCTTATTTTTTTCACTGACTTCATTACTGTGAGTGATGTAGGTGGATTCTGACTTACAGCAATACAATAATAGTAAGGTATGTCAACCCTCACTTTCATCAATGGATAGATTATTTAGATAAAAATTCAATAAGGAAACATTGGGTTTAAATTATGTATTGGACCAGATGGACGTAATAGACACAAAATATTCCATCCAAAAGCAGCAGGATATACATTCTTCTCAAGTGGACAGGGAAGATTTTCTAAAATAGATTATATGTTAGGGCACAAAACAAGTTAATAAATTTAATAAGTTTAAATTCACATCAAGCATCTTTTCTAATTTCATACAATTATGGTCAGAAATCAATTACAAGAAAATTAGAAAAATCACACATATATGGAGATTAAACATGCTCCTGGATAATCAATAGATCAAAGAAGAAATAAAAAGACAAAAAATAGACAAAGATGGCAATTCTAAGATGAAGTTTATAACAATAAAAAGCCTATATTAAAAAAAAATCTTAAACAACCTTCAACCTTCCTATATACCTTCAAGAAACAAGATAAAGGACAAATGAAGCCCAAAGTTACTAGAAGGAAAGAAAGAAATATCAGTGGAAATAAATGAAATAGAGTCTAAAAGGACAAAAGAAAATAATGAAGCTACTGAAGCTACAAGCTGTTTATTTTGAAACAATAGAATTTACAAATTATTAGCTAGATTCACCAAGAAATAGGACACAGAATAGAAATGAGCCCTGGCTGGATATTCAGTTGATTAGAGCATCTTCCTAATATGCCACGGTTGCAAGTTCAATCTTCAGTCAGTGCACATACAAGAAACAACCAATGAATGCATAAATTAGAACAATCAATGTTCTATCTATATATCTATCTAAAAAACAAATCGAATGAGACCTGACAACTGATAGAGGATCATGAGACTACTATCAACAATTATATGACAACAAATTAGACAAGAGAAAATGGAAAAATTCCTAGAAATATACAATATACCAAATTGAACAGTGAAGAAATAAAAAATCTGAATAAACATATCACTAGTAAGAAGATTGGATTAGTAATTAAAACCTACCAACAAACGAAAGTCCTAAACCAGATAAACTGATAAATTCTACCAAACTATTCAAGAAGTATTAATATTCATTCTCAAACTCTTCCAAAAAATACAAGAGGTGGGAACACTTCCAAGTTTGTTTTAGGAGGCAGCATTAAACTGATTACTAGACAAGGACACTACAAGGAAAGAAAATTTCACATCAGGATGAACATAGAAGCAAAATTCCTCAACAAAATATTACCAAATTGAATTCAACAATACTAAAAAAATCATACACCATAATCAAATGGGATTTATTTCAGGGATGCAGGGATAGTTCAACATCTGCTAAATTAAGATGATACAGCATATTAACAAATGCAGGATAAAAATGATATGATCATCTCAATAGATGCAGAAAAGCATTAGATCAACATCTATTCATGATAACCTTCAACAAAGCTTAAGGGAACATAACATAATATAGGCCATATATAACAGCCCCACAGCTAATATACTCGATGGTGAAAAACAAAGCTTTTCCTCAGATCAGGAAAAAGACAAGAATGCCCACTCATCACTTTTATTCAGCATAGTACTGGAAACCCTAACCCAGCAATTAAGTTAAAAAAAAATAATCAGAAAGAAGCAAGACTTTTCTATTTGCAAGTGACATGCTATCACATATAAAAAACCTTGAATTCTGCACCCAAAAATCTGTTAAAACTAACAAATTCAGTTTAGTTGCAGGAAGTAATATACAAAAATTGGTTGTATCTCTATGTGATAATAACTAAGTACTAGAAAGAGAAATTAAGAAAATAATACCATTTACAAACACATTTAAAAATACCTAGAAATTGCCCTAGCTGGCTTGGCTTAGTGGATAGAGTGTCAGCTTGTGGACTGAAGGGTCTCAGGTTCAGTTCTCGTCAAGGGCACATGCCTGGGTTGTGGGCTTGATCTCCAGTAGAGGACATGTAGGAAGTAGCCAATCAATGATTGCCTCTCATCATTGATGTTTCTGTCTTTCTCTCTCCCTTCCTCTCTGAAATCAATAAAACTATATTTTTTTAAATACCTAGGAATAAACTTAACCAAGGAGGTGAAAGACCTGCTTACTAAACACTATAAGACAATGATGAAATAAACTGAAAAGACACAAATAAATGAAAGATATTTCATGCTTAAGGATAAGAATAATACTGTTAAAATGTTTATATAGGCAAAGCAATCTATAAATTCAATGCGCTCCCTATCAATCTCCATGGCATTTTTCACATAAATAGAACAATCCTAATATTTGTCAGAAACCACAAAATCCCAAATAGCCAAAGCAATCTTGAGAAAGAACAAAACTAGAGGTATCACACTTCCTTATTTCAAACTTTAATGAAAGTTATAGCAAGCAAAACAGTATGGTATTGGCATAAAAACACACACAGAGCAAAGGAACAGAATAGGAATTCCAGAAATAAACCCACACATATATGGTTAATTAATTTTTGACAAAGGAACCAAGAATAGACAATGGAGAGAAGACAGACACTTCAATAATAGGAACTGGGAAAACTGGACAACCACCTGCCATAAATGAAACTCAACCACTCTCCTACACTATAACAAAAGATAAATGCAACATGGATTAAAGACTGAAATGTAAGTTCTGAAACCAAAAAACTCCCTGAAGAAAACATTGGCAATAAACTTTTTAACATGGGTCTTAGCAATATTTAAATGGCTCTTCTAGGGCAAAGGCAACAAAAGCAAAAATAAATTGGTATCCAGTATTGTGATCCCTTCGATTTTGTTGTGGTACCTTTACACAAGGGAATACTACACAGCTGTAAAAAAGAAAAATCTCTCATCCTTTGTGATAGCATGGATGGACCTGGAGATGATTATGCTAAGTGAAATAAGCCAGACAGAGAAAGACAAATATCACATGATCTTACTTATATGTAGAATCTAATCAACAAAATAAACTGACAAAATAGGTCCAGAGACATGGATGCATAGAACAGACTGACAGACCTAAGAGCAGCGGAAGGGGGGCTGGGAAGAGATTAACCAAAGACTATCTATGCAAATATGCATAACCCATGGACACAGACAATAGTGTGGTGAAGGCCTCGGGAGGGGTGGGAACTGAGTGGAGAGGTGCAAAGTGGGGGAAAAATGGGGGACATCCATAATATTGTCAACAATTCCACTTCAAGGTATTTATCCAAAGAAATGAAAAACACCAATTCAAAAATATATATGCACTTCTATGTTCACTGCAGCATTATTTACCTGCAATAGCCAAGATATGAAAGCAACCTAGGTGCCCATTGGTAGATGAATAAAGAAAATGTATGGTATATGTATGTAATAGAATATTAGCAATAAAAAATGAAATTTTGCCATTTGCTACAATATGAATGGTTCTAGAGGGTATTATGCTAAGTAAAATAAGTCAAATAAGACAAATATGATTTCACTTATATGTGAAATCTAAATAAAAAAATGAACAAACAAAACAAAAAACTCATAGATACAGAGAACATTTTTTTAAAATATATTTTACTGATTTTTTACAGAGAGGAAGGGAGAGGGATAGAGAGTTAGAAACATCGATGAGAGAGAGACATCGATCAGCTGCTTCCTGCACTCCCCCCACTGGGGATGTGCCTGAAACCAGGATACATGCCCCTGACTACAGAGAACATTTTGATGGTTGCTAAATGGGAAGGGTGTTGAGGGATGGGTGAAAAAAAGAGAAGGAATTAAGATCTACAAGTTGAGAGTTATAAAAACAATCACAGGATTGTAAAATACAGCACAGGGTTTATATAGAGTCAATAATCTTATATAATAAACTAGAGGGCCAGTGCACAAAATTGGTGCACGGCTGGTGGGGGGGAGAAAGGAGAGGGGAGAGGTCCTTCAGACCATCCTGCTCCCTCTCCAATCTGGGACCCCTTGAGGGATGTCCAGGAAGGATCGGGCCTAAACAGGCAGTCGGACATCCCTCTCACAATCCAGGATTGCTAGCTCCCAACTGCTCACCTGCCTGCCTTCCTGATTGCCCCTAACCGCTTCTGCCTGCCAGCCTGATCACCCCTTAACCACTCCCTGCCAGCCTAATTCTTTAACTGCTCCCCTTCAGGCCTGGTCACCCCCAACTGCCCTTCCCTGCTGGCCATCTGTGGCAGCCATTTTGTGTCTACATGGGGGCAGTCATCTTGTATGTTGGAATGATGGTCAATCTGCATATTACTCTTTTATTAGATAGGATAGAGGCCTAGTGCACAGGTGGGGGCCAGCTGGTTTTCCCTGAAGGATGTCCTGGATCAGGATGGATGCTCTCTTGGGGCATGGGTGGCCTGGGCGAGAGGCCTGTGGTGGTTTGCAGGCCGGTCACACACCCCCAGCGACCCAAGGACCCCTGGTATCTGGGATTTATTTATGTTCTACAATTGATACTTTGTAGCCTGGAGTGGAGCCAAGCCTTCTGCTCCCACAGCCATTGAAACTTTGTTGCCTTAAGCAGAGGCTTGGGCTGGCCAGGGTTTGCAGAAAGCTTGGCTTCCTCCAACGCCATGGGCAACACAAGCCTTCCTCCTGCTCTCTCTGTGGCCATAGCCATCTTGGTCAAGTTAATTTGCATACTCACTCTGATTGGCTGGTGGACGTGGCTGGTGGGCATGGCTTGTGTATGTAGCAGAGGTATGGTCAATTTGCATATCACTCTTTTATTACTTAGGATAACTAATATGCTAATTAGACCAAACAGCAGAAGGACCATCCAGACAACTTTCCAGACAAAGCCAGGTGGGCTGTGAGGACCAGCCAAGGCTGCGAGGGGCTGCAAGGGCTGAGCCCCTTGCATGAATCTCATGCATTGGGCCTCTAGTGTGTCTAATCACTATGTTGTACACATGAAACTAATGTTAAATGTCAACTGCAATTGACAAAGTTGTTTGATCCTTCAGTAATTCATTCTCTCTCAAACAAGTCACCAAAAATAGAAGACTCAATAACAAAGTATATCAAAAGGCCTAAATCTAAATCACCTTATCAGGGCTTTAGAAAGATAATTTAATGTGCATTATCCTATATAATAAAAGCCTAATATGTAAATTGTCCCCTCAACCAGAAGTTCAACCACTCGTTATGACATGCACTGACCACCAAGCAGTGGCGTGGAACATAGAGGGTGTCAGCAGTGGAGGTGCTGCCAGCCCTGATGGGCCCCAATGAGAGTGGAACTGCAGCAGAGTGATGGAGCAGGTGAGTGGATACCTCCAGGCCAAGGCGGGTGCAGCAGGGCCAGATTACCCTGCTGATTGCCCTGCAGACAGTGATGGTAGTGTGCTGAGGATGCTGGGCAAGGGCCCAATGACTCAGGCAGAGGGGGTCATGTGGGGGATCAGGGGCCCAGATGCTGCCCAGGAGCCAGAGGTCAGCTGGGGGCCTGCCCTTCCATGCCAGACTCTCACGCTTCAATTGCCAGCCAAGCCTAGGGACTGAACCTGTGCATGAATTTCATGCACTGGGCCTCTAGAATATAAGTTTGAAATGTAGCCTTATTTTACTACAGAGATTACATAAATTTTATAATTTAGTTTGCTAAAGTGTCTTATATAAACTTAGAAAAAGCCTAAATAATAAGAAATTTCTACTTCCTCACCAATATAGAACTGGGAAAAAGTAGGTTCACAGTTGTGATTACATGAAACAGTTTATTCTTATATTATTTATATAATTTGTTTATTGTATTATTTACTTTTATTATTTTTATACAAACAAGTGTAAACTTACTCTTGCCTTCCCTTGTATTTACAGTTATCTTCTCTGAAGATAGAAGCCATGGCTTTCTTATTTTCTGCTATGTTTTCAGAAGCTAACACATACATGTACAATGTATATTCTAATTAAACCAGAAATATTATATTACATTGTTAAAGTTGTTTAGAATTAATTTGCAGTAATACAATTATGATAAAAATATTCTTGGCTAGAAGTTACATTATTTATACTTTAAAAGTTGTAGTGGATGGTCTAAAAATTTTACAAGCAAGTGTTATAATTCTTAGGAGGTATTATAGTAGATATTATAGAAACTTTCCTTAGAAATTATTTTTTTGTATATTTAAGGTAGCTTTACCTAGTAAGAAAGCACCTATGTCTTGAAAGGAACTTTCTAAAGTAACTTTTATGGCTTCATAAATTTTTTTTATAACAGTGATAGACGTCGTAGGATGATTTTTATCAAAAACAACATCAGGCACCAGAAGAGGGCAGTAAAGAATAAGCAGAGACATAGAAGATACTTCATTACTTAGAAAATGCTGTATGTATCTCAGTAGTAAATGAGGATTCACACAACTAATTATTTTTATTTTTCACTAAACAGATCCAGAATGTCCGTTACATTTGGCTACAAGAAATTGTAAAGAAACAACACTGTATTTTTTATTATAAATCCAAAAGTTTATAATCTACTATATAGCAAATAAGAAATCTTCAAACATGTAAATGATATCAAAGAATAAATTCAAGAAAGTCATAAGCACAAATGATATGTATATTGAGGCTCAACTTCTCATGAATTATTTCCACCCATGAAAATGGTTTCTAGATAACCTGTATACAAAGGTTGCTTTTAAGGAATCATAAAACATTCATTACATTGTACTGATAATACTTTAAATTTGTATCCAAAAGTCTCCTTAGAATTTTGGTGCTTTTTGTAGTACCTTAATTCAGGAAAAGAAGAGGCTCACTGTTAAGTCTAAGAAATGAGTTCCCTAGATTCTATCTAGCTCTAGTTCAACTATTTACTAACTCTAAGTTTAGAGAAACTGCTAACTTCATCTCTGTACCCTGGTCAACTCAACTGCTAAATGGTGAAATATCTCTTCTACCTACTTCATCAGTTAGTCATGTAGGTAAAATGAAATAATGTGCTTTGTTTTTTTAATTAGTATATTTCAGCAACAAAAAAAAGAAATTTGAGAAATTTTGTAAGGAAAATTACATCATTTCTTAATGGAAAAAAACACGCACAAAAAAAACAGGGGACGTTAACATATAGATTGAAAGAGAAATGAAAGGGAAAGGCTTTTGAGTCATCTCAGTCAAAGGTTATGTGTGGACTTTATTTGGATTTGAACAAACTGCAAAATGAAATACCTGGGATTATTTAGAATACAAATTGGATATTTGATATTAATCAAGTGTTGTTCTGGGAAGGGGGGTTGTATTTAGGTGTGTTCATGGTATTTACAAAATGATAATAAAGTCTGGGATTTGCTTTAAAATAAGCCAATGACCAGAATGGGGTGAGGCGAGGGGGAGCAGCGCATGTAGGAAGAGAAAGGAAAAAATAATCCAGGAGCTGGGGGTGGTTGTTAAATGAAATAAGACTGACTGTATCTTGTTAGGCATTACAGCTGAATAATGGAAAAACGGGAGCTAATTATACTATTCTACTTTTTCTATTTGAAATTTTCCACAATCAAGTTTTTAAAGAACTAATTTCTTTAAACACACACACACACACAGACACACACACACACACACACAATGTTGTCTAAGATATTAGTGAAATTTTATGTAGAACCCCAAATGACAAATTTATAATCATCTGTCAGAAAAATTTGTTTACTGAATTAGAAGAGGTAGGAAAATTACAGGAGAAAAAACTGAATTGGTTGGCAAGCAGCAGGGCTATTTTGGAAGAGAATACGTGCAATTCATTTTCCTTTCATTACTCCCTCCCAACTTGGAACCTTGGAGCCACTTCACTATTTAGAGCCTATGCAATTGGCTCAAGCTATCAGAATGCTGGAAAATTATGATCCTGCTTCCTCACTCAGGTCCGAATTCTCAAGTACAAAGAATTGACCAGAGATTTTCTAGTCAAAACTGAAGACTGGTAATACACAAGAGGTCTCACTATCTTCTGAAAGGGCGATCTGACAATGTGCCTGGTGGGGTATATTATCATCTTCCTAGAGTGACCTCTGCTCTTTCCGAGGCCGTTCCCCAAATCGATCAATCTCTTTCTCCACAGCTCAACAGCTTAGTATTATTCTCTCAGTATTGCTTCTATACAAAAACTGTGTATATAAAAAACCAGAGTTGGTCCCTATAAATAGCTCTTTGAAAGAGTTTTGTGTACAGAGTAGCAGCTATCCCAGATGATTCTAAATAATATTACTCATTTAAAAAACATGTATTAAACCCAAGGTGCTAGATACAATAGTAAATAGTTGTGCAATTAAAGCATGAAATGGACTCATGGATTCTAGCCTGGAATTCATGTACACCCCCAACCCCTCAAATCCTTCCTTCTGTGTTCCCATAATGTTTTACCATTTCACTTTCTCACCAATAGTGCACAAGGGTTCCAATTTCTCTAAATCTTCACCAAACTTTGCTATTTTCTGTTTGGTAGTAGATATCATTTTTTAAATATAGTTTTATTGATTTCAGAGAGGAAGGGAGAGGGAGAGAGAGAAAGAGATATGATGAGAATCATTGATTGGCTGCCTCCTGCACACCCCTACTGGGGATGGAGCCTGAAAACCCCGCATGTGCCCTGACGGGGATTTGGACCAGGAACTGAACCGTGACTTCCCAATTCATAGGTCGAGACTCAACCACTGAACCACAGCAGCCGAGCTGATAGTAGATATGGTAATGAATGTAAGGTGATGCCTTGCGGTTTTGAGTTGCACTTTTAGAATACTGTAATTATTCCTTTTTTAATATCAAAATATTTTATGAGAAGTTATCAAATTTATATTTTTCATCTCTTGCTTTATAGTATTTTCCCATCCAAATGTCTTTTTCATCCTTTATCTGATCCTTTAAACCCAACTTCGCCTTCCTCTGTGAAGACTTTGCTGATCTCTTCACACTGATGTTTGAATTTCTAAAAGGATCTCACTCACTACCACATAACTTAGTTTATATTAATAAAAATCATAAGCTTTTATTTAGCCTCATATTATCCTCCAAGTGTGTCATGTGTTATCTACCAAAATAGATTTGTTAGATCTTTAAGAACAAAAGAAATTTATTTTACCCTTATAACCTTTAAGAGATGCTGGAGTACTTTAGGGTGCCGAACACTTGGAAGTTGATTTATTTGGATTGCATGACTTTCTGCCTGTGAAATCTGAGTTTACAGAGTAAACACTTTGGCCTTATAAAACTGAATGTTATATAGATGTGTTAAAATCTGCTACATAATGTCAAAAAAAAAAGTAAAAGCCATCGTCTAATGATGCATGTTTTCCCTTTCTTAAAATAAATTAGAACAGTAATAATTGTGCCTTGCAGCACCAACAATCTAACACCTTAGTTCTTTAATATATCAGACATTGTATATATGTCTGACATATATATATATATTATATATGTCTGATATATGTCATATATAATGTCTTTATTTTCTATCTTACTTCTTTGAAGTAACCATTATTTCCTTCTCCTCTACTATCTTTTCTTTATTCCCTTGTGACTAACCTGGTATTTGACTTTTTTTTTTCAGGTAAATATTTTTTAACATTCTTCATTTGCGATAAAATATACCATATGAATCCAGTGGATACATACCCCCACACAGATCTGCCCTACATGAAATATGTTCTCTCAGCTGTAGGCCAATCCATCTATTATGGGATCAAGCTATAAAAAAAATGAATCCAGGCAGTAATTCTCCAATTAAAGAAATTCTAGAGTCTAATTTTAGTCCTTCTGAATCATAACTAGTTGGCAACAAAAACTGGCATGCCTTGGTGTGAATAAAGCCTTAACAGAAAAATTCCTCACCCAGCCTCAAGATGGACTGCTATAAGCCAATAGGTCTTACAATGTAAGAGAGAAATGTATTCAGGTGGCCATTTGTTTATACACAGTATTTTTGAATACCGTTTTTGGCCAAATTACTATCAAATGAGTGCTGTCAAGTAAAAATTTAAAAACCCAGTAATGTCTTGAACTTTCAAAGCTCAGCCCCCCTAGAAGTCAATGTGTGTCCTGACACTATGCTGGGGGAAAATAGATTTACTCATGATGATTAGCAGATCATTAGCTGTTAGCAGAGTATTGGCCAAACCTGCTTCAATTCTATCTCATCTTCAAGATACTTTTCAAATGAAATGTGGCTCCAATAATGACTGCTTTATTCTGCCTCTCATTTCTTTTCTGACTAATAAATCCAGCATCCAGGCATACAAACTGTATGTTTCAAGACACTCAAATGTAATGTGGATAAGACATCTCAAAGATCAGGAAGCGCCAAAACCGGTTTGGCTCAGTGGATAGAGCGTCGGCCTGCGGACTGAAAGGTCCCAGGTTCGATTCCGGTCAAGGGCATGTATCCTGGTTGTGGGCACATCCCCAGTAGGGGGTGTGCAGGAGGCGGCTGATCAATGTCTCTCTCTCATCGATGTTTCTAACTCTCTATCCCTCTCCCTTCCTCTCTGTGAAAAATCAATAAAATATATTTTTTAAAAAAAATCAGGAAGCTTGTAATTATAATATTCAAACAGGTTTCTAGTTAGAATATTTAGTATCATGTTTTAATTAATTGCAAAATGGGTATAAAATAGCTATTTAAAAGTCAAAATGTATCTCACATTTCAGCTACGGGAGCTAAGAGTGTTTGTAAATTGAATAAAATTTAAAATATGTACACAAGTCCATTTATAAGAAATCCTCACAAATGTATATAAACTACCAATGAACAATTGTTCTCTAGACTTTATGCTGTAATCTTTTCTAGTTTTCATTAAAATTAAATGCCATCAACTAAAGTATATGTTTTATTGAATTAACTAAGATGACACTAGTGTGGCTTTGGCCAGGTAGCTCAGTTGGTTAGAGCATCGTCCCAATACATCAAGGTTTCGGGTTTGATCCCCAATCAGGACACATACAAGAATCAACCAATGAATGCATAAAAAAGTAGAACAATAATCTCTCTCCCTCCCTGCCTCCTTCCCTCGTAACCTCCCTCTCTCTCTCTAAAAAAAATTAATTTAAAGAGATTACATCAGTGCAGTTGGTTCTCTTTGCAAGGGGTTTTTTAACAGGTTAATATTTTATAATCTAAAAATAAAGTAAAAGACATTCAATTTCTTTTTTTCCCCTCAAAGCTTTCCATTAGTGGTGTTACCAACCCTAATAGGATTGATTGATTTCTT
The DNA here is from genome assembly GCA_011751065.1 of Lasiurus cinereus. NCBI lineage: Eukaryota > Metazoa > Chordata > Mammalia > Chiroptera > Vespertilionidae > Lasiurus > Lasiurus cinereus. The sequence goes on along the minus strand of JAAGEH010000393.1, from coordinate 6,459,737 downwards.
TTTTAGTTTCCTGTATGGTCCCTCAAGTCAATGTCCAAAAGACGTACTGTTCAAACTATCTCAGTTTTTGAAAGAATAGCTCTTTGCATGCCACAAATTACAGACCTGTTGGCTTATAGCAGTCCAGTTTCTTTCTTGAATCCATATCATTCAACAATAATTTATTGAGCACTTACAAGGTACTAAGCTTTGTTCTAACTATTTAAGATGGTATATTAATCTCTTGACCTCATGAAAATTTTATTCTAGCAGGGAGAAATAAATAATAAACACAAGTAAACATTATAGTGTGTTAGAAGAAATATGTCTGGAATAGAGAAAAAGGTAAAACAGGGTCAGAGAGACTAGAAGAGTACAGAGCAGAAGGGTTGCAGTATTAAAAGGGGTAGGAAGGGCAGGACATTGTGAGGACTTTAACTTTTTTAAAATTATCATAATTTGAAAGAAAGAGAGGAAGGGAGAGATGTGTGAAAGAAACATTGAACAGTTGCCTTCTGAATAGGCCCTGACTAGGGATTGAACCTGAAACCTGGGTATGTGCCCTGACCAGAAATTGAACCTGCCACCTTTTGGTGTATGGAACAATGCTCCAGCTAACTAGGGCAGGAGTTTTATTTTTAAAATGTCTTTTTTACTTATTTCAGAGAGGAATGGAGGGAGAAAGAGAGAGAGGAAAAGAGAGAGAGAGAGAGAGAGAGAGAGAGAGAGAGAGAGAGAGAGAAAGAGAGAGAGAGAGAGAGAAACATCAATGATGAGAATCATTGGCTGCCTCCTGCATGCCCTACACTGGGGATCGAGCCCATAACCAGCAACCTGGGCATGTGCCCTGACGGGAAATTGAACCGTGACCTCCTGGTCCATAGGTCGACCCTCAACCACTGAGCCACACCAGACTGGCAAGACTTTAACTTTTAATTTAAGTGAAATTGTCAAATTCTGGAACCCAAAAGAAGATCCTAAAACCTTCCAGAGAAATCACACACACACACACACACACACACACACACACACACACACAGCCTATAAGTTACTTACTAGAAGAACAAGAAACAGACTAATTGGAACTATGGTTATACTGGAAGAATATGTTGGAAAGCATTCCAAGTTCTGAGGGGAAAATATTTGCAACCTAGAATTCTATACATTTTTACCCAGACACAAATAGCCGACAGAAAATAAAAATAGTCTTCCTTAGATGGTTAGTTGATGGTAGGCCTCTACTAAATGAGGTCATACACAAAATGCATGAGATCCAGGAAATAATGACTCCAACCCCAGAGAACAGTGAAGCAAACTCATAGGACAACTTCTGTGCAAAAGGACTAACAATGACCTACGTCAGACTGTAGTTAGAGAGAGGCCCTGGGAGAGCTGTCTCTGAGGAAGGAGACCACCGTACAGCAGAACCATGTTTGTGGTCTTGGAAAAAACTTGGGCGTGTATAAGAAGCTTTTGGTGGGGTATAGTAATGAAGAATGCAATCAGACTCTGTAATCATAGCATTAAACCCACAGAGTAAGAAATATAATTTTAGCCTACTCTTTGGCTTTTCAGTGAGCTATGTTTTTTCTAAAACATGGAAATAAATTTGTCATAAATATGCAAATACTATTATTGATTTTCAGCTTACCAACATGAAAATAAGTATATTTTTGCCAAAAAAAAAACCACACACACACACAAAAACAAAACACAAAGAATATTATAAGAAGGGTAAATTAAAATTTAATGAAATTAGAGATCTACAGGGGTGTGGTAGAAGGGATAGAACAGAGGACGTCGGGCAACACTGCAGCCTCAGTGCTTGTCTTAACACCAAATTCAGATCCTGGCCATCTTCAGCCGGTGGCACCCACTCACAGCATCTGGAGCTGAGGGGATCCCCGAGTTGATCTTGGGATCCGGAGGTGAGGACGCTTCCAAAACTGAGTTACACAATATGACAAATTGTCAGTCTAACCATCCAAGTGATGAAGGTGAGGCCATCTAAGTTTTTGTGCGAATTCGTCCACCTACGTAGGGTTCTGGATCAGCTGATGTGTGCTCTCCTCTACAACGCTCCAGCTGCACTCCAACCAGGAGCCCAGACCTTCACTTTTGATCATGTTGCCGGTATGGACACCACTCAAGAGTCTGTGTTCTCAACTGCAGCCAAAGGCCTTGTGGACTCTTGCATGAGCAGGTGTAACGGCACCATCTTTGCATATGGACAGACTGGCCCAGGGAAAACGTATACTATGATGGGATTATCTGAATATGATCATTTTTTCTCATAACCTGAGAGGAGTAATCACACCAAGTTTTGAATATTTGTTTCTTAATTGATCATGAAAATGATAAGGCTGGAGCAGGAAAGAGCTTCCTTTGTAAGTGTTCCTTTATTGAAATGAGCAGATCTATGACCTCCTGCTCTGCATCAGCTGGATTGTGCGTAAGTGAGTATATCAAGAAGGGAGCCTTTGTTGGTGGTGGACCAAGTGGTGACCTCAGTGGCTGGACCCAATCAGTTGTTATATGGAGGATGGAGAAATAAGCATGTGGCATCGACTTCAATGAATTCAGAAGCCTCAAAGTCATCTCATACGTTCCCTGCCATTACAATAGAGTCAATGAAGAAAAGCAAGAAGACTATGAATATACAAACTTCCCTACTCAATCTGTTGGACTTAGCCGGATATCAAAGGCAGAGACACCCATGCAGAAGGGATGAGGTTGAAGGAAGCAGGTAATATAAATTGATCATTGAGCTCGTTGGGCCATGTGGTTACCACCCTTGTCAATGTGGGAGACAGAGACATATTTGCTACAGAGACTCCAACTCACCTTCTTACTCCAGGAATTCCTTGGAGGTAATGCCAGAACAGCTGTAGTTGCAAATATTCACCCTGGATCCAGGTGGTTTGGGAAAACCCTAGCAATTCTAAATTTTCCTAAAAGGGCCAAGCTGATTAAAAATAAGGCAGAGGACACCCAAGTCTATGTGAGCCAAGTTGAAGTGAAGAGGTTTAAAGAACACCCAGCCCAGCTCCTGTCAGGGCAGATACTACCAGAAAGCTTTCTGGCCGAAGAGAAAGATGAGACTGATTACCTGAAGTATTCCCAAGATTTTCATGAAAACTTATAAGAAGTAATGAAGTTTGAAATTGACCACCTTTCAAAAAACGAACACAATAACGAATTATTAACCATAATTTGAATAAAATAAAGAAAACAATTCTAAAGAATCTTAAACATTCTTGAGTCTGTGTGCCAAGAAAAAGCAAAAGAGATGGTCAAGTGTGAGCTGCAGATGGCAAAAATAGAGACTGGACGAGAGTTTGTGTGCCACCGAAAAAGCCATCAGTCCTCAGAAGTCTAGAGATGCTGACAAGGACATTGTAACTGACCTCATGAGCCTGACCAGGAGCTGAGGAAATCATGTTTCTATATTTACTACTTTGGTTTTGTTTTTAAGTTGGAAAATTTTAGGGGTCCTTTATTGAGATATTTTCAATCACCAAGGTAGATATTTGATTGCACCTGCTTTAAGAATTCCAGATGGCAATTCTCTATGGGGAGTTTTTTGATCTCCACAAAGTCATTTTGGTTCCAAATATTTTGAGGCTGGTCAACACCCCAAATTCTATTCTGTCGAATATGGTTCAGTACCAGGTGGATGGCCCTCTGGTCACACTGTACCTTGCATTTCCTCAACTTTCACAAGAAAATCCATCCTTCCCCCGGCTCCGTTGGCTGATGAAGCTTCACGCCATACTTACCAGCAGCATAGAAGAGTGGCACTCAGGCCCTGGTCAGGAAATAACCTCACACTCACTACCACTCCAAGGTTTACAAAAGCTCAATTGAGAGGAATAATAATCACGGACAGTGGCCTGTGGGATCTACAGTCCATTCTTCCCTCTAAATAGCCTAAAATGTTTTCCCAAATTAAGCCAGGCCAGCAGAGATCCACAGACCTGACCACATCTTCTGAAATCTCCACCCCTGCAGAATTGCCTTTTACTGAATTTGGCTTGGGTGTCGGTTATACATTATGACACAGTGAAGGATGTTGTAAGAAACAGCCCTATGAAAACCTGTCAGCCTGACCGGAGAATAGTGTCCACTTCATTACATAGTGGCTTCTTTGTGAGAATTTACAAGAGAATTTTCTTCCTGGTCTCCCAACCAGAAATAATTATGCTACTCTTGAGCAACGAGCTTGTTTTTTTTATCTCTTAAACACTGTGAATCATGCAACTGATCGCTTTTTCCTTCTCGATTTTGTCTGCCAAAAAATCTTAGAGGTAAATCTGTGGTCTTAGAGGTAAATCCTGTAAGGACTGCAGGACCTTACAATTTCTACTTTGTGTGTTAACCTTATTTCCAGCTTCATTGTTGAGTCAGGAAAGCATCATAGAGCCAGAGTGCCCAGTGTAAGCCCAGAGCTGTACCACTTACTGCTTATACGGCCTCAATCACTCCTCGGTGCCTCACTTGCCTCCCTGTAGAATGGAGAGAATAATAGTACTGATCCTGTGGGTTGTTGTCAGGATTAAATGCATTCACACATGCAAATAGCTCAGAACAGTGCCTACCACCTAGCAAATAGTCTATGTTGAGGTTTTATTACTTCTTTCTCACTTTTTCTACTCTCACTTTTCCTTTTATTTATTTCCTCTTCTACTCATTTTTAATGTATTTTTTTCTTATTTCATGTATACATACGTAAGCCACCTTAAATGCTTTCTGGAACAATACTTAAGTATAAACAAAAGCAAATCAGCATAAAATTGCCAAAATGTACGAAGCAATTGAGAACAAATTAGAAGTAGCCAATATGATAATATTGATTTTTATTTAAAAAAATAAACTTACCCAACACCACAATATGGATTATAGCCTAAATAGGCTTTAATCTAGCATCTTTCAGAATCTACTAGAAGTCCAATCATGCCCTGAATTTATCCTAATTACAATTTGTTTTGATGCCTGAAAAAAGGCTCCCTCTTTATGCTACATAACTTTTCCAAGACGGGAGACTCATAAGAAAGGGATTTCTCTGCTTTACCCTTGATTATATGAAGGTCTGAACCTCCAAAGAAGTATCCCTCTGGTTGCTCAGCTGAAAAGGCAAGGCCTCCTTTCCCTGTGAGTGTGGAAAACATTTACTCAGGTAAAAGTCAGATGCCTGACAAAGATGTAGGACAGAAAAGGATGTTGTTTAAACGTACTGCATTTAAATATACTGATATTAAATATACTTCAGGTGAAATAAAATCCTGATATTAAATATACTTCAGGCAAAATAAAATCCTGTGGTTTATTTCTCTAAATTTAAACAGCACTACTCTCCTCTTCTCACCCACTTTTCTTCTCTCACTTTGTCTCTGATGATAGTTGCCATATATATATAATTGATTTTTTACCGAGAGAAAGAGGGATAGAGAGTTAAAAACATTGATGAGAGAGAAACATCCATCAGCTAGCTGCCTCCTGCACACCTCCTACTAGGGATGTGCCTGGTACATGCCCTTGACCGGAATCGAACCTGGGACCTTTCTGTCCACAGGCCGACACCCTATCCACTGAGCCAAACTGGTCAGGGCCTCTGATGATAGTTTTTACCAGGTCTGGCCTTGGACTCAGGTCAGAAGTCATCAGAAGGGTCCCTTGTTGTGCAAAATGACTTTCTTCAAACTATAGTTGCTATAAATTAGAGCTTAGTTCCTTTGGCCAGTGCACTTCACAGTGTGGTTACAGTATGTGTTTTTTTCTGTTATAATGAAAGTAACCCCCAGAACATGTCTTCTATTAAGCCTTTTCAACCACCTTGAGATGACTCTATTTTAACTGAAAGCAGATTTTAATAAAGAAAGGAAGTTAGTCAACAAATATTTACTCAGCACCGCTTTGGGTTCCTTAGGCATCATAAAGCTGGAGAAGAGAGAGCCTGCCGGGGATCAGCGGATGGGTACTCGGAGAGGGCGGCTGGGGAAGGCCTCACAATGAGAGAACTGGGATCTAAAGGGGTCGAGGTGAAGGGATAAACTATAACTAAGGTGGGGAATGAAAGACACCCAGACAATGGAGAGGAAGGGTCCTAGAGTTAACTTTGCAGATTACTTATCAGCAGTCAAATTCTGAGTCCTAATCTTGGCTCTGTCAACTCACTGCCCTGCTCACTTCATCTTTTAGATGAAGGTAATAATGTTTGCCCTGTCTGAACCTTGGAGCTACTGATGTTTGAATTAATGATTAGGGAATAATTTGAGCCCTACAGACATGAAATATTAGGAAAGCTCAAGGTTCAATTATGTTGTTTTCCCTGTATTTTTCTGTTTCTTTTAGTTCTGGCTTGTTTTTATTTGTTTTTTATCAAGACAAACAGAGTTTATCCCTCCCTCTCTGTGAGCCAACCTCTCAGGTCAGTTTTACATTATTTTGTAAATATATTTTTATTGATTTCAGAGAGGAAAGAAGAGTGAGAGAGATAGAAACATCAATGATGAGAGAGAATTGTTGATTGGCTGCCTCTTGCATGCTCTTTATTGGGGATTAAGCCTGTAGCCCTGGCATGTGCCCTGCCATGATGTCCTGGTTCATAGATTTATGCTCAACCACTGAGCTACACTGTTGGGGCCAGTTTATATATTCTTTACCTAGCAAGGGCAGTCTAAGATTTTCCTCTATGCTCTAGGGTCAAGGTCAATACAAAAGTTTAAAAAAAAAAAATGTGTTGCTATTTGAGACAAACAAACTCAAGTCAGTCATTTCTGGACTCAGTGTATAAGCATTAACCTTTACCAGAATGTCTTCCTTAGAGAATTTACCATCAGCAAAGCAAAAGCACACAGGATTTCACTGAGTCCTTGAGGTAGGAAGGAGAACTGTGTACATAAAAGCCCTAATAGCAGTTTACATGTTTAATGTGTCAACTGTTCTAGAGAAATGAATAGAACCCTACAAGATATAATTTATTTTTTCTGCATCTGTGCAGTTCAATTAAACTCTTTTCAAAATGCTTAGATTGTATTCTAATTTCCATTTTCTTTTATCTACAACAATAGAATAGGTAAACCTAGAGGAAACAGAAGGCTAGAGTGGGGGGGAAATCAGGAAAACTTTGAGTTAAGTACTAACGTTGATTGGGAGCCGCAAAAGTCCATGAAAATATTTATAATTCAAGTCTTTAAATACTTAAAACTGGGTGTTTGGTGTTTTGTTTTTTCTTAAAAAAGAAATCACAACATTATTATGGAAAATTTCAAATGTACATGAATAGTTTACAAATCCCCAGATACCCATCAGTTAGCTTCATCAAATTTTACCTCATTGCCAATGTGTTTCATCTATGTCCCAACCCAATTCCCTGTGCCTCCCTGAATTTTTTTTATTGATTTCAGAGAGGAAGGGAGAAGGAACGATAGAAACATCAATGATGGGAGAGGATCGTTGATTGGCTGCCTCCTGCATGCCCCCTACTGGGGAATGAGCCCACAACCTGGGCATGTGCCCTCGACCAGAATCAAACCTGGGACCCTTCAGCCTGCAGGCCAACACTCTATCCACTGAGCCAGCTAGGACTCTCTGAATTATTTTTAAGAAAATCCCAGATATTTCATCACTTCATCAATAAATAAATTTTGCTTTTCATACAATCATCAGTTTGTTCTCATTTTTCTGGGCACTTACATTCCATACAGTCATCACAAACCCTTAATTAGCAAATACTGAACCCATTGCTCTTAGGGGAAATACAAGGTTATGTTCCTACAAGTCTCTGGTCACATTTTTGTCAATTGGTCAATATGTAACCTTATTTTATGTGTGTTTCTGAAAACCTGAACTGTTTTTGATTAATTGCTGGAGGCTAAATATGGACAAGTCTGAGAAAAAAAAACTCCAAGGGGAGCCAGTCATTGAGCGGCCCTCACACTTTTGTGAGTTTTATCTCCTGGAATTCTACCAAGTTCTCACAGTTATTATCAGAGAAAAAAAATATCTCCCTTTGCTTCCAGCAGGGGAAAGAAAAGGAACCATTTTGAAATATGCCAGATCACTCTGTTCTTCTTAACAAGCCTGCTCTCAGGAGAAACTATTTTACCAAAGCCAAACCTGGTGGGCCATTCTTAGTGCCTAACTGACTTGCAGGGAGTGAAATAACCAAATCCAGTCCCTCTAGCCATCCTGCTCCACCTTATTTGGAGGGGTGGGGGAAGGAGTCCAGGCAGAGAAAAACTTGTAACGTGCACAGTCCTCAGGCATAGATCTATTGTGATCTAATCACAGGTGTAGTACACTTACCCTCCCCATCTACACCTTACATCTGGCTATCAAGAGAAAACTATAAGACATACTAAAAGGCAAAAAACACAGTTTGAAGAGATAGCAAGCTTCAACATAAAACTCAGATATGGCAGAGATGTTGGAATTATCAGACCAGGAATTTAAAACAACTATAATCAAAATGCTAAAGGTTGTGATGGATAAAAGATAGACAACATGCAAGAACAGATAGGAAATGTAAGCAGAGGAGTGGATATTCTAAGAAAAAAAAAGCAAACAAAACAAAATTCTGGGTATAAAACACATTGTAAGAGAAATAAAGAATGCCTTTGGTGGGTTTAGGAGTAGACCGAACACGACTAAGGAGAGAATTTCTGAGCTTAAGGATATGGCAATAGAAACTTCCAAAACCAAAAGGCTATCGGGAAAAATCAAAGAGCTGGGGGAGAAAAACAACAGAATACCCAAGAACTGAATGACAACTACAAAAGATGTGACATACATGTAATGGAATACCAGAAGAAGAAACAGAGAAAAGAACGAAGGCACTACTTTAAACAATAATGACTGTGAATTTTCCCCAAAATTAATGTCAGATGTCAAACTATAGATCCAGAAAGTTCAGAGAACTCATACTTCCCCTGAAGTAGTATAGTGTTTTTAGAAAGTGGACTTGGATTAGTTGTAAATGTATATTACAAACTTTAGAAAAAGTACTAAAAAACAAAAGTAATGCAACAACTATACGTATCTGCTATGCTAGGAAAGGGGAAGAAATGAAATCATACAAAATGCTCAATTAAAACCACAAAAGGCAGAGAAAAAGTGGAAGACACCCAGAAGTGACAGTGCTGGGTAATATGGTAGTTCTATTTTTAATTTTGGAGAACTTTCCATGCTGTTTTTCCATGGTGGCTATCCCAACTTACATTCTGATCAAGAGTATACAAATGCACCCTTTTCTCCACACTCTTGTCAATACTTGCGTTTTGAATTTTATTTTCTTTCAGTTTTAGTCAAATATAATTGACATACTATATTTTATAAGTTTAAGAGGTACAGCATAATGACTTGACTTATAAGAAACCCACTTTAAATGTAAAGCTCTATATAGATTAAAACTAAAAGGATGAAGAAAAATATAGCTTGCTAAACCAAACAACAAAAAAAGCAGCAGTAGCTATATCAATTTCAGACAGAGAAGACTTTAAAGCAAGGATAATTATCAGGGATAACAAGGGGCATTGCATAATAATAAAGGGGTTAATTCTCTAAGAAAACATAACAATTCTTCACATGTATCTGCCTAACAAAGAATCAAAATACATGGGACAAAAACTGACAGAACTTCAAGGTAAAATAGATGAATCAATTATTATAGTTGGAGACTTCAACATCCTCCTATCAGAAAAGGACAGACCCAGCAAAGACATAATTAAACTCATCAACACCTCTGACCAACTGGACATAATGGACATCTATTGACTATTTTACTCAATATTAGCAGAATAGACATTCTTCTCAAACTCACATGGAACGTTCACCAAGATAAAATGGCATCCCATTTTACTTAGGATAAAATTAAAACTTTTCCATGGCTTACATCAGTCTTGGTGAGATTACCCCTGCTAATTTTTCAAGCTCATCTGGCACTGCTCTCCCTTTCTTCCACTATCTCCAGACATACAGATTTTATTTCTATTCTGTGAATTCCTCAAAATCATTCTCCACCTTCAGGCCATTTCACTTTGTTTCCTTTGCCTAGAATATTCTTTCCCCCAGATATTTATATGATTGGTTCTTTCTTGTCTTTTAAATCTCAAATTGAATCTTATCTATAAAGCTAGTCCTTCTTGGTCTAGTAGATGCTAAGTGAAATAAGACAGAGAATGACAAGTAGCATATGATTTCACTTACATGTGGAATCTAATGAACAAAATAAATTAACAGAGTGGAGACGGACTCATGAATACAGAGAACAGACTGACAGCTGTTAGGGGGTGGGGGGAGTTTTAGGGCTGGGTGAGAAGGGTGAAGGGATTAGGCAAAGAAAAAAACTACTCATAAATACAGACAACAGTATGATGATTGTCTGAGAGAAGGAGCAATAAGGAAAGATAAAAGAAGGAAAAGTGGAAATAAATGGTGATGGAAGGAGACTTGACTTGGGGTGGCAAACACACAATAACAATTATACAGATGACATATTAAAGGATTGTATCTCTGAAATTTGTATAATTTTATTAACCAATGTCACCCCAATAAATCAAAAAACTATTTTATTTAAAACAACAAGAGTTCTTTAAAATTTTGCTGTTCTTATTTATAACAGCCTGGTTTAGGTAGTTGTGTATGGTGGTTTATCTAAAATAAAATAGAAAATACATGAGAAGGACCCAGTTTGAAGAGACTGAGTTCAATTTAGAACCTGTTGAATTTGAAATAGAATTGTTACCAGAATAGATGGAACTGGACCTCAGGAAATTTATATAGTTCAATATGTAGTTCAGTGCATAGATTGCAGCTGAATATATCAGAATACATAGATTTATCTCAAGTAATCATAAAAGAAAGACTATACAAGAATTGATTATAGAAGACTCTGAAATGCCACCCACTTCATTAATGAGTATAGGAAAAGATACCAGAAGAGCCTGAGGATAAAAATAGCAAGAAAATAAGTGAAGAAGGGGGACACAGAGCAAAGGAGAAAGACATTTTCAGAAGAATGAAGTGACAAAACCAATAAGAAATTAAAAGTATTAAAAAAAGGACAAACTAAAAAGCACCTATTGCTTTGAAACTGAGAGGTCATTGATGGTCTGGGCTAGATCATCAAGTCCAATTGCAACAGGTTGAAGTCCAATTGCAACAGTTAAAAAGTGTGGAGGAGATGACAGTCAACTCTTTATTGAATGTCTGTCTTCTTCACCAGATTTTAATCCCTACAAGGGCAGAACCCAATCAGTCCAGTATATTCATGTTTCCCAGAACTCACCCAAGTGTTAAACACACAGTAGGCACTCCTACCCTCAAAATACCAGGAGGGGTCAGGAAAGGTGAAGAGAACATGAAGACTGGGGAGGGAGGGAGAAAAGAGGGAAAAGTAATGGAGAAAGGAAGGGGCAGGGGAGAGAAAGAGAAAAAAAAAAGAATAATACAGCAGTGGTAGAGAGGACTTAGTTATTTTCAAGGCAAAAACATATTGAGCATATTTTTATGTGAAGGCCAGAATAACCAAATTGCAAAAATTTAAGACACAGCAAAAAGACAAATAGAGCTCTGTGAAAGGGTAGGAGATGGGATCAGGAAGTAGAGGAAGAATTAGATATTGATAATGGGATGAAAATTAAGTAAGACTAGCAGAATGTTAAAAGATACAACCTATGAAGGATAATTTTTAAATTGTTTCATTGTACCTTTATTTTACTTATTTAATAATGCAATTATGTGAAATAACAAATATTTATATCCAATTTCATATTCTTGACTGAATATATAATAAGCCAGTTATTATTTGTCCTGTGTCAGAATTTTTCTTTTTTAGGAAAAGCTTTGTACTGTAACTATAAACACATTACCTCTGAAGGTGAGGTAGACATAGAATCACAGATAAGGAATAATTATGCTTAATTTTCATATAACATAAATGACAGAATTTCACTTAGAACTCATTTAGAAATGACTGTTAGAATAAGTGAATTCAGTAAAGTTTTAAGAAATAAAAATCAATATTAAAAAATCTGTTGCATTTCTATACACTAATAAAAAAAAACATCAGGGAGGGAGAAAATGGCGGCGGAGTAGACGGATGCCTCTGGAGCTTTGTCACTGGGCAGAAGGAGAGAGAGCGGCTGAGAATCGCATTGGGAGTGTTTTTTGGCAAGCTAGGAGTCAGTTGTCCTCCAGGAGAAGGTGGAGAACTGCTGGAAGGGGCTCTCCCGGCCAGGCAGCCCCACTGCCACGGGGCTTTTGTTGGCCAGAGCCACCAGCGCGAACGCAGAGCCTGAGCCATCTTGCAGTGGGAGGTGGATGTCTGCGGCGGTCTGAAGCCTTCGGCTGGGCACCCATCGAGCAGCCAGGGACCGGGGACCCAGAACTCTGCTCTCCAATCGGCGCAAACACGCGGCGGAACCAGAGATCCACAGAGCACACAGACAGGTCAGATTGCGCCTGAGATAAGGGGGAGGTAGTTGTTTGCCGAGACCTGAAAGCTGCGGCTGATGGAGGCACCCACAGAGCAGCCAGGGACCCAGAGCACGGCTTCCCAGGCGGCACGGATGCAAAGGCAGCAGATTCGGAGATCCACTCGGCGCGCAGAAGGGTCAGATTTCGCCTGGGTCAGGGAGAGAGAACTACATAACCAGACACCCGGAGAAGAAAGACCATGGGCAGAAAAAGAAACAGCCCACATAAGACAGAAAGGCAAGTTTCACCAGAAAAGGAAGTAAACGAAATAGAACCAGAAAAAAGCCTACCAGAGAAAGAGTTCAGAGAAATGATCATAATGTGGTTGAAAAGAATGGAGGACAAATTTGACAATATGAGTAAGAGCCAAGAGGAAATGAAGAAGAACCTAGAGGAGGTGAAGAAGCAGCAAGAAGAAATGCAGAATAATCAAGAAGAAATGAAAAATGACATCACTGCTATAAAGAACTCAATAGAAAGCATCAAAAGTAGACTAGAAGAAGCAGAGAACCGCATCAGTGAGCTAGAAGACACAGTAGGAAATAATACCCAAGTTCAGCAGCTTCTAGAAAAAAAAGTTAAAAAGCAAGAGGAGAGTCTAAGGGAACTTTGGGATAACATGAAACAAAACAACATCCGCATAATTGGGGTCCCAGAAAGAGTGGAAACTGAACAAGGACAAGAGAACCTGTTTGAAGAAATAATGACAGAAAATTTCCCCAATATAGAAAAGAAAAAACCCACACAAATCCAAGAAACTCACAGAGTCCCAAGCAAAATGAACCCCAACAAACTGACACCGAGGCACATTATAATTAAATTGGCAAACACCGACGACAAAGTAAGAATCTTAAAAGCAGCCAGAGAGAAATAGAAAGTTACCTACAAAGGAACCCCCATAAGACTATCTACTGACTTCTCAACAGAAACTCGTCAGGCCAGAAGGGAATGGAATGAAATATACAAAGTCATGCAAAGGAAGGGTCTGAATCCAAGAATACTGTACCCTGCAAGACTCTCAATCAAAATTGAAGGTGAAATCAGAAGCTTCACAGACAAAAAAGGACTAAGGGAATATATTACCACCAAACCAGCAATGCAAGAAATGTTAAAAGGTCTGCTGTAATAAAAAGACAAGAGGAAGCAAAGAAGGAACTGGGGGGTAAGGACTAAAAATGGCAACAGATAAGTACCTATCAATAATAACTTTAAATGTAAATGGATTAAATGCTCCAATGAAAAGACATAGGGTAACCGATTGGATAAGAAAACATGATCCATATATCTGCTGTCTGCAAGAAACCCACCTTAGGAAAAGAGATGCACACAGATTGAGGGTGAAGGGATGGAACATGGTATTTCAGGCAAATGGAAATGAAAAAAAGCTGGGGTAGCAATACTTATATCTGACAAATTAGATCTCAAAGTGAAGGACATAACAAGAGATAAAGAAGGCCACTTCATAATACTAAAGGGAACAATCCAACAAGAAGAAATAACTCTGGTAAACATATATGCACCCAATATAGGAGCACCTAAATACATAAAAAAAAACTCTTGGAGGATATTAATGGAGAGATTGACAGCAATACAATCATAGTAGGAGACGTTAATACCCCATTGTCACCACTGGACAAATCCTCTAAACAAAAAATCAGCAAAGAAACATCAATCCTAAATGACTCACTAGAACAGATTAAATTAATTGACATCTTCAGAACATTTCACCCCAAAGCCACAGAATATACATTCTTCTCCAGTGCACATGGGTCATTTTCAAAGATAGATCATATGTTGGGTCATAAGAAAAGTCTCTTCAAATTCAAGAAGATAGAAATCATATCAAGCATTTTCTCAGACCACAGTGGCATAAAACTGGAAATCAACTATAATAAAAACAATAGAAAGAAATCAAACACATGGAGACTAAACAGCATGCTATTAAACAATGACTGGGTAACCAGTGAGATCAAGGAAGAAATAAAAAACATCATGGCAACAAATGACAATGACAACACAACAATACAAAATTTATGGGACACAGGAAAGCAGTCTTGAGAGGGAAGTTCATAGCCCTACAAGCCTACGGCAAAAACAGGAAACAATGGTAATAAATTACCTAAACCTACAACTCAAAGAGCTAGAACGAGAGCAACAAGAAAAGCCCAGTGTACTTAGAAGGAAGGAAATAGTGAAGATCAGAGCGGAGATAAACAACTTGGAGACCAAAGGAACAATTCAAAAGATCCACAAAACAAAGAGCTGGTTCTTTGAAAGGATAAACAAGATTGATGGACTCCTAACCAGGCTCACCAAGAAGCAAAGAGAGAAGACCCAAATAAACAAAATCAGAAATGAAAGAGGAGAAATAACAACAGACCCTGTGGAAATACAAAGGATTGTTAAAAAATACTATGAACAACTCTATTCCAACAAATTGGACAACCTGCAAGAAATAGACATTTTCCTAGAAAAATATAACCTTCCAAAACTCAATGAGGAGGAAACCAAACATCTCAATAGTCCAATAACTATGGAAGAAATTGAAGTAGTAATCAAAAAGCTTCCACCAAATAAAAGCCCAGGTCCAGATGGCTACACAGGAGAGTTTTACCAAACATTCAAGGAAGAATTAAAACCTATCCTCCTCAGACTATTCAAAAACATTCAAGAAGAAGGAACACTTCCAAACACCTTCTATGAAGCCAGCATCACCCTAATACCAAAACCAGATAAAGACAACACTATGAAAGAGAATTATAGGCCAATATCTCTCATGAACATAGATGCCAAAATCCTCAACAAAATTCTAGCAAACCGGATCCAGCAGTACATCAGAAAGATCATACACCATGACCAAGCAGGATTCATCCCAGGAATGCAGGGATGGTACAATATCCGCAAATCAATAAATGTGATACATCACATAAACAAATTGAGAGATAAAAATCACACAGTCATATCAATTGATGCAGAAAAAGCATTTGACAAAATCCAACACCCTTTCTTGATAAAAACTCTCAGCAAAGTGGGAATAGAAGGATCATACCTCAACACCATAAAAGCCATATATGATAAACCCACAGCTAACATCATACTCAATGGGCAAAAACTAAAACCATTTCCCCTAAGAACAGGAACAAGACAGGGATGCCCACTCTCACCTCTCCTGTTTGACATAGTACTGGAAGTATTAGCCATTGCAATTAGACAAGAAGAAGAAATAAAAGGCATCCAAATTGAAAAAGAAGAAGTAAAGCTGTCCTTATTTGCAGATGACATGATATTGTACATAAAAAACCCAAAGGACTCCATTCCAAAACTAATTGACTTAATTAATGAATTCGGCAATGTAGCAGGATACAAAATTAATGCTAAGAAGTCTGTGGCATTTCTATACACTAATAGTGAAATTATAGAAAGAGAAACTAAAAAAGCAATCCCATTTACCATCGCACCAAAAAAATTAAGATACCTAGGAATAAACCTAACTAAAGAGGTAAAAGACCTTTATGCAGAAAACTACAGGACACTGAAAAAAGAGATAGAGGAGGATGTTAACAGATGGAAGAGTATATCATGCTCATGGATTGGGAGAATCAACATCATTAAAATGTCCATACTACCTAAAGCAATCTACAGATTCAACGCACTACCCATTAAAATACCAACAACATATTTCACAGACCTAGAAAGAATTCTTCATAGATTCATCTGGAACAAAAAAAGACCACGGATAGCAACAGCAATTCTGAGAAGGAAGAATAAAGTAGGTGGGATCTCAATACCAGACCAAGCTATACTACAAAGCAACTGTTCTCAAAACAGCCTGGTACTGGCACAAGAACAGACATATAGACCAATGGAATAGAATAGAGAACCCAGATATCCACCCAAACCACTATGCTCAATTAATATTTGACAAAGGAGGCATGAACATTCAATGGAGCCAAGATAGGCTCTTCAATAAATGGTGTTGAGAAAATTGGACAGATACATGCAAAAAATTGAAACTGAACCACCAACTTACACCAAATACAAAAATAAACTCAAAATGGATACAGGACTTAAACATTAGAAAGGAAACCATAAGAATACTAGAGGAATCCACAGGCAGCACAATCTCAGATATATGCCGAAAGAACTTCTTCACTGATACTGCTCCAAAGGCAATGGAAGCTAAAGAAAAAATAAACAAATGGGACTACATCAAAATAAAAAGCTTTTGCACAGCAAAAGAAACCATCAACAAAACAACAAGAAAGATCACTGTATGGGAGAACATATTTGCAAATGTTATCACTGATAAAGGTTTAATCTCCAAAATCTACAGCCAACTTATACAACTTAATAAAAGGAAGATAAACGATCCAATAAAAAAATGGGCAACGGACCTAATAGAACCTTTTCGAAAGACGACAGAAGGAAGGCCAAGAGACACATGAAAACATGTTCAAAGTCATTAATCATCCGAGAGATGCAAATCAAAACGACAATGCGATACCATCTTACACCTGTCAGAATGGCAATCATCAACAAATCAACAAACGACAAGTGTTGGCGAGGATGTGGAGAAAAAGGAACCCTTGTGCACTGTTGGTGGGAATGCAGACTGGTGCAGCCACTGTGGAGAACAGTATGGAGTTTCCTCAAAAAACTAAAAATGGATCTCCCATTTGACCCTGTAATACCACTCTTACAGGGTCAATTACAAACACCAATCAGAAAGGATTTATGCACCCCTATGTTCATAGCAGCACAATTTACAATAGCTACAATTTGGAAACAGCCTAGGTGCCCGTCAGCAGATGAGTGGATCAGAAAACTGTGGTACATCTACCCAATGGAATTCTATGCTCCCATTAAAAAGAAGGAATTCTTACCATTTGCAGCAACCTGGATGGAACTGGAGAGCCTTATGCTTAGTGAAATAAGCCAGTCAATGAAGGAGAAGCATCACATGATTGCACTCATTGGGGGATAATAAAGAACATTATAAACTGATGAACAAAAGGATAGATACAGAGATGGTAAAGCTTCAAACAGACTGTGAAATTACAGCAGGAAGATTAAAGTTAGGTGAGGTAGATAAGAGATCAATCAAAGGACTTGTATGCATGCATATAAGCATAACCAATTAACATAGACACTGGGGGTTTGGGGTATGCCTGGGAGGAAGGGGGGGCAATGGGGAGATATGTATAAAAAATTAATAAAAAAAATAAAAAATAAAAAAATAAAAGAGTGAAAAAAAACATCAGAAAGAAAAAAAATAAAGAAAAGAATCTCAATTACATCAAAAAGAATAAAATACCTAGGAATAAATTTAAGCAAGGACGTGAAAGACCTGCATATTGAAAACTACAAGAAATTAATGAAAGAGATTGAAGACACAAATAAATGAACAGATTTATTAGAACAATCAATAATATTGAAATGTTCATACTACCCAAAGCAATCTATAGATTCAATGCAATCCCTATCAAAATTCCCTCAGCATTTTTCAAAGAAATTTGTATAGAATCACAATAAAATTTCATATAACCAAATCAATTTTGAGAAAGGACAAAACTAGAGGCATTACACTCCCAGGTTTCAGTATTTTACACAGCTAGAGCAATCAAAATAGTACAGTACTGGGATAAAACAGACACATAAATCAATGGAACAGAACAGAGATCCCAGAAATAAACCCACACATATATGGTCAATTAATTTATGACAAAATTGCCAAGAATATACAATGGAGAAAGGAGAATCTCTCCAACAAATGGTGTTGAGAAAACTGGCAGACACATGCAAAAGAATGAAACTCAACCACTATTTTTCACCATATCCCAAAATTAAATCAAAATGGGTTAATGACTTAAACATAAAACTTACAAAGAAAACCTAGGGAGCAAGCTTCCTAATGTAAATCTTGGTGATCATTTTTTGTAAATGACACCAATAGCAAAACTCAATAAGTGGAACTACAACATACTAAAAAGCTTCTGAACAGCAAAGGAAGGAAACCAACATAATGATAAGGGATTAATATCCAATACAGTGCTACCTCGAGATAGGAGTTTAATTCGTTCCGTAACCTTGAGGCGTGGGAAACTATGAAACGCTCAAGTCGCGGTAAACTGGTGGGTTGTGTGCAGCCGTCCGATCCTCGGGATGACTCCTATCTCAAATTTTGCTCGTATTTCAAAGCAAAAATCGCTCGCTCGACGGCTCATATCTCAAAAATCTCAAAAATCTCGTATGTTAGGGCACTCGTATCTCGAGGTACAACTATGTATATATATATATATACATATATGTATATATACACACACATATATATATACACACACACACACATATATACATATATATAAGAAACTCATACAACTCAGTAACAAAACAAAAAAATCTGATTAAAAATGGGCAAAAGACTTGAATAGACATTTTGCCAAAGAAGACATGCAAATGACCAGTAGGTACATGAAACAGTGCTCAACATCACTAATCATCAGGGAAATGCACATTAAAACCATAATGAGATATTCCATACCTATTAGGATGGCTATCATCCAAAAGAAAAAACGCGAGTGTTGCCAAGAATATGGAGAAAAGGGAACCCTGCCTCACTGTTGGTGGGAATGTAAATTGGTACGGCCAGTATGGAAAACAGTACGTAGGTTCCTTAAAAAATTTAAAACTAGAACTACCATATGAATAGCAATTCCAATTTTGGTATTTATCCAAAGAAAACAAAAACATGAACTTGAAAATATATCTGTTCCATATTATTTACAATAACCAAGATATAAAAATAACCTAGGCCCATCAGTGGATGAATAGATAAAGAAATTGTGGCATATATATATATGACAATGTTATTCAGCCATAAAACAGTTAAATCTTGCCATATGAGACAACACTGATGAACCTGATGATAAGTAAAATACATGAGACAGAGAAAGACAAATAACATATGATCTCTCTTATATGTGGAATCTTAAACAAACATAAAAACAAGGGTATAGATACAGAGAATAAATTGGTGGTTGCCAGAGGTGGGGAGTGGAGCAGAAGTAGTCAACATGTAAAAAGGAAAAGAAAAAAAAATTTGTAATCTCATTTTTTAAAAATTGCTCTGCTTCGCCAATATTAGAACAGAGGTCAAGAGAAGAAATAGAAATAAGATTTGTTTGTTATTTAAAAAAAGAGCCCAGTCTAAGTCTCATCTATTTTAGTCCCTGTCCTTTGAGGTATATAACCTTCTCCCCACCTCGAGAAAAAAAAAAAAAGTGAATAGTTACTAAACTCCACTGCAGGGTTGTGTTAATATAGCCAAATTTCTTGTTTACCAAAATTGAACTGTCATAACATTTGTCCTATCCGTTCCTACTGAGAGGACAAGGCTCAACTGATTGCTTTGTGTTTTTCTAAAGCCTTATTTTGGCCTCACCCCTAAACCCAAGGGAACAAATCTGCGCCTTACCTAATTTGTATCTTAGTTGAAAACAGGCAACAAGTACAAATTTATTTAATGCCTCAAAAAGCAAGTGCCTAATAGGACCTAACATCAAATTTCTCAACTCTGTTTCATAGTATACCTGTCAGGGTTGACCCCAGAGGTCATTTTGTAAGAAGACAGTGAGACTCAGGAATTTGGAGTATCTTGATGATATGCCATTAGTGATCAACAAAATTAGGCTAGAAATCAAGTTTTCTGGTTCCCAAACCAATTCATTTCTCACCACCCATGGGTGCACTTTTAAAGTACTAGCAAATATTTACACATGACTAGTGAATCCCATCTGATCCTTCTGAAACCTCATTCCACTTTCACTAATTCAGAAGACAGTTCCTGTGTAGTAGTAAGCCGAACCCATGTGCCCATTTTGCTTTGGGGTCTTTTTGTTGCTCGTCCAGGTCTCCTGCAGTGAGGATGGCGTTATGAACAAAGTGGGGGCTGGCCTTGGTCTATTGAATTTGCAGAGCTAACCTTTTTAATGCCATGACCGTGACCCTTTAATACAGTTCCTCACATTGTGGTCACCCCCAACCATAAAATTATTTTCGTTGCTACTTCATAACTGTAATTTTGCTACTGTTATGAATCGTAATATAAATATGTTTTCTGATGGCCTTAGGCCCTACAGCAGTGGTTCTGAGAACGAAAATAATTTATGGTTGGGGGTCACCACAACATGAGGAACTGTATTAAAGGGTCGCGGCATTAGGAAGGTTGAAAACCACTGCTCTAGAGAGAACTTTGGAACAAATGGCTTGTTAGACTCCTGAGGCTGGTTTTTGTTTTATGTACAGATTCCTGTCACAGGAGCAATTGAAAGCTCTGTGGGAGGCACTGTGGGTCCCCCAGAGCCTCTCAGCCCTGATGCAGCCTGTTCAAGCACAGTGTGGACTCTGGCACTTCCCAGGTGCACCTTCCCGAGCCTGGGGCACTCACCTCCACCTGAGGCACCCCGCCTGTGCCTGTAGGAGGCCCCCCTGGACACCTCCTCACTCCCAAGCCACCCCCCAAATGCACACACAACTGAGATGCAGGCGCTTTGACACTCCAGGATTTCTTTTGACCAAAGGATGCAAGGAGCCATTGGATAAATGTTTCCACCTTTCGCTCCAGGCCCATCAGGGCTCTGCACACAGTCTCCTCCGACTCAAGCAAACCCTTTTCCCTCGGACTCCAAGAATTCAGTTATTTGAGCCTTTGAAAGCCCATTCCTTCTAATTCTTTAGAAAGAATTGAAATTAGGTTGTGGAGAGGAGAATAAATAAAGAAAAATAGTGGGGAATTGTAATGCTTTAAGAGTATGATACACCTCATCCATTCCAGAGAGGGGTAGCACTGGTGATAGGTGACAGCCAAAAACCATCCTTCACTTACACGTCTTGGCACATGGAGGGAGAAGTGGAGACCCCAACAACACGTCTTTAAGTCCTCTTACATCCGCTATCGCTCCCCCTTGTCCTCACTGTTCAAGCTTCTCTGGTCAAACATCTCTGCCCAGCCTGTGCTTTTAACATTCACACCTTCCCCTCTCCATTGTTTATAACATTCTCAAGGTAACTTTTGCTAAAGGTCTCTTTCCTCTACTTCCTGCCTTTTGGGCATCAACTGTGTGCTCCTCCAAATCTCCGCCATGAACAACAGTAGCACCTGGGCACATTTTCAGGTAGTGAACAGACCTTAAGAGTGCAGGGCGGGTCGGGATCAGTGCTGTTGCAGTGGTTCTCAGGGCAGAGTGCCTGGAGCAGCATCCACGAGGGCTGGGCCTGGATGGAAATGGAAATTCTTAAGACCTGTCCAGACCTACTGAATTAGGAACTCTGGGAGTAGGGCCCAGGGATCTGTTTTTATATATACTGGTAACCGTTGCCACGTGATTCTCATTCAACCAACCCTCGCCTAGTATCAGAATCACCTGGGAGCAATTAAGACCTATAGATTCCTGGGACTTGTCCTCTGAGATCAGTTTCAAGGGGACTGTGATGGGCCTCAGAGTTTTTAGGTTATTTTACTGTTTGTTCAGGGTACTAAAACATTGCAGTATCTTCAAATAAAAACTAAATAGAAAAACAATTTTTTCTACTGGGCTGGGGGTGGGGGAGTATTTAGGTGTGGAGGAAGGAGAGATATAATTGATATAAGGGGAGGTTTCTGATTTAAGTTTGAAATATTTAGATATGTTTACAACCTTTGAAGTAATCATTGATACAGAGCAAGACTGCATGTTCAATTTTAAAAAACATGCTTCAATAAAGTCTATAAATGGTCTTTAATATTTCCGAGCACATGTGGTAGAACTGCTTAAAGTAAGCAGAACTATTCCAAGCATCATGGACACCTAGACTGGCCACAGGGCACTTGTGGTTCACTGATGGCTGGCTGGGTGCCTTCCCCCTTAACAAATTTAGCAACCTTTTCAGTTGGTGCCCTGGGCAACTGGCCTCCTCACACTCCCTCTCAGGCCCCCAATCCTTTGGAACACAGCTACAAATCTGCTAATGTCTTCAGACAAAGGCATCATTTTATTCAGCTTTTATTAATAGCAGCAAGTGTTAGCAACTTTGTAGACTGAACCCTGTGGGGAGAAAAGCTATAGACCTGGTGTGGATTTAAGCATTATGCCACCTCATCAGGCCATTTTTCCACTTCCTTTTCAGAAGGACCAAAATAGACAATGGGGAAAACACCAACTGCACTTTTCCAAATGGAAATAAGACACTGCTTTGGGGTTCACTAGTAAAGTTTATGTTTAGATAAAATAACAAGCAATCATACAAATCTCTACCTTTTCTGGCTTAATTGGCTTCCATTACCACCAGCTGATTTGATTCAGGAATTTTTCTTTCAACCTAAGTAATCATATGGCATGTAGTTAGAAGTATAACCTTCTTGATTTTAGAAAATTAAGGGTTGACCAATGTATTCAACTTCCAGTATTTTCATCTTGGTTGCATGAATTACCTTGATTTTCTTTTAGCAATACAATTAGCCAAAAATCCAGAGTGTCATCTGATTACTCCAGGAGCAATGACCAAGCTACAGTTCAGGGAAAATCACCAAAAGGCATGTGGTATTCATGAGGAAGTTGAGTGCCAGCTTGTCTCTATGCTCAACAACAATAAAACATTTTTAAAAGCATAGATATTTTATGCTTGTAGTACTCTAAATGAGCATAAAGGAAATACAGGAGAGAAAGACTGTGGTCATCCTCCCAATGAAAGCACATCTGTTCTTTTGCTCACGATATTCTGAACAGTGCTGGGAATAGAAACTCACTGCAGACACTATCTGCTGAGAACCCCATAAAATCTGGAATCTTGTCTTTGAAGTTATCTGCAGAACTCAAGGAAAACAAAAGTAGAAGGAAACACTATGGAGGCATTTTGAAGCATGGTCCATGTCAGACATTATTGTGTCTTTAAACGTGTGACTAACTCGTCAGAGGCTTAAGACGTACAGTGTTGCTATCAGAGCCTGGAAGTAGCTGGGAAAGAAGTGAACAAATGTGCATGAGGCAATTTCAACCCTTTCTGAGTTTCTAAGTGACTGACTCCTGTCAGAAGACCAAGCAGGACTTGCCCAAAGGCCCAGTGGCAAGACATAAAAATATGCACTGTGGTCGAGAGACCAGACAAAGAAGGTAGAAGACCCTGTCACCCCCAGAAAATGAAACATGAACTTGGGCCCCAGCCCTTAGCCATTTTCTGTGTAGTCTGCTGATTTGTCAGATACATTGAGGCAAAGGTACAACTGGACTTTTTCTGCTTCAAAATTACATGATTGTAGAATACAATTACTTCCTCCAAAGATACCAGTGCATTCAGGCCCCCAAGAATGTTTATCATCAAAGCATATGTATTGTAGGAGTTAATTTATTGGCACAAGTTATAAAAGTGAACCCCTGGGCTCTCAGATCACTGGGTTATTTTGGGGGGTTGGTTCTTTACAACTTTTAATGCATTATCTTTTCCTCTGCATTTTCCCCAAATCATATGCAGACTGCCAACCATACTTTTTGAATCAATACATTCGGCTTCATAGAAACGGGAACCAGAAAAAAAGATGTTTTGATGTTCTCGCATTTTTTTTAACCTCAGATTTTTATGCAATTGCAAGTATTATATTTTCAACTTGGAATCCTGCTTTATTCATTTAATTATATCATATGAATACTTTTCATTATTAAACACTTTTACAAAAACATTTTAATGGCCGATACTATTCTCTCCAGGGGATAAATCAGAGGTCTCTTAAACAATCCTCCAATCATTGACATCAAGCTAAATTTGAAGTATAAAAATGAACCTACTCTTACTTTACCTCTAAAGAACTAGGAACTAATCAGCGGGTACTGCTCTCAGAGCTGGTACCTAAAATGCTATTGCAATCAGCAAATTATATATCATGTCACACTTGATCAATTTTTACCATATTAACAGTGATTACACGTTTCTCAAGTTTCACAGGGAAATCAAATAATTGACCACAGCTGGCAATATTTTATTTTACATGGAACACCGCAGCTGGAGGAACGCTAGCCTAACCTTGAACAGCACTGGAAATTGACTGCAAACATTTAGGGGCAATGTCTTGTGCTGGCTGACTTTCCCTCCTTTGCTAGCCTTCATTGGGCATCTGAATATTTTCAAAAGTACTCATTGGAGTTGCATAGCCTTCACTGGGGCCTAAGGAGAACCCAGGGGCCCAACGAACGTTATCCCCAAAATGCAAAACAACCTCTGATCAGAGGCACTTCTACATGTCTGTGGAAACTGGAAGCTTTTGATCCCCTCAGTTTTTATAGCCTCTTCCAATCATTAAGCAAGGACAGTAACTTCAGAGAATATGTTTTGAATACCAGTAATTCTTGCCACAGAATTTTTATAAGCAAGAATAAAAATGAGAAGAGCAAGAAAAAAAGAAAAAATGTTCCTACCCCTTAGTTTTACAACCTCTTCCTGATACTCACCATGTGTTACCTAAATCAAATGATTAAACACAGAAGCATTCTGAGCGCGTGTGTGTGATGCAGCCGTATTAATATTAGATTTATCCATTTGCCAGGAATGTTAATATGTAGTCACAATAGTTTAGTTAGAAAGAAATGTCATTCTACCCACATAATCCACAGACTTTTAATCAACATGTTGTATAATTTAGTCTTTCATTTCCCTGAAGATGATTAGTTTTCACTGGGCACTGTACAAAAAAAAGGGGGGGTGAAATAGTCACAAAGGACATTTTCTAGGACATAGTCTTGATTTACTAAAAATAGAAATAGAAGCAAAAAACACAGTCTTATTACAGAGGCCTTTTACTTGGACCAAGAGTGCTGCTGTCTACCTAGTAAAGCACTTACGGTCCACACTTGAGACAATAAAAATAATACTTAAAAAATTAAATTACTACAATATGTCATACCCTAATCTTAAACACATAACTAAGGATCAATTGGAGTCAGCTGGCGAAAATATTTTCACTTCTAATAAATAGCATATACATATATTTATATATGCAGAATATAGATATAGATAGATAGATATATCACAAATTCTGGTCTTCTATAATATATTAATTTTAAAACTTTGATAAATCAGCAATTTAAAATCTGTGATATTTTTAGTATTACATGTCAACATAAGACTGTAAGTTATTTACTTTCAATTTTAAAATGTAGGTTTGCAATGTCTGTTTTCATGACAAACAATTTTCTAAGTTAAACTATTCTATTTTAGCAGGCTTCAAGCTTTTATTTTCAGTATTTTCAAAATCTCACTTTTAGAAAATGTTGAATGACAGCTTTAAATATGCCTCCAGATTCTCTGGGCCATTTCTTGTGGCCTCCGCTGGATTAATGTGGATGTAGCTGCTACACATGCTATGCCATCAGGGAACAGCTTTAGGGGTGAAAGAAATCTCATAGGCATTTTAGCCTAGGAATTATTTCAATAACACCTCAAAAAGTGTGGTTTGGAGCTTAGAAGAGTTTATAAATAATTTTAAGTGGTAAAATATAATCAAAAACAAAACCTATTAGTAACAAGAGAATAATTTCACACAATTTTAAAAACGGGTAACTTTCATTTATGTTACCATGCCAGCAAATGCAGCCTTTATTTTTTAAATTCAGCCTACACATCGTAGCCCCTGCCTTCCACGGGTGTCAAATGGAACGGTTGTGTTGGTCGAGTGTCTTTTGTACCATCACGTGAGGGAATTTAGTAATCTTTGTGTCACCACAATTAGAAATCACAAAGTGGTATGTATTCGTTCAGTATAAATTCTTAGCATTAATAGCTGGCTCAGGACTGGTAAAGTTATTAGACTGGTTCATATCTGATTCATTGTGTTTCTGCCTTGGTAAAATAAGCATTCAGCTAGAGTCCTCATGCTAAGGCTAGACACCAGTTTATAAGGCAAAAAGGCAACAGGGCAATTTAACTTTCAGTTAAGTGTTTTTCCATTAATTGGACCACACATTCTCACAAACACCATTGCACTCAGCTTGGTGCTGAGAAGATTTGCAAGTGTTGTGTGTGTCTTTTGTTAGTTCTAACATACAGCTTATCCTTGATTTATCAGACTGCAGTTATACTTTTCTTAATTGCTTTCCATGCATCCTTGGGAGAAACAGCAGGCAGCCTTGAAGCAAAGGTTTTGTGGTCTAAAATGGAAGCTTAAAGTGCCTCCTTTCCTGTGTTTATTGTTGACAATTCAATTAGCATGCCAAAGCAGCTTCAGACAGCAGAAGGCAGGGTCTACCAAACTACGCATACAACCAATTTTATTGACCTACGAAACAAGGGCAAAATCATCTGCGATGAATGTATCCTGTGCACTTCCTAAAGAATTCAACAGACAGGGGAAAAGTCTACCTAGTTTTCCCCAAGTTAAATCAATCTTGTGGAAAGTCACAAATTTAAGCTCTTTTTCTTTGCATTAGTGGCTGATTAAAAGTTATCCATTTTCTAAGTCTTCAAGTTTTATCAAAAGCCACACTTAGCAACATGGAGATAAAGACCTCAGATTCATTCGAGGTTTTCTACTAATAAAAAGTGATCTTTTTTTTAACCAAAGAAAGGCAAACAAAATAAGTATCATAGAAGGGTATTTTATGGATAATGCAGTCACCAATGATATTTTGGATAGCCACAAGTGTCCTGAATTGTTTAATTGCTCATCTTACTTGAAATGTAACTGGGGAGAGACAACCCAAACAGTACACAAGAATAGAGAACCCAGATATCCACCCAAACCACTATGCTCAACTAATATTTGACAAAGGAGGCATGAGCATTCAATGGAGCCAAGATAGCCTCTTCAATAAATGGTGTTGTGAAAATTGGACAGATACATGCAAAAAAATGAAACTGGACCACCAACTTACACCAAATACAAAAATAAACTCAAAATGGATACAGGACTTAAACATTATAAGGGAAACCATAAAAATACTAGAGGAATCCACAGGCAGCACAATCTCAGATATATGCCGAAAGAACTTCACTGATACTGCTCCAAAGGCAATGGAAGCTAAAGAAAACAAATGGGACTACATCAAAATAAAAAGCTTTTGCACAGCAGAAGAAACCATCAACAAAACAACAAGAAAGATCACTGTATGGGAGAACATATTTGCAAATGTTATCACTGATAAAGGTTTAATCTCCAAAATCTACAGGCAACTTACACAACTTAATAAAAGGAAGATGAATGATCCAATAAAAAAATGGGCAACGGACCTAAATAGAACCTTTTCGAAAGACGACAGAAGGAAGGCCAAGAGACACATGAAAACATGTTCAAAGTCATTAATCATCCGAGAGATGCAAATCAAAACGACAATGCGATACCATCTTACACCTGTCAGAATGGCAATCATCAACAAATCAACAAACGACAAGTGTTGGCGAGGATGCGGAGAAAAAGAAACCCTCGTGGACTGCTGGTGGGAATGCAGACTGGTGCAGCCACTGTGGAGAACAGTATGGAGTTTCCTCAAAAAACTAAAAATGGATCTCCCATTTGACCCTGGAATCCCACTCTTAGGAATTTATCCTAAGAAATCACAAACACCAATCAGAAAGGATTTATGCACCCCTATGTTCATAGCAGCACAAATTACAATAGCTACAATTTGGAAACAGCCTAGGTGCCCGTCAGCAGATGATTGGATCAGAAAACTGTGGTACATCTACCCAATGGAATTCTATGCTGCCATTAAAAAGAAGGAATTCTTACCATTTGCAGCAACCTGGTTGGAACTGGAGAACCTTATGCTTAGTGAAATAAGCCAGTCAATGAAGGAGAAGCATCACATGATCTCACTCATTGGAGGATAATAAAGAACATTATAAACTGATGAACAAAAGGATAGATACAGAGACAGTAAAGCTTCAAACAGACTGAAATTACAGCAGGAAGATTAAAGTTAGGTGAGGTAGATAAGAGATCAATCAAAGGACTTGTATGCATGCATATAAGCATAACCAATTAACATAGACACTGGGGGGTTGGGGTATGCCTGGGAGGAAGGGGGGGCAATGGGGAGATATGTATAAAAAATTAATAAAAATTTAAAGAAAAAATAAAATAAAATAAAAACTTTCCTATGTTCACCAAGAAAAAAAACAAACAGTACAGTACACAATGTAGGTAGCTGAGGAGGCCAGGGGGCAGAATAGAAGCTCCTTGGGTGGGATCTGCCTCTGGAAGCAGGATCCAGGGGCAGTTCCCAGGCAGACGCACCACATTCCGCTGGTGCAGCAACTGCTCTCTGGAGCCACGTGGCCTCTGTCCGCTGAGGAGGCCTGTTAGAGCTCTGAGGTGACCACTGTATCTCCAGCAATTCACCCAGGAGATTGGTTGCAGCAGTGTGGATGACTGTCAGACCCTTGCCGTATCCCAACCAGAGGGAGGAATGGGCACTTTTCAGTATACCTTGGGGTTGTTGACTGCTTAATGGCTTAGGTTTGACTTTGGACATCACTATGGGCTGATGGCTGCAGAAAGTCTGAGTGGGAGGCAGAGAGAGATGATAGAGGCTCTAACCTCACAAGGAAACAGCTTGAGGTGGGTGTTCTATCTGCTCTATTTAGTTTACACACCAAAAATTCTAAAACAGGAAGAATTTGAAACTGTATTAACTTCTCTTTCCAGCATTATCAGCAAGGTCTCCTGAATCATTTCATGTTAAGCCTATCGTAGTCTTTACCTTCTTTCTTACTACTGTTCTAAAATATTTTGTCTTACCATTAATTTGTACTTTAGGGTTCAACACTCTCAAGTCAAGTAACCCAGAAAGTATTACTTCTACCCCTAAATTCTTATGTTGGCTTTCCTGTTGTGTTTATCATTTTCTGCTGCCTTCTTCATCCCTACCTTTTTTTTTTTTCTTTTTTTTTCTAAATTAGACTTCTAGTCAAACACTAGATTTCACGTAAATATTTCAGGAATGTGTATATGGGAGTAGTAGAGGATAGAATCCCATAAAGATAAGATAAAAACTCCTAAATCACCAACTCTCATCAAAAAGAAGGGAAAAAAAACTGAAGAAAAGCATTCTGAAAGTAGAAACTAATTCATACAAAATTCATTCATGAAAAATTTTATATAGAGTTGAATGCTAGGCTGACTCTGGCATTCTTCATGTTGCTTAGCTACAGGTATCATTCCCTAAGAAACATACTTTGCAGCCTAATGATCTTCCTGAATTCCAAAATTATTTCAATGTCTGTGTATTTTCTAAAATTCTAATCGATGAATGGAATTGTTTAACAATAATACAACTTTTACTGCATTTGCAACTGATATATATAGATGTATGTATATACACACACACACACACACACACACACACACACACACACACACACATAAATACACACACACACACATCAGAGGCCCGATGCACTAAATTAGTGCACAGGTGGAGTGGCAGGTCCCTCAGCCTGACCTTCACCCTCTCCAATCTGGGACCCCTCAGAGGATGTCCCTGCAGGGAGTGGGCCTAAGCTGCAGTCTGGCCTCTCTTTGTGGGAGGCGACCAGGTTATCAGGGGAAGGCACCATCCCATCACCCCGCTGTTGCTACCACTGCCGGCCAAGGTGTTTCCATCAACATGGATTCCAGTCCCTTCACGACAAAAAAATGACAACTTTCTTTAGGCATTTTCAAGATGTCTCTTTCATAGGATATGACCTTTCTTTTTCTTTCTTTCTTTCTTTCTTTCTTTCTTTCTTTCTTTCTTTCTTTCTTCCTTCCTTCCTTCCTTCCTTTCTTTCTTTTCCTCCCTCCCTTCCTTCCTTCCTTTCTTTTTTTCTTCTTCTTTTCTTTCTTTCTTTCCTCACCTGAGGATATTTTTCCATTGATTTTTAGAGACAGTAGAAGAGAAAGGGAAAGACAGAGAGAAACATCAATATGAGAGGGCCATTTCAATTGGTTGCCTCCTGCATGAGCCCTGACCTGGGCCCCTGCCAGGGAGGAGCCTGCAACCTAGGTACATGCCCTTGACCAGAATCAAACCCGGACCTTGTGGTCAGCAGGCCAAGGTTATATCCACTGAGCCTGGCTAGGGCAGGATATGACATTTCGTAGCCCCTCTAGCAGCAGACCTTCGTTTTTGCCTCCAGGGATGAGGTGGAAAAACCCTAGATCACTTTCTTAGATTCTAATTATGCAAGTTACCAAGAACACTGCGCGTGGCATTCTGGGAGCTTAGCCAATGAGTGGTCAGAAAAGGTGTTTCCTCTGCAGCTCACGTGCAGAGGCAGGACTGCTGGCGCACCCAGGCAGACAGGCCCTGTTCTCTGCGGGCAGGCCTGCTCCGCCCTACTCTCTGCCAGCCTGCACCATCCGTGGTTTGCCTCACCACGCAGCAGTCCCCTCCTGCCCACCTGTGCGTGCAGTCTCCTCTTGAGCAGTCGTTATTGTTATGGCATCCCAGCTAATTTGCATATTACTTCGATAGATAGATAGATAGATAGATAGATAGATAGATAGACAGACAGACAGACTAATCTATATTCCCTAAGGAAAAAGTAATAATTTTTTGGAAGACCTGCTTAGCAAATTACTTCCCCCTTATGATACAATATCTCCATTTCATAGCTTTTTGAAATTGTCTCCGATGCGATGGACACACACACAAATATGAATTTGTCAGGATCCTAAAACCTCAAATAGTGTTTAATTATAGTTGACACCTAGAACTTTCAGTTACACTTGGAAGAAATTAGAGAGCCAATTAGCCAATGCTTGTCTTTCTTGCTTCTTTGCAATATATATACATATTGAAGGTATATGCATATATATATCTCACTCTGGGAAAACATAACTGAAGCCTCCTAAAGATAAGGTTTTAATCCACAAGCAAACACAATGTTAGCCACATTTCGTGTATGCTTTCAAAGCCTAGTCTGCTCATTGATTGGAATGATTCAGTGGTGGTGCTATAATTGTTTCTCACAGACCACTAAGAAATGTAAACTAACTGATAACAAAGTTAAAGTTATGATTTATTAAGATGGTGTACATATTCCACATACTTAATTCATTCCTGCTCCTGGAGTGAGATTAAGTGATGAAGAATAACGTCTAACTCCATAATCCTGCTCCTTTATCACCTTCAAAGGGATATCAGCATTGATATATTTATACATATAAAGTCATATCCATTACAATATTAATTAATGTCTTCCAAGATATGCCTAATACAACTTTTTGTGATTATTGCCACCCTCTGGCAGTACTTCTTCTCAGCCCCCATCACTTTTTTATTAAGAATCCTATAGTTCCACATGAAAGTAACTCTTCAGTTGAGGATTTCTCCTTATTCAAGTTTAGAGACTGTGTCATGTCCCAATTAAATTACTGAATGAAGAACCAGTAGACATAGAACCTTACATAGTTTAGAAATATGTTGCATTTACCAAATATATGTTGGTATCTCTCAAATTTTTTGCCTATAGCTTTCTTCTAATTTTTAGACTCATGTATTTGACTGTCCACTCAACATCTGGCTCATCAGCACTCGGTATAAGACTTGTCTGTGAGTGAAGAGTCCTTTGATTATACCAGTGCCAGATAAATGTAAAGAACCATTTGACAATTTAAATGTCATGTCATTAAATCGGGCTTGTTTTCCTTCCCTTTTTCCCATGGTAAGAAGTTTACAGCATGGCACGATTCCTGGTGCAGAAGCAAGAATTCTAATGCCCTCTCTATCTATTCCAAGTCTCAGGAATTTTTAAGGCCACAGCCTAATTTCAGAGACAAAAAAGCATTTGTCCAAGAGGATTGGACTTGGTTACTTGGGTCAAAAACACCATGCTCTGTGTTTTGGAAGAAGAGCTTCCACATGGCTCTGGCTATGGTGACATTAGACAGAGACCAGGATGCCAACAACTTCTGCGGAGCCCTCGACGCTTTCTGGGCTAAGTCTTGTCCCATCTGGACACATTTGTGCACCTGCTTTTGTTAATCAGCCTGAGCTCATCACTGCAAGACATCCCCCCTCTCCAGACTGTGGCCCTGAGAAGGGGTTCACGGAAAGGGCCTGGAGTTTTGCCTCCAAGAAGAGCTAACACCTAAACCCAGGTGTATTTGGAATTAACACACTCCCTCTGCTTGAAGGGAAATGTAGGACTTGAAATTTTACTGACTTACTAACATGATATTCAACCTTGTCTGCGGGACTTTCATATTTGGCTAACTGTAAAATGTTGAACAAGTCCTTGGGAGGAAAAAATAAAAGCATATAACCTTTATCAATTGCAACTAAATATTTCATGTAATTATTTAGCACATTTTCTTGTGCTAACACCTGCAGTATAACTTGCCAATAGCAACACTGATAATTAAATTCTAGAATAAGCTACAAACAGAGATCCTATCTTCCAGCATACTCCTTTTGAGTGGAAAAGATGATATCCCATTCTTACTATCTTACACAGTTTATATTTGGTTTTACTTGGACTAGAGAAGAGTTAGTGGGGCTGCTTTCTAAAGAATGAGAGAAAAATCTTATCTGTGTTCCACTGAAAATCCCTACAAGTCCTCAAAAAAGAATAAACCACACCAATCCAGAAATGAACTCCAGGTACTTTTGTATGTATCTGACGAACAAATGGCATTCCATAGTTGAGTGGCTCAGGAGAGACATCATTCATTTATCTGTGGCAGGTTAAACAGTCAGCTGGAGTGTATATTTTATGGTTAATTAACCTGAGCTAGGTTAATTATGGGGGCAATTAAACCTCAATCCTATACCTTATAGATTGAACCTTATTGTGACTATCTGCAAATCCAAGCTACAGTATGTCAAACACAAACTTCTGACTGGGAGCAGTTTCAGAATCAATTTACTTTCAAATAAAAAGGCACTCCAGTGAGAGGCATATTACGATGTTTAAATTATGGGGTGTGTGGGATTCATCAAGCAGGGAAGGCTGCTGTAAATCAACCTTATGGTGAATGGGTTAAACACACAAAGGGGTTTTAGTGCATAAGCAACACTTCCTAGCATCTTTTTTTTTTTTAGCAACTGAAAAGGAAATGTTAAGGAAAGCAAAGAATAAATAAGGTTTTAAAAATAAAAACTACCAATCATATTTATAGTTTTTCACTGAGACTGGAATGCCAGCTTTAAAAATAGGGGTAATTAGCACGCAGAACAGAACACAGTTTAATGCACCACACTGGATGAATGGGAGGGAAGGCAAGAGAAGACTGAGGCCAGCAGTTTGAGGGACTTTTGAAAAGAATTACCCTTTGTTCTTGCTCCTTTTGTAGATTCTACCTTCTTGTAGTAGATGTGGATTTTCCCTGCTGGGTTATCCTATTGCACTTGTTATCTTCAATTCCTAGTCCTGAGCCTTACCATAAAATACGTGTTTGTTGAATGGGTGTCTAAGAATGAAGTGGTGGCTCTGTGTCTGGTATTTGAGCATTCATTCACACAGAACTTTATTCCTAAAGAATGTGCCTCTATCTGAACAACAACAAAAATATTAGGAGGTGGTCCAATGGATTCTATGAATAATTGATTCATTGGTGAATGAACTATATCTCCCACTCATGTCTTTACCCTCTAATCCCCTTTTCTCTGCTCTCGGCACTGTGTACTCTTGTGCTGGTTGCTTCATTGGTACTAAAACAAATAGAGACTTGGTATATTTTCTAAGCCCTTGCATTTTAAGGAGATTCCTGAAGAGCACCATGTCTGATCCAAAAGATTAAATCTCTAATATAAAATTTTAGTCCAACTCCGATTTAAGCACAAGTCTAGTTTTTCTTAGTAGTTAAGTCTCCAAGCCACCAAATGTTAAAATAATTCTAACCAGGTATTTAACATTTGATTCGATACACAAAAGTAGTCAAACTATACCCTGAGGACCAATCCAGCCCACTTCTGTTTTCGTAAATAAAGCTTTATTAGAACACTGCCATGCTCATTCATGGATGTATCATCAATGTTTGCTTTCGAGCCTCGATGGCAGAACTTGTAACAGACTGCATGGCCCATAAAGCTTTAAATACTTACCATGCAACCCTTCAGAGCCCTTCACGGTTAGGTCGTTCCCTTTTTCAGCTGGCTCTTTGGTTATCTTCTAATTTCCTATTATGTGCAGTCCTAGCCCTTCTGAGTTATTCTTAATTCCCAAGTTTCAGTAAGAGCTGTCTCTGTTTAGAGAACCCTCGGTGTGTAGCCTGGAATGCAGAGCCTGCACTTTTAAAACATAAACACTTTGTCTCAATATAATTTTAGTACTTCTGGAACTCCTAGAAGATGAAAACACCAAGAAGCTCCTTTGACAAAATTCAGTTCTTAATGAGAATGCACAGCCTTGCAAGTGGTCTCTTCTTTTGGGAATCTTTTGGGGAAGCCACACGTTAGCTGTAACACTGAGAGACAATTGCTTTACTTGCCTTTCTCCTTTATGTGAAATAGCCTATTGGTTAACTTGGCTAGTGGTAGCATATCAAAGCCCAATTTTACTGGAAATTCCAAAGGTTATCAAGTGAATGAATCTGGAAGTTGACCTTTCCACAGAAATAACTGGCAGAAAGATGTTGAGGCTTCAATAGGGTAATCACTTACATATTTAAAAGTGGTTGGAACCCTGACTGGTTTGGCTTAGTGGTTAGAGCATTGGACTGCGGACTGAAGGGTCCCAGGTTCGATTCCAGTCAAGAGCATGTACCTTGGTTGCGGGCACATCCCCAGTAGGGGGTGTGCAGGAGGCAGCTGATCGATGTTTCTCTCTCATGTTTCTCTCTCACCGATGTTTCTAGCTCTCTATCCCTCTCCCTTCCTCTCTGTAAAAAAATCAATAAAATATATTTTAAAAATAAATAATAAATAAATAAAAGTGGTTGGAGAAATATTTTGGTTTTTTATTTCCAAAATAAATCCTAATATTTGGAATAAAACTAATTTGAATCAGTGATATACATTCTGTAGAATTGGGTACTATGTCACTTTTCCAGAATCTTACCTTTTAAAAAAACAAATGAGTATCCATCAGGTCTCCTGATCATGCTTTTTTCTAAGCACTTCTGCCTCACTAGTGGAAGAAAAGGATGAAAAAAAATTCATTTTCTGTAACTTGAGGGTGACTTGAGGGAATTTTTTGAGCCTGACATCTTAAAGATGGGGGAGAAAGAATGGTTCGGGGAGTAGGATTTCTAGGAAGTGACTTTTTCTTCTTGGGTGGAAAGCACTCACGAGAGCCCTGTTTGAGAACTGTGTGCTCCAGAGTGTACTCTAGGGTAAAAGGTGGAGTCATTCTGATATGTAGTAAGTGGCTTCATGCTCCAAGCACTGCTCAACAGGCTCTGCCCAGCTTAGCTCACCTAATCTTAAAACTGAGACAGCAAGCGAAACAGCCAATACGTTGCAAAGTAAGAATTGGAATTCAGGTGCCCTAACTTCTAGGCTCACTTCAAGGCATGGGAAGGGGCCATTTGGAATGACTGAACGGCTCAAAGCTCTGTCTCTAAGGGAAAGGAGTGGGGCAGCTAGGTTCCTGGCTGAAGGCATTGTGAGCGCAGAAGCTGAGAACAAGGCCCCCTGAACTGGTGATCTAAAGGGAATTCAATTGTGCTTCCTGGATACTGACCAGTGGATTTAAAGAATATCCAACATCCCTAGCCCACTCAGTGGATAGAGCGTCAACCTGCAGACCAAAGGGTTCGATTCTGGTCAAGGACATGTACCTCAGTTGCAGGCTCCTCCCTGGCACTTGGTCAGGGCGTGTGCAGGAAGCAACCAATGGATGTGTTTCTCTCACATGGATATTTCTCTCTGTCTTTCCCTCTCTCTTGCACTCTCTCTAACAATCAATGGGAGAATATCCTCGGGTGAGGATTTTTTTAAAAAGAGAAGAATATCAAACAATTCCTTCTGTATGCTTACTGCTTGATTTCCTAGCAGCTCTGAATGCACTTACTGCAGGCTTGTGCTTTATTTAATTGCCCAAGCACTATGAAAAATAGAATAGGTAAGAATGACCAAAAAGGGAAGAGAGGAACGTGTGCAGACAGGACAATGAAGTCTTTGTAGAGATTTTTTTTGAGCTTTGTGGTTTTGTTTTGTTTTTTGCTAAATCACTTGAGTGATAGGTCACAGGAAAGAATCCTTCAGGGGTTTGTTCAGATTCACCTGTGCTTTTGCCTAATCATGTCAGAGCTCTTTACTTCAAATTCTGCTCTTCTCTGCTGGTACAGGAATGCCATCCCTGGGCAGCCCCGATTCCCCCAGGCACCAACACAATGTAAAACTAAAGGCACTAGAGGGAACCTGATCAGTTGTATTTGTCATCTTTATTTACTGTCCAGTATAAGTAAGCAATATTTTGTCTCCTGTTTCATGCACTATTTGTCATCTCCAAGCTATCCTGTGTCAGACACCACCCCGACCCACCCTTGCTGATACCCTAGAGTCTCTTCGGATCCAGCCCTACCATGGTAACCTACCCTAGAATGGTGACCTTGATCTTCCTCCTGATGTTCAGCATGTGGTGGCTGTTTGGAAGGGCGGCCCCTGCATTACTGTATAATGAAGTGGTGTCACCCCCTCCACCCCCTTGTGGCTAATGGGAAGTTCTTTTCGGCATTCCCTTTCATTTCCGAATCAGTCTCCTCACCAGCGCCTCAGTCCTTTCCTTTTGGCCTGGACAAGCTTCTCTGAGCACATCCTTTCCTTCTTCACAGCTCCTTGAGTCCTCAATACCCAATCATTCAAAGTAGGAACAATGCTTGGTCTCTGCACTTTAACAGCGTTAGTTGTCTTTCAACATGTTAAATATGAAATCACTTTTTAAAAAACGGGGTGCCCTAACTGGGTTTGGCTCAGGAGATAGAGAGTCAGCCTGCGGACTGAAGAGTCCCAGGTTCCATTCCAGTCAAAGGCACGAACCCAGATTGCAATCCCCAGTAGGGGGTGTGCAGGAGGCAGCCAATCAATGATTCTCTCTCATCATTGATGTTTCTGTCTCTCTCTCCCTATGCCTTCCTCTCTGAACTCAAAAATTAAAAAAAAAAAAAGCATAAGGCATTAGGTCATAGAGAATAGTTTTCTTTCTAGATTATGGAGGATGCTGGTGATGGGAGGGATAAGGAATGATTTAAGAATGAGAAATGAGAGTTCCCAGTGGAGAGTAAACATTCTGGTTTTATTTGTGATAATAATCAACTTTTTGTTTCATCTTTGTTGAATACCATTAACTCCATACTTTTCTCTAAATTCAAAGAAAAACTAACTTAGAGAAGAAAATACCATTTTTTTTCTCAGTGAAAATCACCTATCTTGAAACTATTAATGCCAGAAGCATACTCTAGTTGCTCATTCACCTCATCCTGTACGAAATTCCATTGAAATTTTGTTTTTCAAAGTGAGGACACTGAAGAGTAGAAGTGACAGTATTTGGAGTCAGAGTTGGGATTTAGGCTCTCTGACACAGGCAGTAGACCTCAACTTAAGGAAAAACATGTTAGTAGCTGCTAGTACGCTTTTTTACAATGTCAGGATGCATTTATTTTCTTATCAGCAATTGCAGTAGTGGGAAACACACTTTGGGAAGTAAGAACAAGAGGGTCTGGCCTAGCTGGTTTGGTCCAGTGGACAGAGTATAGTCCTGCAGACTGAAAAGTCCCCGGTTTGATTCTAGTCAGGGACCTCCGGCTCTGGTCAGGGCTTGTGTGGGAGGCAACCAATCGACAATGTATCTCTCTCACATCGATTTTTTTTCTCTGTCTCTCCCTCTCCCTTCCACTCTCAAAAAAAATCAATGGGAAAATATCCTCTGGTAAGGATAATAAACAAACAAAAAAAGAATAAGAGGGTCTGCTATTTAACATAACTCTGAAGTTCTATTTTTTTTAATGTATTATTGATTTCAGAGAGGAAGGGAGAGGGAAAGAGACATAGAAACATCAATAATGGGAATCATTGATCAGCTGCCTGCTGCATGTCTTTACTGGGGATTGAGCCCACAACCTGGACAGCTGCCCTGAGTGGGAATTGAACTATTATGAAGTCCTGGTTCATATGTAAACGCCCAACCACTAAGCCACATCAGCAAGGCAACTTTGAAGTTCTAAATCTTTTATTTCATTATCTATAAAATAAAAATAACATCTACTTCACACTTTCAATGATTACATGAGTTAATACACGTGTGAGTGTTTTCTAGTGAGTTCTGCTTACTCTTGAGCACTATTACCACCAAAATATGATTATAAAAGGTATGATTATACTGTTTTTTTCTTAATACAACTAGGAGAAATATTTTAAAATTCTACAAGGAGAAACCAAGATGGCAGCATAGGTAAACACTTA
This sequence comes from Lasiurus cinereus, assembly GCA_011751065.1. NCBI lineage: Eukaryota > Metazoa > Chordata > Mammalia > Chiroptera > Vespertilionidae > Lasiurus > Lasiurus cinereus. The sequence continues at coordinate 6,420,933 of JAAGEH010000393.1, read as the reverse complement.
AACTGCTGCCTTGCCCAACAATTTCAAAATTACAACTAAAGGACAAAACGGACCTCATCCAGAACCACAGGAAGGCTGGCTGAGTGGAATTTCTGCAACCAGAAGGAAAGAGAAAAGCACACTGGCATTCACAGGAACTACGGAAGGCAGAGGTACGGAGGCGCGCATGCAGAAGGCTGGCAATTGAGTACGCAGTTGGCTTTCTCCATCGGGAGGTTAGACAAAAGCTCCTGACTGCTCTCAACTCCAGTTTCGGGCGAGACTCTGGGGACCCAGACTCATACGGGGAGAAAATGAACTGTCCAGCAGCAGGTGAAATCAAGAGTGGCTATTGAGTTTTAGAGGTGATTGCAACGATTACTGTGGGACACTGACCCAGAGGGCCTCTTAGGCAGGGCTGATGGGAAGCCATAGCAGTTTGCCCAGCCCTGAGATCCCACCCCACCAAGCCATTGCTGCTTGCTCCGCCCTGAGACTCTACCCCATCCAAGCTGAGCGCAGAGGCTTTTGCATATGAATGACCCAGTCCTTTAAATTCTAAACTTACCTAACAAACTGCAGCTGAGTCAGTGAGACCCAGAACATCCAAAAGAAAGCCCAAGGCCTCCCTGCAGCTTGCATTGCTTCACAACTGGGCCTCTTCTGGGCACCTCCAAAACCCAAACAAAGAAGAGGAATCTGTAGATCTCTCTGTAGCTCCTGCTGGGTGGGCTCAGGCAGAGGCTAAATTAGCTCCTCCTTGAAGATTCAAGAGCCAGTGTACCCACGGGTCAGAGTAGGACCATCCAGATTACAACTCCTCAGATCCATAAGGGACACACTCAGGGGGCAGACTCAGTGAGCACCAAAGCCCCACTGAAGCAAGTCTTGGCTCATAATGGTGTCTCCAATACAGAAGTTCTCCCATCATAGACACAGCTGATCCTCACAGCCAATTGGCCTGGAAGTGAATTCCTCCCAGTGATACCAACAACAATCAAGGCTTAACTCCAATAATTATGTGCACACAGCCCATAAAGGGGTGCACCAAAAGTGTCCACCTCAGGTAAATGGGCAGGCTGAGCCACTGGGCCCTATAGGACACCTAGCACACAAAACCACTCTATCAACTCAGGGAAGCAGCGAAAATGTGGAGACAAAGGAACAGGTCACAAGTGAAAGAAATGGAGGAAAGCAAATGACTGGATATAGAGTTCAAAACCACGGTTATAAGGTTTTTCAAGAATTTTCTAGAAAAGGCCAATAAATTTAGTGAGACCTTCTGGGATATGAAAAAAAGACCAATTAGAAATTAAACATACACTGACTGAAATAAAAAAATAATATATACAAAGATCCAGCAGCAGACTAGAGGATGATAAGAATCAAGTCAAAGATTTGAAATACAAAGAAGCAAAATCACCCAACTGGAAGAGCAAAAAAAAAAAGAATCCAAAAATATGAAGATAGTGTAAAGTGCCTCTAGGACAAATTCAAGTGTACCAACATCAGAATTATGGGGATGCCAGAAGAAGAGAGAGAGCAAGATACTGAAAACTTATTTGAAGAAATAATGACTGAAAACATCTCCCACTTGGTGAAAGAAATAGACTTACAAGTCCAGGAAGTGCACAGAACCCCAAGCAAAAGGAATCCAAAGAGTAACACACCAAGACACATCATAATTAAAATGCCAAGAGCAAAAGACAAAGAGAGAATATTAAAAGCAGCAAGAGAAAAACAGTTCATTACCTACAAGGGAGCACCCATATGATTGTCAGCGGATTTCTCAACAGAAACTATGTAGGCCAGATGGTGTGGAAAGAAATATTCAGTGATGAATAGCAAGAACCTACAACCAAGATTACTCTACCCAGCAAAGCTATCATTCAGAATTGAAGTCAGATAAAGAGTTTCACAGATAAGAAACAGCTAAAGGAGTTCATCACCACCAAACCAGTATTAAGTATTATATGAAATATTGAAAGGTATTGTTTAAGAAGAGGAAGAAGAAGAAACAGGTAAAGATAAAATTATAAACAAATATATATCTATCAACAAGAGAATCTAAAAGTCAAGTGAATAAAAAATCTGATGAATAGAATAAACTGGTGAATATAATGGAATCAGGGGCATAGAAAGGGAGTGGAAAGGGTGTGGGAGATGCAGAAAGAGACTGGACAAAGATCGTACACCTATAAATGAGGATGATAGAGGGGAGGGTAAAGGCAGAGGGTGGGTTGGGAATCTGGTGGAGGGGAATTATGGGGGGGGGGGGAAGGAACAATTGTAATAATCCGAACAATAAAGATTTCTTAAAAATGATAAAAATAAAAGTAAAAAATAATGAAAATAAAAATAAAAATTCTATCAGATGAATGTCAATAACAGTATTAGAAATATCTGCTTTACCTAATTATGTTCTTGAATGTCTGTTTTATTTAAATATTAAAATTCACCATCTAAATAAACACCAATCTTGAAATACTTAATTTTTCAGTTTCCTTGTTGAAAAAGAATAGCAAATAATTTCTTGCAGAAGGCAATAAGTAGCACTCTTTACTCACAATGATTGTAATCTTTGTATTTGCCTTCTTAATGTATAACAGATGTGCGAAGCCATGGATTTGTCCCATGCCAGCTCCAAATGCTGGTGCAACATATGGCACCAAATCAGATTACACCCTGTATGTGACACAGAAAAGTACTTATGTGTCCATGCAAAGTATCCAAGTTTGCTATGATTTTTATTAGATTATTCAGCATGTATCTAACATTGTGTTGTTATTTGGCTAGAAAAAGTCAAATCCTAAAGGTGAACATAATTTTCCAAAGAAATTTTAAATTAACTTTATAGGTCCCAAGGTTACACTCAAGGATGCATATATATTAAAATTCTAGTGGCTCTGAAAATTGGTACCTGCCAGAAAAGCCTGTAGAGAGGAAAAATGAGATGTATTTATTTTATGTTATGACAATTACAGAATAGAAAGGTTCTGCAAGAGTAGAAATGTGACTGTCATGATAGAAATCATGTCGTCTCCCAAAAGAGACCTGCACATAATTTATTAACAAAGATATTGCAACTATCAAACTTTAAAATCAAATGCACTTTACTAGGCTTTAAAATAATTGACAGAGCTTCATGTAGGTGAGCAAAATTAAGCATTGCCTGTATAGATCATTAAAATGGAAGGTGGCAAAGAATAAACAAAACAAAACAAAAAACCATTGCTGAATCTAAGAATCTGGTCCTCTTTTGCTTATAAATAACTAGAGGCCCAGTACATGAAACTCGTGCACAGGAGTGAGGGGTATCCTTCAGCCCAGCCTGCTCCCTCTCCAATCTGGGACCCTTGAGAGATGTCCGACTGCCCGTTTAGGCCCCATCCAGGTAGGAGCAGTCCTAAACGGCAGTCGGACATCCCTCTCACAATCCAGAACTGCTGTCTCCCAACTGCTCGCCTGCCTGCCTTCCTGATTGCCCCTAACTGCTTCTGCCTGCCAGCCTGATCACCCCCTAACCACTCCCCTGCCAGCCTGATTAATGCCTAACTGCTCCCCTGCCAGCCTGTTTGCCCCTAACTGCCCTCTCCTGCAGACCTAGTCACCCCTAACTGCCCTCCCTGCAGGTCTGATCGCCCACAACTGCCCTCCCTTGCAGGCCTGGTCCCTGCTAACTGCCCTCCTGTGGTGGCCATCTTGTGATGGCCATCTTGTATCCACATGTGGCCAGGATCTTTTGACCACATGGGGCAGTCATCTTGTGCGTTGGAGTGATGGTCAATCTGCATATTACTCTTTTATTAGATAGGAGAGAGGCCTGGTGCATGGGTGGGGGGCCAGCTGGTTTGCCCTGAAGGATGTCCTAGATCAGGGTAGGTGTTCCCTTGGGGCATGAGGTGGCCTGGATGAGGAGCCTGTGGTGATTTTCAGGCCAGCCACACCCCCTGGTGACCCAAGTGGAGGCCCTGGTATTTGGGACTTATTTATCTTCTACAATTGAAACTTTGTAGCCTGTAGCCAAACCAAGCCTTCTGCTGGCACAGCCATTGAAACTTTGTTGCCTTAAGCAGAGGCCTGGCAGCCAGAGTTTGCAGAAAGCTTGGCTTCATCTATCGCTAGGGGCAACCCAAGCCTCTCTCCTGCTCTCTCTGTGGCCCTAGCCATTTTGGTTGGGTTAATTTGCATGCTTGCTCCGATTGGCTGGTGGGCGTGGCTAGTGGGTGTGGCTTGATGTTGTGGCAAAGGTACAGCCAATTTGCCTATTACTCTTTTATTAGATACGATTGTATATGTATTGAGCATAAATTATTTCAAAACTCTACACAAAAATTATCACATCCTCCCCCTCCTTCCCTCCTCCCCCCCCCAAAAAAAAAACCTGCAAGGACTGGAACATGACTCTCATTGTACATCAAAATATGTAATCACATAAAATTCACCTTAATATGCTTTGGAAGAGTTGATGGCATTTTGTGGATTTGAGAAATCCACATTCCTTTCAGTCAATTTTTGCCTGCAGTCAATTTTTGCCCTTCTTTCCATAGCTAACATGAAAAAGGCCTGGGTAAACAGGCCATGCAGCTCAAGTTGCATGAAATCTCCAAGTGCGAGATCCTGAGATGCAGTTAGTTCTTCCATGTGGCACTTCACTCTTGCTCTGTGACACTCACGCTCGCTCGCCTTTTCAAGACTACAACAGCAGCATCTAGAAAGAGACGACCCTGCCTTAGGCATCTGAGAATAAAGCCCAACTGGCAGAAGCCAGAATTGCCTGAAAGTAACCACAGGGCAGCACAACGAATTGCAGTCCTCACGTAGGCAAAGGGGGAACTTTCTTCTACGAGTGAGGAAGGTGTTGGGTGTGGGGTCTGTCAGAAGGCAAGGATGTTCTATTACTTCTAAAATAGAATTTAGATGAGTTGTTTACCACTTCAGGAATAAGTTTCATTTTTGCATGATTGTCCTCATATCTGTTAGAAGGCTAGGATATTCTCTGACTTCTAAAAGAGAAATTAGATATCATTTGCCATCTCAGGAATAAATTTCATTCTTGCATGATTGTCCTTGTAGAAGGAAACACAGCACCATTTGCCTCAGAAGTGTTTTATTTTCAACATGTCATAGCTTAGAAACTTGGTTCTACTAATAGCAAACATAAAGGGAATGAGACTTTTCCAAAGATTGGCACAGACTCTAAAGAATCACACCGAAGTAAGAGCATCATTTGCTCCCCACCCCCAACCCCATCCCCATGGTCTTCGGGGATCGCACTGCAGCTTGGGTAATGAGAAAATGTATTTGTTTCAAAAGTCAGAGTATTTAGTTCAAAAGTCAGAGTGGCCTCTCTCTTGAAAACCGTAATTCCTTCCTCCTCCCTCATACCCCCCCCTTACTTTTTCTTTTTATTTACTGAAGTGTTCTACAACTTCTTGGTCAGCTTTGAAATTTTTTACTTGGCTGGGCAATCGATTTGCCTATAGTATCCTCTTCTAATTGTTTTCAACTTTTTTTTCATAATTCCTTTTATTAGACCTATTTACTGAGCATTAAGCAGCACAAATCCAAAGGATAAAGTACAGGCCAGTGTATAGGCCTGTAATTCAGTCCCACTGAGTGTGAGTGCGCAGACACACACAAACCTTGCACAATTTGCTGTCCTGCAAACTACAGCATTTTATAGAGCTTCGTACCTTTTAAAAATAACACCCTGATGCACATAGATACATACATTCTTTTCTCGGTCAATACAGCAAGTCATTTTTAAAAGAAGAAAAAAAGACTCACACCAATGGGTTTGTTTAAAACGAAGCAGAGCTATGCTGATAACAGCAGACGTCTAGTTGTAATTCACTTCCCTGACGCTGACGAATATATGTATTCATAAACAAATCAATTGAATTGCCAAGAGATAAATGCCTCTGTTAGCACCCCATCAGCTACCGGTTTCAGTTGTGCTTCTCAATCAGGCAAAATGTCCTTTCCCCAACTCCTCTATTTACTTTGCTTCCTGCCAATCTTGCAAATAATTCGTCTTGTGTGTTTTTTCCTCATAAATGCTTCCTGCAGCTTGATTGCTTCGCCTATGCAGCATTTTATTTCAAACTGCTCTTTTACCTTTGTAAACATGTCGGACTGTCTAAGCGTGAGAATGCCCCAAGGCACGCAAAAATGAGGCTGTAATTAGATCAGCCGAGTGTATTGTACAGCTTATTTAGCTTTCTCTCTTTGTGTCCAACACTGCATTCCCAGTCTCGGCGCAGAGCAGTAAATTAACATTTACTCCAGCAAAGAGGCCCTGGTATCAACATGTTTAATTTATTATTATTGCAAAGAACAGTTTTCCCATGACTAGTGAAATAGAATACATATAATATATTTAAGGATCTGCATCCAGACCACAAAAAAACGGGGATGGGGAGGAGGAAAGAGAAAAGCAGAAAACAAGAGAAAATAGAATATCAGTTACCACATGAGTTTTGTGGTAAAAAAAAAAAAATAGAATATGACGTGCAATAGTGCAATTTTCCTTTGCTAGTCCAGCAATGCAAGTCTTAATAGGAAGTCCACAAGTGTTCTTTCCGCATTTCAGGAGTTAGTTGCGTGCCTGCCGGGGGTTAGAATTCCTGCCCGACTTCTGACTCTGCGTGGAATCACTATGGCTAGAATCACTCTTATTCAGTCCAAGATGACGGAGCTTCAGATCCCAGCGCTGTGAAATTTAAAACAGGGAAAGTGGTCACATACGCATGTTACCCGGGTTGTCATTTCCAATTCTGACAACTGAGTGAGACTGCAAAGTCAGGTCTCAAAAGCATTTTACTACTTTTCCAAAAGTATAAGCGCTATGTCCCGGGGGAACAGTGAAACTGATGCTATGTGAACATAATTCTCGGATTTTCAAAAGCACAGAATTGGCTAGCTATCCCAATCATGTTTTCATAGCACACCTTCCGCTTAAAATTTCCATCTCCGTAAACGGTGACACAAACCTCTGCTGCTACCTGTGAGATTTCCTGAGATAACATGGACAAGCCTGGCCCTCCACAGGTGGTCAACAAATGGGAGATTCGCATGGACCATTGGAAGGAAGAGCTATTTTTCATCTTCCTCCCTTGTAATAGAACACATAGTCCTTTTAAATCCATGTGATTTGAGCAATGAAAGAAAATTGAGGCTGGGAATAGGGTCTCTTACAAACAGTTTTCCAAGTAATACCTACCTGGGGAAAGAACAGCAGAGACAAGTTTCTGCCCTCAGGTTCAGTTTTACAAAGCAGTCATGGCCAACCTTTTTAATAACCACAATCAAGTTTACTAATGTTTCAATGTGACAATGTTTATGTGGAATATAATAAAGGGAGTTACATTGTAAGCGGCAAAAAAGAATAAAGACTATAGCAATACTTCTCAAATTTCAATGAATAGAGAAATAACCTGTAGATCTTGATCAATTGCAGATTCTCATTCAATGGGCCTGCAAGGGGCCCCAAGATTTTCATATTTAACAAGCTCTCAGGAGATGCTAATGTTTCTGGCCCAGGGACCACACTTAGAGTAGCGAGGAGTGAATATCAAACTCTAACCTCATCGGCTACCATGCAAAGTTTCTTAAACTTACTCCACCTTATTTTCATCATCAGCCCATTGAAATCAACAATAGAATCCACTTATAAGACTGTTCTGAAGAGTAACAGATGAAAAATGTATAAAGTGCTTAGTTCATAATAAATTATCATTTTTCAATTACCAAAAGTAATTCATTTTAGAGACTTTATTCCACAGTCTCACAGTTTTTCATATTAAAAGAACAGTCTGATTCTCAATTCTCCAAGGCAGGGTTAATATCTTAATTTGAACAACCTACTATAACAGAGACTTAAATAAACAACCATTTGCATGGAAAAACATAAAAAGGTATTTATTTAATTCTTGATCTACTACTCAAAGCAAAAAAAAAAATTAAATGAGCAACTCTTATGTAAAATAAACACACACACACACACACACACACATACACAATATTGTCCTCTACAAAACTATTTTTCTCATCCTCAAATTGACTGGAAAACTAAAGATCTCAAATTATTCTTTTTTATAATAAAAGATTATTTTTCCTTCCCCCCACCCTCATCACTATTTATCCCTTCTGCATCCTCTAATAATTTTAATCAAAAGAGATTTTTTCCAGCCCAGCCGGTATGGTTCAGTTATTGAGCATTGACCTATGAACCAGGAGGTCATGGATCTATTATTAATCAGGGTACATGTGCAAGTTGCGGGCTCGATCTCCAGTGTGGGGCCTGTAGGAGACAGCCAATCAATAATTCTCCCTCATCATTAAAATTTCTATCTCTCTCTCCCTCTCCCTTCCTCTCTGAAATCAATAAAAACATATATATATATTTTTTAAAGAGGTTTTTCCACAATCAAGTTTACTAATAACCAAGGACTTTAGTCCTAAGTAGCTACATATGAATTAAATTGTTGAGCATGTTTAAATCTAGACTAAGAATACAAATAATTTCACAATAATAACGCTGCGTGAGTCCCTTATAGAAAGCAATAGAAAATATGTTTGCCTTACTAAGCAACAGGACAAACAAGCCATGCATCTTGGGTCTTTGCATGATGATAATTTTTTTGGTACCAAAAGAGAAGCCCTGTTACATGCTCTGCAGCAGGGATGTTAAAAGCGCTTCCATCTGGTACAGGAATTTAGGACACATTCCTGTTCTGCATTAACAAGCAGAAAACCAGAGCAAAAGGACAGTAGAGATTCCAAATACTGAAGAAGAGCCACTTCTTAATACACACCACACTAATTGAAAAGAGATACAAATAGAGACTTCTCACAAGTCTAAACTTGAAGTACATCTCACTTTTGACCAGTATGGGGCGGGGCGGGGGAGGGGGTGGGCGTGTAGAGCTTACTGGAGGGCAGTTTCTCCCTGCAAAATAATGCCCTCTACATTTTTGTAGGTCACCTGAACTCAAATGTTTTTGCTGTGCCAAGTGCCAGATGTATAAGGCAAACTGCCCAGAGGTTTTTTAACTTACCCTGTAAATGTTTCCCAACCCTTCAAACTCACAGAAGGAAGAGGATGATGCTTGGTCCAATTTCCCACTCTCCCCACTCCCTCCCCACCCATTACACACACACACACACACACACACACACACACACACCATTTTCAACTCTTTGCCCCTCACTATATATTCTCCTATGTTCTTTGACACTGATTTGCTTAGTAGAGTAAGAAGAAGCAGAACCTTCTATTTAAAAGGTAATTTACAGAGCTTTTTAAAAAATGCAACACTTACAGAATTTAAGGTTCACTGGCTCAAAAATAAAGCTACATGGCTTCTCTAAGGAGCTTTGATATACAGATGAATGTGGCTGCACCTTGTACACAGAAAATGGGGGCTATGCATATACATATATACCAATATATTCAATATTGGTAGCTTACTTGTTCTTTCTCCTCTTTGGTGACTCACAGAAGTGCAGTTTGTTCAAGGAAGCAATTTGCCCAGCCAAACAAGAGTTCCCAGCCTCTTTGCAATTAAGGCTGGACATGAGATCCAGTCATATGTAAATGTTGCTAGATGAGGAAGGCACTTGGAAACTCCTCTTTACCTTTCTTTTCTTTCTTCCTAAAATGTGTGATGCTGGAGTTGGGGCAGCTATCTTGTGACCTCCAGGTGAACATGAGTAAGGAAGCAATTCCCTTAAAAATGGCAGAGCAAGAAGCTGGGAGGAACCTGGGGCTCTAACGATAACGTGGAGTCACCCTACCAGGACTGGACTAACTATAACTAGAATTCGCATCATGAGAATGAGGCAACTATAGTTACGTTTCTCATCCGCATACAGAGAACTTCCTAAATGAAAGCAATATGCAAGGCAAACTCAGTCCTTGGAATTTTAAATATATGTACATATATATCAGATTTTAACATTCCTCATGTAGTTGAAGGCACCCACTTCGTTTGTGACAAGTGGCTGGTTTTCTGTGCATCACTTTAAACATAAAACAGAGGCTTACCTTAACTTTTTTACCCAGTCGATCCTTCCATTTTTCAGCAATAGAACCCTCCACCAACAGTAATCTGCATTGTTTAAAGCAAGCATGTTTGAAAATTAGAACATATTACTGAAAAATACAAGGAACAATTGCAAAGACTTACCTGTTTATTCTAGAATAGAATGACCACCACGTTTCAGAACAGTGATTTTTTTTTAGAATAGCCATTTCTTTTTAATCTTTGTTGTTAAAAGTACTACAGACATCCCCTTTTGATCCCCATTGACACCTCCTAGCCCTCACCTGCCCCTCTGCCCCAGGTCTTTACCACAATAGTGTCTGTGTCCATGGGTTATGCATAGATGCATACAAGTTCTTTGGTTAATCTCTTCCCACCCACCCACCTGTCCCCACCTTCCCTCTGAGATTCTACGGTCTCACAATAATAATTCTTAACCACTTGGGAGCCATGGACATCTTTAAGAACAAATGAAGTACTGACCCCTCTCCCCAGAAAAATACACCCCCCCAAATTATACACATATACTCTACCCAATACTTGCAATTGAAGGATCCAACTAAAAACGATCTGTAATCCCCTAGTAGGCAGACAGATCCCAGGGCCAGAACCCCAGAGTAAGATCTCTAGAGAAGCACAGTACGACAGGAGAGGCAGAGACATTGTTCTGCACCCTTAAGGAGCGAACTACCTGGAGCGCTCCTCGTCTTCATAGCCCATGATGATATACTCCTCGTTAACGTTCAGTGGAGGACACAGGCAGCCAGAGCTGGTGTAAAGGTTAACCGTGTCCCTTGGAATGTTCACCAGAGAAGACTTCAGGATCTCCTTCACCTCGACCACTGCAGTCACGTCGTGGCACTTGGTCTTGACCTCTTTAACTTTGGCTCGAATGACTGGGTAAAAGACAATGAAGCTGATATGGTCATGTGTTCCACAACAGGCGCCAAATTTAAAAAAAGACCAGTAGGCTCCTGTCTAGTCAGTTCTTCTCTACTTGATGCTCAATGAATGGAGGGGAAAGGTCAGCCAGGTTTCTGCCCCAGATATTAGTGAGTGACACACCACACAGCACACCTGTCCCCTTAAATGTTCAGCCGTGATCCCCTTCCAATTAGCGTGCAAATACAGTTTGTGGGTATGTATTTCATTGAGAAAAATTCATCTATATAATCAAAGGTCACGTCAAGTTGATGTAATTTTCCTCAAAAATTTCATTTGGATGTGTGTCTGTGGGTGTCTGCAGTTTCCATTGCTGCCAACAGGAATTTAAACTTTATTAATTTCACTATATGTAAAGACCTAGTACTTAACTAAGCTTTGTTTTCTTGTCAGTATTCTTTTATCAGATATATTAATGGATTTTCTAAAGAATTGGGGGTCTCATTAGTATGATAAAGATATCCTGTTCTACTATGTTTCCAAACTATTTCTGTGATCTTTTCACCGTCCTCACATTAGCTCCCTGTTTACATTGTACACCAGCTCCTTTTCCCCTTTGTTTCAGTACAGCTTTTCTTGTATATGCTCCTGGAAGCATTCGATTTTTTTTTTTAGTAAAAACAGTAACCACTAGATCTTGCTTCCTCTATCCTCTTTGAAGTCAGACACTCCAACATTCCTTCCCCTCATGTGCTATGGAATACAGTCTAACATGTCAATTGCATTAATCCCCCTCTCTCAATGGATACACTGACACCCAGTTTTTCTCACAAGTGTTGGCTTCATTTCTCAATATAAAGACAAACTGCCTTAAAATAAATCAATTCAGTTGCAAAGTTGAAGTATTTGAATCATAATCTAGCAAGCACAGATCTGCTTCTTTTCTGTATTTCTCTTCTTTGGAGGGGCCAAATTCTTTAGATTCCTACTTGTGGCAAATGAGTTTTTTGGGTTTTGTTTTTTTCCTTAAAGGGGGGGTTTGGAAAAGCCTGTGAAGTAAAAAACGTCAATTTGTAAGAAGCCAATGGCTCTCTCTCAGGCACCCTCATTGCTCTAGTTCAGTGGTCAGCAAACTGCGGCTCTGTTGCTAATGAGTTTGCCGACCACTCCTCTAGTTCAATATCCATGGATGTTATATGGAGAAAAATACGTGTCCAAATGAACCCACTTTTTAAAAGCCCCTTTAAGCACATATCAGCAGATCACTTTCATCTGAGTCACCACAATATTTTAGAAGTTTTGGACTCAAAAAAGGAAAAATGTAACCCATGAAAATTAGCCAACTAATAGCTGCATCCATGCCCCAACTCCACACAGAAACTTATCTAATATTCCACCAGTACAACGTGCATACAATAGAAATTAAGTTACTAATTCTAAAAAGTTTAGGACAAAAACCTCATTTTTACTTCACAGGTATTTTAATATTCAGAAAACTGGGTGTTTCAAATGTGAGAACTTAGAGCAAACAAAATACAACTGCCCCTGCTTGGTGTGACTTGTGAGCAAAAGAATCCCTCCCTGTCAGTGTTCTATTCTGTATTTTAACAAAAGATAAGATTTCCCTTTTGGAAATGTCATTTTGGAGAATCAGATGATAAATTCACAACCCAGCCAACAGACGTTTTTGGGATCCTGGTTTATGTGAATGTGCTTCACAGCATCCATCAACTCTTAGAGATTAGTGAACTGTGCAAATGTTCTCAAACTAATGATTTATTTACCCATGTGGCCACTATTTTCATTAGAAATTTTTAGCACACATATCCACTCCAAAATAAATATCTCTCTGTAAGACTTACTTTATTATTCAGAAGTTTTGTGAAAGCTCAAGAAATTTTACCTGAACTAATTCTGAATGAAGCAGAGGTTTTTGTCTGAGTTATCAATTGCTCCCACCCCTACTTTGTTTTCTCAATAGACACATAGATATTTATGAAAATCAATGTATTTGTAGATTTTAATTTTTTTCAGAGGTGGTTTTTTTTCTGCTGTTGTTTAATCATTGGAGTGTCTGCCTTCCCCAAGGACGCTCTAAGAAAGACCCAGATGAGTGAAAATCCTTAAACTGTAGGCCACCTGGTTATTAGTGTTTGATTATGAGAATCGATCTTCTCTCCGTGGATTGGGATCTGTACGCCATTTTATGGGATAGCATTCTTTCAGCTTCCTTGTTGAAAATATTCTCTTTCCATCACTTGCAACCACTAGTATTTTGACTTTCAACAAAAATAACAGCAGCACTATGAAAGCTGGATAAAGTAAAAATTGATTAAGCAAAGTAAAATAAATACAAACTCAAATGAACTTAAAGCACCTCTCATGCTGGATTCCTCTTCAGGCTCTCGAGGGAGAGTCCCTTCCACCTACTTTGAAATGTATCTCTATACTTGGTTACATGATTCTATGACACAGCACTGCTACCTGATATGCTTCAAAATCAATGATTTGTTTAAGAATTTTGCCACATCAGACACTTTAATTATTTGGGATAGGTATGCTCTCAAAAATTGTCCTTATTTATTTGCTTTTAAGTCTTATTCTTGAACTGCTCTACTAAGTTACACACACACACACACACACACACACACACACACACACTTCTTTACATAGCAGTTTATAGATCAACCATGAAGTTATCCTTACCATAGTTGTAATTGTTTCGGAAGTAGGTCTTCTGTGTAGCTCTAATAGGCTTGCATTTGCAGCGTTCTGAAAAACATAACATTTCCTCTGTAAACAAAATTTCAACATTAGCTTTATCTAGTCACACGTTTTTGGTTGGTTAGATTCAGTTTGGTGGTGATAAGGCTCTTCAGAGATTCAGTGTGTCTGATCTCTTCATATGGAATTATATTCATCCTCATTCTCTCCACATAAACTTTTTTTTCAGTAACAGTAGATTCAGAAGTTTCTACACTCTAACAAATTACCCAAATTCTGAGGATACACTTTTCTCACCATGCATGAGGAGAACATGACTCCTGAATCCTGAAAGAGGATGCATCGTGCTTATGAAAGTAGAATCAATGCCTAGTGAGAGGCAACTTTCTTCTGATGCTGAGGGAACTGGTTTACCTCTCAGAATACTTCTGCATTCATACACGCCTTCCAGATTACACAGCACTCCTCCAAATCTTAGTTCCTGGACCTAAAAGCTACTCAATGAGATAAGCAGGTATTATTACAACCAAGGGCACACATACGCCCTTTTAAGAAGAGAGGCTTAGACCCTTCATAGGCAGAATACCTGCTGTTTAACTCAATGGCATCTTTATGTTTAGTGGAGGAAATTACTACATGCATATTTTGAAATGAGAAGCTTCATGTTTTTTAAATATCTGGTGAGTAGTGATCAGGACACATTTTATATGTAATATAGGTGTATGTCACAGAAGTTCTAATTATCTCAAAATGTTTCATATATAGGACAAATCATTTAACATTTTGAAAATGTACTACTATATTGTTTACAGATTACTTAGCTGAAAAATCTATTATATGTGCATCATAAACATGGTAGTTTGTTAGTCATTAAAGTCAATAGAAGAACAGAAAATATTACAGTTATTTTAGAAAACATTTTAGTTTGTGTAAGTTTTTAAATAGTGCTCCAGAGAAAGCTTCATTAAAAATGAAATGGTACGTGTTTCTTCTATTTTGACACAGAAAAAAAAGAACACATGAATCACAGTAGGAAGCCAACAAAAATATTTTGTTTAAAAAGTGTTTTATGTTAGCATTGAGAGTAATAAAAGGCAGAAGCTTTTGTTGACTACATTATGTTTTCAAATAAAAATAAATTTTAATTTCAGTCAAACCTACAGATGACATGTTTAAAGTACATCAGTCCCAAGGAGAATAGAACCTTTATCACTTTTTAGATTCTGGAACTAATCACCTCCACTGGGAACGGGTGCTGTTCTGCAAAGCAATAGTGGCAACAACTGTTGTTCTCGCCCACAGGAGAGGTGAGAAATTTGTCATTGCTATGCAGAGCACTTCCCAGGTCTGCAGGTAATTTTTCACACACAATTTCTGCAGAATAAATATTTCAAGAAAATAAATAATGGGTAATATCAGTGTTAGTTGCTATCTTAAAGAATAATAGTTTTCTTGGTAGCAAAACATTATATTCCCATTAGATAAGAAATGGTCTAGCTATATATATGGAAAGTTATCTAATTCTGCTGTATAACTTTATTTTGTACAGAAATGTTCAACATTTTTTAAGGAAAGATGTTCTTGAGAGGAGACTATTTCTGAAGATTTACAAATTACCCTCACCCATATATACTAGTAGGTAAGGACATGTGCTTTTTCTGTCATTTAAAAATAGATTATCTAATGCCAGGACCAGTGTGGCTCAGTGGTTGAACTTTGACCTATGAACCAGGAGGTCACAGTTTGATTCCAGGTCACAGCATATTCCTGGTGCGGCCTCGATCCCCAGTAGAAAGCATGAAGGAGGCAGCTGATCAATGATTCTCTCTCATTATGGATGTTTCTATCTCTTTCTTCCTTTCCCTTCCTTTTTGAAATCAATAAAAACATATTTTTTAAAATAAAAACAGATATCTATCAAAAATAATGCATGTAGATAAATAACTACACATTTGTAATTCTTCAGAAATTTTCACATCTATATATAAAAGCCTAAGCGATCGTTTGACCGTAGTTATGACACACACTGACCACCAGGGGCAGACACTCAATATACAGGCATGGAAACATGGAACAGACTAATGAATCTCAGAGGGAAGAAGGGAGGGAAGAGGGCAGGAACAGATTAACCAAAGATCTTACATGTATACACGAATCCGTACACCAGTGGGGTTCCTAGGCCTGGCCTGCAGGGATCGGGCTGAAAACAGCAGTCCAACATCCCCTGAGGGGTCCCAGATTGTGAGAGGGCACAGGCCAGGCTGAGGGACCCCACCAGTGCACAAATCCATGCACTAGTGCTTTAATAAAATAAGAAAACTCTTGGCAAAAATATAGCCACTGGACTGAGTCTAATATGTCATTACCATAAAACTTTGCTTGAAGTACAAACAAATAGATTTCATAAAACTTCCAAAGCAAAAGATTTTTTTAAAATTACATCTAAAGTGATTTAGGAAGATTTCAAGTAAGCATTTACATAACTGTATATATACTCCATATATATAGCTAGACCATTTCTTATCTAATGTGCAATTATATTCTTGGGACAAAATTTTGTTCATCCTCAATGCACTTATTTCTGTGTCTCAGAAGTGGCAATGCCATACCATATATGTGGCCCTTTCCATGCACCAATTCCTAGCTCTACTATAAGCAATTATCTGCCTAGTTCAGTGGTTGGCAAACTGCAGCTTGCAAGTCGAAGTTTGGCGCTCTTTTGACTAATGAGTTTGCTGACCACTGGGATAGGGGCTTAATCACAAGGAACAACAACAGCCTGTAATTATTGGAATTGAGAGTCTTGGTCAGTGGTCGGCAAACTCATTAGTCAACAGAGCGGCAAACTGCAGCTCGCGAACCACATGTGGCTCGCAAGCTGCAGTTTGCTGACCACTGGAAGTAACTAATAGCTCAATGAACTAACAGGGTAATAAAAGGAGTGGAATTTTATATCTACAAAGTTCAAATGTGCAAGAACTTTCTTTCACTTATTTATGCTAACTCATCCAAACATATTCATGAAAGTATGTCTTAGAGCAAAAGATCTGGAGGATTATCCTTTTTCTAATGTTTATTCACATCTACATATACACTGAGTGGCCAGATTATTATCATCTCTGAACTCATAATAATCTGGCCACTCAGTGTATGTATGT
>JAAGEH010000393.1:6382959-6403741 GCA_011751065.1 Lasiurus cinereus | reverse complement strand
CAAAGTTTCAATTATAGAAGATAAATAAATCCCAACAAAAATGGCTGCAGCCATGGGCAAACACAAGGCTTGAGTTTCCTCAGCGATGGAGGAAGCCAAGCTTCCTGCACACCCCAGCCAGCCAAGGCCTCCACTCAAGGCTACAAAGTTTCAATTGTATAAGATAAATAAATCCCAACAAAAATTGGCTGTGGCCACAGAGCCAGCAAGAGGCTTGGATTTCCCCGGCAATGGAGGAAGCTAAGCTCCTGGCCTGCCCTGGCCTCTGCTGAAGGCTACAAAGTTTCAATTATAGAAGATAAATAAATCCCAGATACCAGGGGGCATGGCCGGCTTGCAAACCACCACAGGCCCCTCTCCTAGGCCAGCCCACACCCCAAGGGAACCACCACCCTGATGCAGGACACTCCTCAGGGAAAACCAGCTGGCTGCCATCCATGCACCAGGCCTGTATTCTAATAAAAGAGTAATATGCTTGCCTAACCAGTTTGGCTCAGTGGATAAAGCTTCAGCCTGCAGACTGAAAGGTCCCAGGTTCAATTCCAGGCAAGGACATGTACCTTAGTTGTAGGCACATCCCCAGTAGGAGGTGTGCAGGAGGCAGCTGATAGATGTTTCTCTCTCATTGATGTTTCTGATTCTCTATCCCTATCCCTTCCTCCCTGTAAAAAAAATCAATAATATATATTTTTTAAGTAATATGCAAATTGACCATCACTCTAACACACAAGATGGCTGCCCCCATGTGGACACAAGATGGCCATGATAAGATGGCCAGCAGGAGAAGGCAGTTGGGAGGGATCAGGCCAGCAGGGAAGGGAGGTTAGGGGTGACAGGGCCTGCAGGGAAGGGCAGTTGGGGGAAACCCAGGCCTGCAGAGGAGGGAAGTTGGAGGCAATCAAGCCTGCAGGAAAGGGCAGTTGGGGTGGAACCAGGCCTGCAGGGGAGTGCAGTTAAGGGCAATCAAGATGGCAGGGGAGTAGTTAGGCATCAATCAGGCTGGCAGGGGCATGGTTAGGGGGTGATCAGGCTGGCAGGCAGAAGCGGTTAGGGGCAATCAGGAAGGCAGGCAGGCGAGCAGTTGGGAGCCAGCAGTCCTGGATTGTGAGAGGGATGTTCGACTGCCTGTTTAGGCCCGATCCCAGTAGGGGTCCCAGATTGGAGAGGGTGCAGGCTAGATTGAGGGACACACACCCCGTGCATGAATTTCATGCACTAGGCCTCTAGTGTGTGTGTGTGTGTGTGTGTGTGTGTGTGTGTGCGCGTGTGTGTGCGCGCGTGCACACATGCGCGTGTATGAGGCCCAGTGCATGAATTTGTGCATGGGTGGGATCTGGCCAGCCTGGCCAGGAGGAGGGTACATGGGTGGCTGGCTGGCCTGCCTGCTGGTCGAACTCCTGGTAGAAGGGACAATTTGCATATTAGCCTTTTAATATACAGGATATACACTGAGTGGCCATATTTTTATGCATTCAGAGACCATAATAATCTGGCCACTCAGTATATATTCCCCAAAGCCCCAAAACTAGAAAATTGTAAAGAATTATAGAAGGTTACACTGCTGTAGCAGCTTCTTTTTCTTTACTACCATTCTCAGATTTTTATTTTGTCACTAGTATTATTATCATCTCTTTTATTTAATTTGCTAATAATTTTGCTAATAGTCTTTCTCTCCACCTTCCCAATGGCACAAGGTTTTTAAATTTTATACTGGCAAAATAAAATCTATTTACTGTGCTTTGCACAAAAATAATTAGAAATTAATTTGCTTGCATTCCACTATTGAGAAAAAAAAGCTTGTAAAGAAATTGCCTTGGTGTTCTTATCTAAGAAAAAAATATATGAAAAAGGAGTTGGCAGCAATAAAATAAGTGAGTGACAAGGAGTTCTTCAAATGTAGCAAAGGTTTTAACATGAGTTCACCACTCTAATACAAATCTGAGTTTACAAAATTAACATGCCCAGCACTCCATAGACCATAGTGTGCACTTCAGGGAGATGTGCTACAGTGCACTGGGGTGCCTGAGAGGAAAGTAGTCACACACTTTCAGTTTTCTGCTCATAAATACTGGCTTATTTATTGAAAACACATAAAGATGATATTATTTTAAAGAGTCATATTGTTTTATAAGTTCTAAAGAATTATAAGAACCTGATAGAAGAATGCAATTTGATTCTCACTGGATCTTCACTATTTAATGCATCCTTGTTTGAGTTCAAGCTGAAGTGTGATATGACTTTCAAGCTAACCCTGACCTTTGTTTAAAATTGACTTTTTTTGGGTGTCATCCAAAGCTGTAAGACTATAATTAACTTTGCCAGATTTCAAAACTCCTATAACCTCCCATGTGCCATGACTTCAGAATACTACTATCCATGAATGAGTATTTTCATGCTGTTTTTTAGGAAAAGACCTTAGATCTATGCTCAGGATTTATTGTCAAAAAGAAGGGGCGAGGAAAGAGAAGAAAATACAATTCTATTTATGTTATGATTCTCACTGTCTTTCAAGACTGACTCTTTCTAGTGGGAACAGAGTTTAAATAATTGTAATGTATACCAAATGCATTCAGTGTATGTTTTATATCCTGGCATTTGATGCTAGAAGCCCCCTCATCCTCTTTCCCTCCATTTTAAGATACATTAGAACAGACCATAAATTTTAAAATGGATACAAAAATAAATTTTTATGATTCAAAAATCTAGATCCTTAACTGTGACTTCTTTACTGAGATCCAGATCTATATTTTTAACTGCCTATAAGAGTATCCATAGCATGACCTTAAGTAATTTTAAATATATGCCAATGTCCACCACACCATGAACTTGTCTTTCTCCTATGGAAATAGAATTTTCTATCTCTACAACTCCAGGATAACTATGCTTCTGTAAATGTGAGATGGGAAAGGAAATGAGAACTAACATTTGTTGAACCTTTTCAGTCACTCACATGTTAATTAATTCATTCTGCAAATATTTATCATGCACCTGCTATATGCCAACCTCTGTTCTAGACATGTAGGACACCTGATGGGCAATACAGACAATGCAGAATAAGTTACAGATATCGAACAAGCAATTGCATATGTGATGAATGCTATGAAAGAAAAGTACAATGTGCAAAGAGAACATGTAACCTGATTATCTAAACTAGCCTGATCTTCTGACGAATCTCAAAGAGAATGCAAAAGGGGGAGAGGTACTTATATGCATTGCCCATAGACACAGACAATAGTGCGGTGAAACCCTGGGAGGAGTAGGTGCAGGGTGGATCGATTCAACAGGGGGAAAACTGGGACATCTGCAATACCTTCAACAATAAAATAAATTGTAAAAAATAGCAGCCCAGTCTTCAAAGTCTTCTGAGAAAATGACATTTATGCTTAAAACCTGAAAGGTGAGTTATAACAATCTAGGCAGAAACAATATCTTAATATGTAAAATATCTAAGAAGTTCAGAAAGGAGGATGAGAAAGAGCATTCAGTGACAGAGAGTCAAAAAGCTGAAAGAAGAGGGTGTTCTGAGTAAAATGGAAAGCAGTCCTCTGTCAAAAGAACCTCCAAGCTCAACTGAGTTGAGAGAGAAAAGTGTCCATTAAATTCAATTAGCAAGGAGAGAAGGGGACTCAGAACAATGGGGAGGAGAGGTCTTTGAAAACCAGAGGGACAGGTCATCCACTACACAAGAAAGGAAAGAAAGATCCAGATGTTGACGGGCTTCTATGTCTGATGGTGGGATGAGGAGAGAGTTTCTTCTGATGGCTTTTACTTTCTCACTGAAGAATGAAGTAACATCAACAACTGTGGAGAATGAGGGACCATGAGAGGCAGAGTATAGAAGTGTCAGGAGAGAATAAAAGATATACAACAGTTATTTTATTAAGTAGAAAGGCAAGCTTTCTAGAGAATAAAGGCAGGATGGCTAGGCAGTGTGCGTTTTAATTTTTATCTTGAACTCCAAAGTGAAACCAGTCACCCTAACTGAGCTATTTTTCTCTGACAACTGGAATTGAGACTTTGCCAGTTGAATATGGCAGAAGAAAAGAAAGGCAAGGGAATTGTGGGTATTTTCAAGAGAATGATTAGAGTGCACCATTAAATCACAGGTAGACAAGGAGACTAGTGAGCAGATAAATACACAGTCTCAATGGAGCACAATTTTTAGCAATGGTAATATTAGAGCAAATCTGCTGAAATTTTAAAAAATGGGAGGCAAAAAGAGTGATGCTTAAATTAACATTAGAGTTCTGGCACTACTGCTCAGTGGCAAAACCCAGAATGTGCCCATGAAAATGGATGGCTGGGGTAGAACCGACAAGCAGGTTAGTGAAGTGAAGATGGATAATCTAATTTAAAATCAACGGCAACATGGATGGGTGCCATTGTGGAGCTTGTTCAGATATCCCTGAATGGAATGTGGGCAGTATATCATTGGGCTCTCCAGAAGGTCAGCTCCACTACAGTTCTAGAAACAAAGCGATGGTAAAACATGCCTATATCTCACTCTAAGACCACCTTCCTTCTTCCAAATAGCAAGTCATAAAATGAGCACGTCATTGAAATATAGAGGATCTTATTCCTAGGGCAGTGGTTGGCAAACTGCGGCTCGCGAGCCACAGGTGGCTCTTTGGCCTCTTGAGTGTGGCTTTTCCACAAAATACCATGGCCCCAGGTGAGTCTATTTTGAAGAAGTGGCATTAGAAGAAGTTTAAGTTTAAAAATTTTGGCTCTCAAAAGAAGTTTCAATTGTTGTACTGTTGATATTTGGCTCTGTTGACTAATGAGTTTTCCGACTACTGTCCTAGGGCATAAAATATAACATAGAACCCTAGTGTCCTGATCTCAATGATGAAAGAAATTTTAATGACAACAGTGAATCTTCTGCAGAATCAGAAACCAAGTAGATCTATACTACAAAGTAGGCATTTACTACTGGAAGAATTCAGAGAAACACCATGGTTAAAAGGATGGACTTTTATTGTCAGACACAGCTAGGATCCATCCCCTACTATTTAACATCTAAAAAGTAGCAAAATGTAAAGTTACTGAGATATTCACTGGGATTCCCAACCCATCATTTATAAAGACTATCTAATGAGTAAAAAAAGTAATATTTTTCTATAGATTTCTCACCACCTACAGAACTGTGATACCTATCAAAAGTAAGCAAAACAATGAGATTTTTTTCAGTAGTGCTTGATGCTGCTATTTTGACTTAAGTAGACCATGATAATTTCCATATGTAGGGAGTCCATTAAACTATCATGCACATATATCACATTTGAGGATCAAGCTTAGTAAGCCAAAGTAACTATACATGTGGCCATTCTAATCCTATATAATCTTATATAATAAAAGGCTAATATGTAAATCAACCAAACAGCAGAATGACTGGTCACTATGATGTGTACTGACCACTAGGGGGCAGACAATGCAGGTGCTGCCCTCTGGTGGTCATTGCCCCAGAAGCCAGCTCACGGCTATCAAGTGCAGTGGCGGTGGCAGGAGCCTCTCCCGCCTCTGTGGCAGCGCTAAGGATGTCTGACTGACTGCTTAGGCCCACTCCCTGCCTAAGCAGTCAGTCAAACATCCCCTGAGGGCCAGCCTGAGGGATCCCCCATCTCAAGTACATGAATTTCATACACCAGGCCTCTAGTGAGATAGTGCTGAAGAATATGGCAAAATGGTTAGGCCTTCACCACACTACTGTCTGTGTCCATGGGTTATGCAAAATGTTCAAAGTCACCAATCATCAGAGAGATGCAAATTAAAATGACAATGAGGTACCACTCCACCCCTGTCAACATGGCCACTATCAATAAATCAACAAAAGACAAGTGCTAGTGAGGATGTGGAGAAAAGGTAACCCTATTACACTGCTGGTGGGAATGCAGACTGGTGCAGCCACTGTGGAGGACAGTAAGGAGTTTCCTCAAAAAAGTAAACATGGAACTCCCATTTGACCCATTGATCCCACTTCTAGGAGTGCCAAATCCTAAAAAACACAAAGCACCAATCAGAAAAAATGTATGCTCCCCTATGTTCACAGCAGTGTAATTTACAATAGCTAAGATCTGAAAACAGCCAAAGTGCCCATCAGTAGGTGCGTGGACAGAAAAGCTGTGGTTCGTTTACACCATGGAATACTATGCAGCTATAAAAAGAAGGATCTCTTGCCCTTTGAGACAGCATGGAGGGACCTGAAGAGTATTATACGAAGTGAAATAAGCCAGTCAGAGAAAAATAAATATCACGTGATCTCACTCATATGTGGAATCTAATGAACAAAATAAACAGATCAACAAAATAGATAGAGATATGGAAGCATGGAATAGACTGATGAATCTCAGAGGGAAATCATAGGTGGGTGGAGGAATAATTAGCCAAAGAACTTATATGATAAAAATATTCTTTACCTTGATCTGGTTAATAGCTACATGGGTATATGCATTTGTCAAAATTCAATGCAGCATACATTAGTGCGTTTTACTATAAGTAAATTTTACCTCAATAAAGTACTATTAACATTAAATTCATATATTTCATTTTCCCATAAATTGAACTGTATCATGACTTAGCAGCTGTTCATTAAATGTTTAGAATAATATTTATTCCCTAAAGATAGACACAGGGCAAAGAATATCCCATTAGGTTTTACTTTGGATTAGAGCAGTATGTGGAAATGCAATGAAGTTGATTGTTGAAACTAGGTAATATAATAAGGCTTTAAAAAGCAAAAATAACATTTGCTCAATTTAGCTGAAAAAACAAACCTCAAATAATGTAATAAAGGTCTCAATTCATAGTTATTTGAACTCTGTAAAAGGGAATTGCTTAAGATTGAGAGGACTAACACTATATTAATAAGAAAAGGAAATTTAGTTTACTCCTTTAAGATTTATGTCCTTGGAAAATTTTAAACTGCCTTTCACAAGGTGTCTGGATCCAAGAGTCATTCAGGATCAACAAAATATAAAGTCAATGCAATTTGCCCGTTTTTCTCTCGTGAAATCTTGAAGTGTGATGTTCTGTGATGTATTCCAAAGAGGTCAATTAACAAAAAAATAAAGTAGGCTTCACAGTCTTCTGGAATACAATGTTTCTACTCATTCCCAAGCACACAGAAAAGAGCTGAAAGAAAAGGGAAGTGCAGACAGCGGCTCACTCCTTCATACCACGTCCTAGGCATAAGGATATGCCTGGTATGAGGAGGTGGTCATTACATTTGTGGTGAATGGTCAGGTGGCTGAAGTTTTTCAGTGCTGGGGATCTGAGAAAACAATTGTACCTTATCCTAAAAAAAAGAAAGTTGCGAGGAGGAAATTTTTAATGAAAAGTCTACTTTATTTCTTAAATATGTTGTATTTGGAGGACAAATAGACTACCCAGGTAGAAGTGTTATGGAGGAGAAGTGATCAGAACCTGGGAAAGTGGTCAGAACCAGTCATAGGCGAGGACTAAGCCTGTGCAGCTGGATGGACACGGACACCGACACCGACAGGAAGAGATCATTGTAAGGAGACACGAGCAGAGGCCACACCCAGAGCCTTGGGGAATGCCCACCCCTGGGCGGCAGGAGGAGAACCAGCACAATCTGGGTAGCCGCCCAGGGAGGAAAACTACTGCAAAACAACAACAACAAATAGATAGGCCACTCTAAAAATGACTTTTCTTATTTATCCTCATTTTGTCTCCAATAAAGGTAGATAGATGTTTTCCCAAGTCAATTCAGCCTCTGTGGTCAGTAAACATTTGCACCAAAGGGGGAAAACCAACTGGATTCCTTCCCCAAATTAGTAGGAAGCCAAAAGGGCAGAAAGAAATTTGGAAGAAAAGATAACAGGTCTACTCTACCCAAGCTAGGTAGGCATAGGCCATCCGCCCTGGTTGCCTGGCAGATGCAGGCGACGAGGAACCTTCAGTTCCTCAGCAGCTGCCACTCAGCTGCCCAGAGGAGCTTCTCTGAAGGCCCAGGAATAAGCTAGTGAAAACACTGGAGTGCACCCAACATACCCCAGGGGCTACTACTATTGCCCTAATTTGAAAACACAGTGGTGGGCAACAGTAGACTTACAGTTGTTCCTATAGAAAAATGCAATGATTAATCAATTAATAATAATAGAAGAATAAACTCTGTGTTCATGTCATCACCACTGTAAACCTGCTTTGATCACCAGAGGACCCAGAAGTCAGTATAATATGGTTTTATATTAGGAGGCAGACTCATAGAAGTTATGTAATTTGGCCATGATGACATAATTAATTAGTGTCAGAAATTACCAACTCTATCTCCTCTCTGGGAAATTTGTGTTTTTCAAATATAGAAGCTCATAAATTGGTCACCATCACAAAGTAGAAGACTACGGGGATTCTTTTTTAGGATTACTTTAGTAAGTCTGTATCTTTTAATTGCATCATTTTATTACCTGCCTCAATTTTCTGTGTTGATTTGACAGACCTAGTGATTCAATGGCATAGAACTAAAATTGGTTTTCTCCACATGCCAAGTTAAGGAAACAAGAGAGAATGTTCTCCTTATTATGATAGTGAGTTTACACGATCATAGTGAGCTGCTCAGACAGAATTATTAGTTCTAAAAAAGGAAAAAGAAAATTGTTAAGCTTAGAGGCACAGGATAAATTAACCAGAGTGAAAGAATTTCTTTTCCAAATTCCAGACAGACACAGCTTGACACTTTTGAAAGAGGGGTTATGTGGATTACAATGTTTTTATGTCTTCCTCATTTCCTGTTTTATCATAATCAACCTCAGCTGTTACATTACTCCCAAGTATAGAGTTTTGACAAATTATATTTTCTTTTTAGAATGTGTGAATACAAACAGAATGAGTTTGGTTTTGTTTGCTAGCTTTTCATCACACCCATTATGCCAGAGGACAGGAAAACATTATGAAAGAGGAATGGTAAACACTGAATCCAGGAACATTACATTCATTCCAGATAATCCTATACATTGAACTACGTTTGTATATTATGTATAGTGTTGTTGATGTCTTCTCTGTTTCACACGCTGAAGTGCTATGTTATTCTAACCACAGCTTCAAGGACAAATTGATAGCACATGCACACACATGGCCAAAAATTTTGACTTACCCAGTGTACTATGTATTACACAAATGAGCCTTTTGGTTTATTTTGACCCAATAAAATAGTGGGAGCGATCCTTAAAATAGAACTATTACTGAACACTAACGAATTTTTAAAAGATAAATGTTTGTTGGGGCGCCTCTGGTAGACACTGTCTCAGTTCAATCACTTCTCACTCTGATAAGAGTCAGTGGAAATCAACAGGGAAAACTGGTCCAATCTCATGAAAATAGATGTTTCAAACCCATTTACAAACTTAGTAAAATTAATTTTAATTTTTAATATTTACAGATGTTATAAATATTATCTTACGTTCTGCTTCCACGTATAAGACACCCTACAAGGCAGTACATACAGACCCAAATCAATAAATTACCAGAAAAAAATGAATAAAAGTATATAATAACTAATTACAGTTATAATGTTCTTACTAGTAAAGAAACAAATGCAGCATGAGTTGTAATAATAAAAACTGCAAACAGCCCAAAAACCCAGAAACATCGGAATGAATAAAGTGTCATATATTTGTAAGATAGACTACAATGAAAATTTGAATGTACTGCTCTACGCAGCATAATAAAGAGCAAGGGAAACCGCAAACACACACGCACAGATTACACGTACACTGTAGGGATGCCATTCATAAAAGCTTAAAATCAGGCAAAAGTTAAAACACGCTGCTAGAATTCCTGGCAGTAGTTATCTTCGGGAAGAAGTGTGGAAGTTACGACTTGGAAGCGGCACCGGAAGGCTGCTGGAGTGGTGGGAATGGAGATATCTTGATCTGTGTGGTGGTTACATAAGAGTGTTTACTCTGTGGAAAGGCACCGAGCGGCATGCTTCTATGACTTATGATCTTTTCTGCACATATGTCATACTTCATTTAAAAGTTTACTTTACGATAAGACGGCATAAGTAGACTCCATCATGTCTTTCCCGCTGAATGGAGTTATAAAACCTAAACAAAATGCATGAAGCAGCTACTTAAGGACTCTGAAAAGTAAATAGTGGCAGGAAGATGGAAACTGGTCATGGATTCATCATTTTTCCCTTCTGTTAGCCCTCAGCTGAAGGGCTAATTAAAACTCAATCATCAGATCCCAGCCAGCAATGCGATTTCAAAGCGCCTAAATAATCCATGGCTATTCTTACTGTGTTCGTGCAAATAATCAGGTCAAATTGGAACTGGACTTAATACGATAAATAAATTGGTCTTAATTTGGCTCTTTAAAGAAAATGAGGGTGATTTGGGGGTGAGGGGGAATATGTTTTAAAGGACTCTGTAACACAATTGTAAATATTAGACTCTACTTCAATTAAAAGCTTTATTTTTCACTTGCGAAGATTTGTAATAGTTTGTCTCTACCAGATTACAAGCCCTATTTATACTCAGGAGATACCACCTCTAGACACCATCACCACTACCTTCTTTGCCCAGGTCTCATCGTCCCTCTGACAGAGAGCAAGGATATCTTGGCTCTGAAGGAAAACTTAGTCCTTCTTCAACAGGATCAGCTACAGAAGAGACCTGAGCCCTTTTTCTCTGAAAGAATTCAGAACCAAGATCCTTGGATGGGGGAGAGGGGTGTAGGCAGTTAGACATGAGCAAAGCGAGAATGATGGGCCAGGTACAGAAAGTCACCAGGGTGGAAAGCCCTGGGTGCTTACCGAAGGACAACTGTAAGGTGGGACCTTGTGCCCAGGGTGACTTGCTCTCCCCTAGCACATCACTCGCTGACCATGCAGTTTGGACACCCTGACTTTTCCGCCCTAGAGGTAACATCTAGGCCTCAGCAGTATTTCAGCTCTGGGCCCAGAAAAGCAGCAACACCTGACATGCAAAGCCAGGTGCCAAGCTGCATTGAATAATGACCATCGGCACTGAATAATGACCATAGAGATTCTGACCCCGAGAGGACACACCTGGGACGCTGATGAATATTCTATAAAGATCTTCCACGGGAACCTCCCCTAAAATCTCCACCCTTAAAACCCTTAGCACAGGGGACCCAGCTCTCCCTCTTGGGAGCATACCAGCGCCTTTCTATTCTCCCCATCCCCTCCCCATCCTCCTAGGTATGTCACCTTTACCTTTCTCACTTCTAAGCTCCAAAGGTCCTTCCTTTACTTCTGTAACTTATTTCCTAAGCCCATTTCTTCCATAAATTACTTCTACCTTTGTGGTTTTCCAAATAAATATCCTTTTATATAAAAAAGTATAGAATTCATAAAATTCATAGAATTTTTAATGACCAAAAGTAAAGGTCAATTTTATTACATGCTAATTTAAAAAATAAAATTAACATAAATAAAAAATAATTTTTATAAGCTTACTTTAAAATGTAGGCACAAATGTCCCCAACCAAGACTTCGGTATCTAGGTTACATCAAAGATTTGACTGCAAATGAAAACCAGGAAAGTAGTGATGTACTCACCACTGCTCGCCCCTCTACAGTTTCCATTACTAGAATCCATAGGAAAATCTGAAAGGTGATAGAATAAAGTAAGAATCATCACATATGCATTATTACTTTAAGAATCCTATGTAATAAAAGGCTAATATGCAAATTGTCCCCTCAGGAGTTTGATCAGAAGACTGGGAGTTCAATCAGGAGACTGGGCGTTCAATCGCTTGCTATGACATGCGCTGACCACCAGGGGGCAGCTCAGGACATGGCGGGCGACCAGCAGCGGTGGCAGGGTGCTGAGGGAGTGAGGGAAGGAGGAGGCAGTGAGGCAGGGTACCTGATCGACCCTGATTGCCAGCCAGGCCTAGGGACCCTACCAGTGTGTGAATTTTGTGCACCGGGCCTCTAGTTCCCATATAAAAATCTAATTCAGTCACAGTATGATTTGAGTAAGAATGCAGGTGTCTTAAGGAAGTAGATTCTTATTAATGCCATAAGGTTGCCAGTCTATCACTTATAGGTCAAATAAAGAGAAGACCTATTCTTTCATCTGATTGAAAGGTAATATATTTTTTATGAATGCTCATCAACTGTGCATAAAATTTCAGGAATTACTAATTTTTTTTTAGTTTCACCAAATTTGTGAATTATGAGCATCCTACATAATAAAGCTCATGCATATATTAAGCACTTGTCCAACACCTATCTCTTAATGACTAAAAGAGCCAAACACACCTCCTCGATAAATAAATGTCACACTTTAATGAATACATTTAAATTCTTAGTGCCTAAGAAGAAAAAACATTCAGAAAGCATTCTCATGCTCTTTGTTAACTATAGATTAAACAGTTCTTCAGCAGGATTACTCAAACCAGTGCAAACAGCCATGGTAATTGGAAATTACCATTTGCACTTTTCATAATCCCGAAATCCCAGAAAAATCGTAATGATAAATGACAATAACATAAAGTTATTCTGTGTCCTAATTAGGAAAGCAGCCTAATGAATAATAGAGTGTATCAACAAAGCACCATGCTGAGAGATGCTGTACCTACCTCTATATTTTTATTGAACTTCAACTTAGTACTTTTAAACAAGAGTTTTATATTTGTATCAACCACTTTATGTTAAATGAGTTTAATGCCTGTTTATCCTAATCCCATATAATAAAAGCCTAATATGCAAAACCAGCTGTTCAACCAATCAAAACATAATATGCTAATGATATGATAAGGCTACTCAACCACTAGCTATGATGTGCACTGACCACCAAGGGTAGACACTCCAACCAGTAGATTAGTTTGCTGCTAGGTTCTGGCTGATCGGGACTGAGTGAGATTGGCCATACATGCCCTGGAGCCCTCCTGCAGTCCCTCTCCAGCTGGCCAACCTCCTACATCCTTCCCCAGCCCTGATCGTGCACAAATGGGGTTCCTCGGCCTGGCCTGCACACTCTCGCAATCCAGGACCCCTTGAGGGATGTCAGAGAGCCAGTTTCGGCCCGATCCCGCAGGGCAGGCAAAGGGATTCCACTGGTGCACAAATGCACCAGGCCTCTAGCCTATATAATAAAAGCCTAAGTGACCATTATGGCAGAACGAGCAGAACAACCAGACAGTATGATGTGCACTGACCACCAGGAGGCAGACACTCAATGCAGGAGCTGCCCCCTGGTGGTCAGTGTGCTCCCACAGCGGGAGTGCCAACTCAGAAGCCAGGCTGATGGCTAGTGAGCGCAGGTGCCACAGCAGGAGCCTCTCCGGTCTCCACAGAAGGAGCAATGGGCTGTGATGAGCATGAGCAGCGCCCAGCCCCAATTCGGGATCCCTGGCCACCCACCACTTGGCACACTGCTACATCCCCCAAGGAGTCCCAGACTGCGAAAGGGCACAGGCCGGGCTGAGGGACAACCCCCATCTCGGCGCATGAATTTCTACTGAGCCTCTAGTAGAAAATAATGTTCTTTATCTGTCTTTTCTTCATAGGTCATATTGTGAATATGTTAAACAAGGAGGGGTTAATACCAACTTAGGTTAAAAGCACCAAAAATTACAATTAATGAGTTATATATTATTAATTTAATGCTTTTTATTCTATTCAATGACTTCATTCACAATAAAAGTATCCAAGGAATATGCCAGTGGTTTTCCCATTCCTGAATAAGTCCAGTAATAATGTGATGATATGCAGGTAATTTATATGATCTCTCTGTAAATAAAGAAATCCTGTTAATCTACATTTTAAATAATTGTTTAATGTTAAAAGGTTGAAATAAAAATGAAAAATAAAGCTCTTCTCTTGGAAAAGAAAACCCCTTGGACACAGCTGAATCTAGGAAAGTGGTTTTCTTCTTTCATTCTTATTCACAGAAAAATATTTCTATACTTTTAAGAGTGTTTAAATGTCAATTGTTAGAACAACAAAAAGAGAAAAATAGTGTTCTAATCATAAATAACTCAAAATTGTTTTCAGAAACTTAAAAATTCTAACAAAATCATCCTCAATTAAAATGGTAGATATTATTGGTTGGTTTATGCCCCAGTGTTTCTAGTAGGGGTCATAGAGATTTCCAGAATAGTTCTCATGGAGCCAGGGAAGGTAGGGAGATTTTGCTAGGTAGAGAATAGCATGTGGAAAAGTTTGGGGGTCAAAAGCCACAGTACACAGCCAAGGAACCTGCAACGTTTCCAGCATGGCTCAAACAGTGGTGTAAGCTACAAGAAATGAAACTGGAGCGATAAGAAGGGATGAACTCCTGAAGCTAGAGGCATGTCACCAACATTTTAAGCAACAGCTTTGCATTTCGGAAAGATCTCCCTGTTGGAATACGGAGGGACAATACTAGAGGTCAGTGAATCAGCTTTCATTCAATGGCCATAATCCATGGGACAAACACTGAGGTTCAAACTGAGAAAGTAGCACTGGAGAAAGGGGTGGCAATTGGATTTCGCGTCAATTCAGAGCACTTGATACCCATTGAAAATCAGGCATGAGGAAGAGGGTGGAAGCAAGACTGACTCTCAGGCCTCGAGTTGGAGGGTGGCAGTGCCTCATAACAATACAGAAAATACTATAAAAGAAGAGCCGGTGAGGGCAAGGCAATGACGAGTTTTCTCCGGATCATGCGGAGACCGACAGGCTAAGGATGAGAGGTGAACATCTGGAATGTACGTTCTCCGATATCTCAGAAGAAGTGGTTTTATCTTTTGAAACCCCTTATCCAGGGTTGTTTTTTATTCTCTTCAACCATACAGACAGTCCCCAACTTGCAATGGTGAAACCTTACAGCGATGTGAAAATATTACACATCCAGTAAAAACTATACTACAAAGTGTGAGTTCTGGTCTTTTCCAGGCCAGCAATAGGCACTATGATACCCTCTTGTGATGTAGCAGCAGCAACCAGCCACAGCGCCCAGTCAGGGGGCGATGAGGGTAAACAACAAACTCCACAGTGTACTGCGCTGCCAGCATTTTCTGGACAGCCTGTGCTGAGCACGTTGGCGGTAGGCTAGCCCTGGCTACGATGTTCATTATGTTAAATATATTAAGTGAATGTGTGACTTACAACATTTCCAACTTAGTGCGGTGTTATCATCACCCCACTGTAAGCTGATGAGCATCTCCATATAAATGGGCTTTCACCATGATAAAAAACAACGCTTTAACTGCAATCTGATGGTCAAAAAAAAAAAAGACATTCTCTCTAAAATGAGGAGTCACTTCTTTCTTTAGACAGAGGAAGTATAATATAGAATGGGTTCTGGTTTGAATCTTCTTTCTTATAATAGCTTTAAGAATCTGGATACATCACTTAACTTCTCTATTTGCTTCAGCTTTCTTTTCAGAAAAAATGGATGTAAGAGCACCTCCCATGTCGCGATCACATAATGAAATACATTAATATGCATACACACTGAAAACAGCACCTAAAACGTGTGTGGTGTAATTAGTTCTTCTTTTGTTGCTGCCAATGATCCCTCTCCAGAGAATGATACATCATTTCCCTAATCACGTTGTTGTTGTTAAATGTTTATACTGTGCTTTACCATTTATCAGTCACATGAATATTTCTTTTGTTCTTCACGAACCCCAATGTCAAATGACTTGCTTAAAATAAGATATTAATGGCAAATCTGGAATTCCAACTAACGGCCTATAACTCGAGAGCTCTGATTTTTCTTCAAATTGAGGAAAATAGTCAGCTCTTAATTATTCTAAAGTGTATATATATATATATATATATATATATATGGTGACTCTTTATCTCCTCTTCTTACACATCTAGTAAAAAGAGAATGGCCAAATATAACATAGTCAATTTTGCTGTTTATAGCCACAACTATTTGGAAGTTTGTCGGGAACAAAATAAAAGATTTGGGGACCACTGATAATTGGGTTAACTGTAAGTTAAATAACACCAAGATATTCTTCCCTACCCCGTTCAGAGTGCCTGTCATGATTTTACAGGATGAAGGATTCTTAAAATCGTGTGTTCTCTCCAATTTTAATCTAAAATTTCCATTTCTCCTTACCAATCCATTTTCCTCCTATCACACTAAATAAGTCTTCCTTCTGAGTGTCTGGCCCCTCAAATATTTGTAGACCAAGGCTGAAGAAAAGGCTGCCTGTTCCTCAGAGAGTGGAGAAATGATTAAACAGCAGTTCATGCATGTGAAAGTTGGCCCAGCTCTGCCAGGCGAGACCGGGCCGGGAGAAATGTGTTGAGCAAGAGCTGGGGTGACAAGTTAACACCACTACGGAGAGCAGCAGTGACTGAGGAGTGATTATAAGGCCCTTGGCATGGCACGCCATGGGTGCTGTATAAATAGCTGTTAAATATCATACCGTAAATTTTCTTAAATACATGCGTGCTCTGCTTCTGATAAACCATTGGTAACGAACAAACAGCCATCAGACTCATTCTCTTTTCCTGTTGCTCCCAAAGGAATGGGTTCTGGGGCCTGAGGTCCAGGCGGATGTGTATAAAATGAAGTATCAGGGAGCTCATTATGTTCAGAAGAAGGTGTGCTTCCCCCGTTAGGTCCCACTGCGAAGCTTGTTCTCCAGAGCTGAACTGACCAAAGCTCTAGGGTGCATCTGCAGTGACCAGCACACCGTTTCAAAAAACAAATGAACACTCACACAAAAAATAACGGTCTTCTACAACAATGGTGATCAGAGTAACACAGCGACAGCAGCAGCAACAACTTGTTAAGAGCCATGAACCAGGTGGCACGTCTGCTGTTTCATTTTCACTTGCCTGGAGGAGGCAGACAGCATTGCCCCTCGGATACAGGTCAAGAAAACTGAACCAGAGAGGTCATATAATTCCCTTCTGATAACAGTTGACATGAAGCAGAATCAAGATTCAACACTTGGTCTGTCCATAACCTTTACTCACCATCCAGTATGAACTAGCCGGCTGAATGACTAACTTGAACTGATAAAATTCTCAGATAAAGCATGTAGCCATAACCATACAGTAAATGTAAAATGTGGAAAACGAGGAAGTTTAATGTGAATTTATTACGGTATGGTATTTTTTATAAATGCATGTTTTGCCCTTAGTATTTCAAAAGCAACAAGCAGTTTGAAGCCATATTCCACTTCAGGAAGACTTTGCTTTGTAAAATGTTCTCAACTTGTTTGCGGAGTCATTCTGTACGTACTATGGAGAAAACAGATCTACGTGAACGGTGGGATTTGAAAAATCTTCTTGGCATTGAAGGAATGCGAAAGGTGGTCCCGTTTTTATTCAGGAAGACCTTATTTTTATAGTCAGCTGGGTTCTGGTCAGAAGACATAAGGACTCTGTTTATACCTGGAGGAAGGGGGGAAGAGGGAGAAACCCAGCTTCGTGAACTATCATATCCTCCTGAACCAGGAGTATATTTGCATCGTAAATAAAACTGGCCACATGTGGTAGCTCCTAAGTAATTCCAGGTGCCGACAGTTTGACCCGGGACAGGGAATGTACTTTTCAGCAAACTGGCCTTGGAAGCCCAGGGGGCCCTTCAGGCTAGAATCCACCCCTCCATGCCTCATTCCCACTCCCCTTCAGCTCCCTCCTGCCACAACAGCCTGATTCACACTGCAGGTAAAGGCAGGGGGGAAGGGAGAGCTTTACTAAAATATGGTTCCAACTGCCACCTACCCCTCCGTATTCTCCTAGCAAGGACTACGTCAGCAAAGCAGATATAGTGGCATTTTAAGGTAGCTCAGAAGTCAGGTTACAAATAGTTTCCATGCATGTCCTATTTATTTGAGAGTTCCAATGAGGCAACTGTTCTGAGTTTGGTCCATAATGATAGGTAACTCGGGGACACTAATGGAAACTGCTTCCCATCAATATTGACGATGGCTTTAGGAGCCATTAACCTGGCCAAACCTCTCTGTTTGAGGGCCATCTCTGAGAGGCTTCAGGGCAAGTCTTCTCCTTTAAGGGGGAGGACTGCATTTCACAGATCCATGGGCACCTCACTCCTAGCCCCTGGCCTGAGAGGAGATCAGCATTTAATGGATTCTAAGTACCTGGCAGCCCAGGGCAGCAGCTCACCCAGCTCTCCCAGAGTCTGTACCGCCTGTGACAGTACTGAGTGAGCGCAAAGCCTCCAGAGTGCGCTTTTAGCCCCAAGATTAACTACAAATACATTTCTTTCTGATTATTGTATACAAGCAGTTCCTGGTTCTTGATCAAAGTCAAGAAAACAATAGGTATATTAAGAGTGACAGCCGAAACCAGTTTGGCTCAGTGGATAGAGCGTCAGACTGCGGACTGAAAGGTCCTGGGTTCGATTCCGGTCAAGGGCATGTACCTTGGTTGCGGGCACATCCCCAGTCAGAGGTGTGCAGGAGACAGCTGATCGATGTTTCTCTCTCATCGATGTTTCTGACTCTCTATCCCTCTCCCTTCCTCTCTGTAAAAAATCAATAAAATATATATATTAAAAAAAAAAGAGTGATACAGTAAGTGAAGTGACCATCAAAAGCTCTTGAAATCTTTCTATTCAGTTTTGGTTTTGTGGCTATTCATACAAATACTTTCCCCCTCCCCACTCACTTTATATTGAACGGGTAATGTGCACAAATGGCAAATTTTTTTTCAAATCAGTTATCTGACACCCAGGAACTATTACCTAGAAATGGACGGAGGACCTGAGCTTAGGCCAGTGGCCGGCAAACTCATTAGTCAACAGAGCCGCATGTGGCTCGAGAGCCACGGTTTGCCGACCACTGGCTTAGGCTGAGCACATTGAGAGGCAAAAGAAAAACTTTATGCCCAAGAGAAGAACAGGAAAGGAGGCAATCAAGTCTTCACATCCAAGAACAGAGCTGATCCGGGAAGGATTTGAAAGACCACCAATCATAAAAGATTGGGTTTATTTTTTAAAGGCTACGAAGGGTGACATTTAAGTTTGGGTTAACTGGCAGGCGTGATACCGAGTTAGCGTTAAATGAACCATAAGGAACGACGTTTAGTTGGGGTCTTAAGAGTTATGACTGTCATACTTGAGGCCAAACACCAGTGAGAAAACAACTTGTGGTTGATTCTATTAAATGTAGAACAGCAATAAAGTTTTGCGGTAGGGAAGGATTGAAATGCATGTGTGGCTGCTGTACACTCAGAGAAAGAACATGAAATGAGGTACGAAAGACAAATTATTTGCAGAACATAAGAGGTGGGATAAGAGGTGAGATTAAAAATAACATTACATGAGTGTGTGATGATAACACGCCTTAAATATAACTCCTTTTACCCATATGTCATTTACAGAAGGACTGGGAGGCAGAGGGGAATGTGGAAGGCGCCCAGCAATGTCACTCGGCCAGCTCTGTGACGGGAGCCAGTCACAGGAGCTAGTCAGCAGCGCCTAGCCAGGTCTCACAGCTGTTTCAGTCTGGAGTGGGAGAACAATCTCTCTCATTGGAAGGCGGGGGAAATGTAAGGTGAAGGTAATCGCTCAAATTGGAATTTTGAGCAAACACAGACCCCTAACATCTGCGGGACAGAGAAAGGCCACTGACATGATCTGGGCATGGCCAATGAGTAGAAGAAAATGGGGCTTCAGTGTTCTGTTTTCACCATACAATGTTGACAAGCATCTCTAAAACCTTACAGATGGGGGGGGGAGGGGGGATGGATGACTGAGAAAGCAAGAGAACCGGGCAAGAAAGCTCGGTGACTGTAAACAGATGAACCTTTTTAAAAAGCATCGCTATGCAAGACCTGGTTACTACTTCCCCGTGCAAAGAGTGGGAAGGGAAGGGTCCGTCGTGAGAAGAAGTGAGATGGGAGTGGGGTAAACCATTCATGTGTTCTGGAGAAACACATGGTCTGTCGGGAGACAGTGCGTCCGCGGGGAAGGGTGCTGAGGGGAAAGACCGGGGGATTAAGAGAAGTGATGGGAAGAGGAGAGACAGGATTGGAGAGCAAAGGGCTCCGCGGAGCTGGCTGGCCGCGCCCGGACTCACCCGCGCCGTCGGCCGTGACGATGGCCTCGGGAGAGATGCACACGCCGCGGTCGTACACGGGCAGCTCCTCGCACGCCAGGCTCTCGGGCCACGCGTGGCGGTACTTGATGAGGATGGGCTCGCAGCCCTGCCGCGCCCGCTCGCACACAGACTTGCAGGGCTTGATGGGCTCGTGCTGGAAGTCAATGGTGCAGATGGGCGCGTACATGGCGCAGAGGAAGAAGAGCAGGTCGGGGCTGCAGTGCGTGCCCAGCAGCCCCTCGAACTGCTCGATGGCCAGGATGGCGTTGGCCTGGGTGCTGTGGTGCAGGTGGTTGGGCATCTTCGTCATGTTCCAGGGCAGGGACTTGCACAGGGGGATGCGGACCGGCTCGCAGGCGGCCGCGCGGGCCCCGGGCGCGCGGAGCAGGCAGAGCGCGGCCAGGGCCAGCAGCCCGGCCCGCAGCGGCAGCCTCCCTCCCGGGCGGCCGCGGACCATGATCCCGGCGGGACGGGCCAGGGAGCGGCTAGCTGCGCCGAGCACGCCGAGCGAGAGGCCGGCTCCGCCGTCTCCTCCTCCCCCTCCCGCTCCCGCTCCCCCTGGAACTGGACACGACGATCTGGGAGCCTCTCCTCCCCCGGCGGACCGCGCAGCTTCCTAGGATCAAATTCCCCCAATGGGGTCCCACGAGCTCCAGCCGCCGCCGCCGCCGCCCCGGCCGGCCGCTCCCGCCGCTCCGAGCGGCTGCCCTTCCCGTCGTCTAAGCCTCGTGCAGCAGCAGCAGCGCCTATTTATCTCCCGCCCCCCCCCCCC
>JAAGEH010000393.1:6345509-6381451 GCA_011751065.1 Lasiurus cinereus | reverse complement strand
GGAGCCTCGACGGGAGGGAGGCCTGCGCCCGGGCGCCGCGCTCTCCGCTCTCCCACCTCCAGGCCAGGGGCAGGCAGCTCCGCCCCCGGTGCAGACCCAGCCCTCCGACGCCTGCCCCCCGCCCCAGGAGCGGAGAGAAAGCAGGGCGGTGGGCTGGAGGCGGAGGGGAGGGGGGGCCTGGAGCGGTGAGGACGCGATAAACCCAGACAGCAGCTCTGTCTGGCTGGAGACCCGCACGCCTGC
Organism: Lasiurus cinereus; assembly: GCA_011751065.1. NCBI lineage: Eukaryota > Metazoa > Chordata > Mammalia > Chiroptera > Vespertilionidae > Lasiurus > Lasiurus cinereus. The sequence goes on along the minus strand of JAAGEH010000393.1, from coordinate 6,381,208 downwards.
CCCGCCCCCCACTCGGCGGAGCCCCCCGGGCTGGCTGCAGAGAGAGAGCCCGCAGCCCCTTCCTGAAGAGCCACCCCGATTTCCAGCCGAGGAGTCTCCCCCAGTTCCTCACTTGGAAACCCACCTGGCCCCAGTCTCCCTGGTAACGGAAGCCGCAGCTTTATCCGTGGGAGCACCCCCGTTCTGCAGAAAGTCAGACAGGAAGGGGAAGGACTGAAGCAATCCCACTTTAAAGGTCCGAGTCGCAGGAAACATGGACCCTCGTGGCCATGGTGGAGCCGCGACCAGAGCTCCTGACGACAGCGCTCTGCACTTTAATTAGGTGGAAGGAAATTGCCTTTCGTTAAAAAAAAAAGAAGAAAGAAAAAGATGAAGAAGAAGAAATGCTGAAAGCAATTGCAAATAGGCCTCCAGAAGCAAAAGAATTTTTTTTTCATTTTTCTTCCTTTGCCCTGCAGACAAAACCTTTGAGAGGTGTGTGTGTGTGTGTGTGTGTGTGTGTGTGTGTGTGTGTGTTTAATCTTAAGAAGGAAAACTAATTGCTTTGAAGCACTTGAACATAACATGGCACTTAATATTTAACTCTCCCCACCAACAATTTCACCTAACACTTGAGGGGAATGAGTAGGGAAATTACACCACAAATAATACGGATGATGATGACAACAATAAAATCCTTCCCATCCAAATGAGCTCAGTCTAAGAGAAGAAAATAGAAAACAGATCCCCTCCGGGTCCGCTCCTGCCACTAATGAGCCACCTCCCCCACCCGCTTCCAAGGCGTGTTGTAAATGGAATGACCTGCAGAGGCCCGCGCACCCTGCCCTTTCAGTGGGAAATCACGGAGCCAAAGGATTGCAGGCTGTCAGAAAACACAGCCCTCATTGAGAGGAGAAGGAAACAAAGCCTAAAACAAAACAGGAAGTCACCTTTGCTCCACATCATTGAAATATTTCACTGCTTAAATCCATCCTTTCTCAGCCGATAATAAGCAGAAAAAGGATGCCCCCACTTTAGAGCACACAGTGAGATGCCGGTTGCCATTCTCCAGCCCTGACTTGACTGCACTTATGAAACCTCGTTGCTAACTTGAGATTATGAGATTTTATCTCTAAAATGACAATAATCAGCAATGGGTGCCTGCAGTAACTTTTTTTCAGAAGGAAGTTTGTTCCACTTGGGGGGATAAAAACAAAACAGATGGTAGGCAGGGAGTCAATTATAATACAAACTTTTCCTGATCTACAATATATTGTCATTTTAAAAAAGTAAAGTCAAAAGTTATTTAGCAAGTAAAACTGAGGTGGGAAAACATTAAAACACAATATTCAAGCATTTGGGGTCTATTTCATATTAAGGAAATGTAGGTGGGATTTTTCAATAAATTAGAAGAAAGAAGTGAGGGATAGGTATAATAGATTCTTTGCTAAAACATTTTCCTGCTATCTTAAATCTTAATAGTGGAGGAAGAAATGTAGATACGAAGACCATTGTCTTAATGGTTCTCCAAACTATCTACAATAAAGTTTGTTTTTCTTCTCCTTTTACAAAAGTCAGTTATTCCCTTTGTAAAACATATTCCCTCACAACTTTTCTGTAATCCAAAACTGACTTTATCAAAACTCAAAATAAGTTCCAGTGCCCCCCAGGGGTCTTTTTGGCCATTTTTCTAGCTAGTGTCTCTTGAACATTGTTCATTTTTGCAAACTATTCTTTAGCACGTGGCAATTTATTGCTTCAGAAAAAAAATTTTTCATTAATCAACTGGGTGTGCGCTGCCTTCCTTAAGAGCATGTATGACTTCTGAAAGAAGAGAACTGGGCCTTCTATTTCTTTTGAAATAGGCATTTGAGAAATGTTGGCTGGTGGCATTTAAAATGCAGTATGTTAAGTATTAAGTATGCATGTCTTAGAGATGTAAAATCTAATTGTGATAGTTAAGTTTGAAAAATAACCGGTTTGGTCCTGGCTGGTTGGGGCTCAGTGGTTAGAGTGTCAGCCTGTGCACTGGAGGGTCTCAGATTCTATTCCCAGTCAAGGGCTGTACCCGGGTTGCAGGTTTGAACTCCTCTCCTGATCTGGGCGAGTGCGGGATTTGTAGGGAAGTTACACCACAAATAATAAGGATGATGATGACAACAATAAAATCCTTCCCATCCAAATGAGCTCAGTCTGGAGAAGATCGTTGTATCTCTCTAAAAATCAATGAAAAATATATCTTAACTCCTTGGGTGAGGATTTAAAAAAAAAAAAGCTGTATGATCGTGAAGGAAACACAAATTAGACATGTCAAAATGAGCGCCTTCAAACAAGCCCACATTTAGAGAAAACTAAGGGAAGGGTGAAGCCTGGTGCTTCCGAGGAAATGGGTCCCAGGGGACTTGAGTCTCTGGTGTTCCAGTTTATACAGCTTGGTTTGCCTGGCAGAACACCCATCTTGCACATGGGTTAAATGGAAGATAGCTGGTTGCTTTAGTATCGCCCCAGATCTGGTCAAGAAATTCCAAAGTACACAATCAACAGACAACACACAAAGGGCTTGGAGGACTGGCGTTTTTAAATGAGGTTCGGGTGGGCATAACTACAGTGGTCATTTAGAACTCATTTTTTTAGAACTAAGAATGAAAAACCAATGAGTTTTATGCAGTGGATTTTACATTTGAGAAGGTTGTCAAGGTGGCAAATGCAAATTATTAATGTAACAAATAATTTATGGAAACTAGATCCCAGGACCTCAGACGGTTCTCCCAGGCACATGCAGAGGGCCTCTTTCCAGGTCACGTCAGCAGAGGAGAAGAGCTATGGCCCAGCACCCGCTGAGCAGCTACTTGGGGACTATGGATCAATGCCGGGCTCCACGGCTGCCTAGGAAATGTGCGCAGACCCAGTCATCACTGACCAGTCTTCTTCGACTGTATCGTAGCACCATGGTCAGAGGCCGTTGATGTAACTTCCTAACAGAAGTTCCTGTAGCAATATCAAATCAGTCAGAAGGACTGTGGCCAGTGCCATTCTGTACCAACTGAGGATCAGCCATAGGTACCCAGGGAGCAAGGGCACTGGTGTTTATCGAGTAGCTGCTATCTGCGAGGCACATAAACGGCACTATGCTTTGCCGGAGGTATTAGTTCCAAAGATGAAGAAACTAAGTGGAATGAAAAGCCCAGAGGGATGAACTCATTCCCCAAAGCTCTCACAGCTAGCTTTAGGCCTGTCAGAAGCAGGACTTGAAAATCGGTCTTTTCACAGTTCCGACAAACAATGCTTCCTGGGCAGAAAGGGAGCTGGGAACAGAAAGAACCTAGGCTTTCTATGAGCCGTGGTCTCAGCCTGAACCCCAACCACACTGATGGTCGGGGACTGGCCTGCCTGCCCAGGAATAGGATGCAAAACCTTGCACTCCACATGGGGAGGCCTTCCTGCTTCATGGCCTTCATCTAAGCCAGTGGTTCTCAACCTTTCTAACACCACGACCCTTTAACACAGTTCCTCATGTTGTGGTGATCCTCAACCATAAAATTATTTTCGTTGCTACTTCCTAACTGTAATTTTGCTACTGTTGTGAATCGTAATGTAAATATCTGTGTTTACCGATGGTCTTAGGTGACCCTCGGTTGAGAATTGCTGCTGTAGAGCCTAAGACTATCGGAAAACACAGATACAGTATTTACATTACTACTCATTAACAGTAGCAAAATTACAGTTAGGAAGTAGTAACGAAAATAATTTTATGGTTGGGGGTCACCACCAGATGAGGAACTGTATTAAAGGGTCAGGGCATTAGAAAGGTTGAGAACCACTGATCTAATGTATCATGTAGGCCTAGCAATTCTTCAAATTTCACTTTAAGGACATCTTACCTTTCTAGTCTCCAGGCAATCCAATAAAAGCCTCCCAGCTGTTAGCTACATCCACCTTAGGGCAGTGACTCTCCAACTGTAGAGTGCAACAGAACCCTTTGCAGGACTTCTGAAAACACAGGTGCCTGGGCCCCATCCAGTTCCTGGGACAGTGGGTCTGGGTGGGGGCCTGAGAAGCTACATTTCTAATAAGTTCCTACATGATGCTAATATAGCTGTTCAGGGACAACACATTGACATTCACCTTTTCCAACTAGATATTAAGCCCTGAATTATCCTTAGTAAACTTTTAATGTGCTATAAAGATTTCATGATTTTATATCCTATTTCTCTCTTTCTACAAGGAATTTAGGAACAAAATTGTGATAAAGCAGCCTAATAGCTAAATGACACTCTGAATGGGGTCGGGGGAGAAGGGAAAGAGAGGGAGAGCAGATGCGTCTCTTAGTTACTCAGAGGCCATCCTCAGAGCCCCAGTGAGACTTGACAATGAAATCAGCTGTCTCCTTGGCCCCAATATACTTTCCTAAATGAAAATAGCAACACTCCAACCTCATTGCAACAAAAGTACAATAGATCTACCATCAAAGAAGTTCCAGAAAGAAGCATAGCATCTTAGTCATGGAATGACCCTTAGCAATCTAGCCCACCCACCTGTTCCCTGACCCTAACCTACCACCCTCCATATTTTAATTTGAAAAGAAAACTCAGAGATAAAGTTACTTATGCAAAGTCATGAGTCCATTAATGCCAGTCGACGGTGCCCAGTTCAATGTCTTTCTATTTATACCATCCTTCTTCTCTGTTGGAAGTGTGTGGTCTTCTTGGATTTGGAAACACCAAGTACCTCTATATAATGTATATTATAATTAAACATAATGGCATTCAGTTTACACAATCCCTTAAAATCATCCAAATGTTCCAAACAGCCCGAAAAGACTTAGAATTCTGGAAGGGGAGTTGTGAGACACATCCAGGAAGAACCCACACTCTATCTTCCCCTATGTCTCACTGAAACCCAGCAGATAGTGAATTTTTTCCTAATCTCTCTTTGACAAGATTCCATTACAGATGTTTTCTAGAATACCCTTTCTACCACTGTACTCTAGGCTAGACCTACATGTTTTGCTACATCATTCATCTTACCAGATCTTTGAAAGACTTATTTTATTTCTCAGTTCCCCCTCCTACAGTGACAAAGGAGAAATCAAGAAACACACAGGTCAATCCAACTTCGGCTTTAGGCCTACATTATAATATAAATGACTGAGCAACTGACTTTTACCATCAAGGCCAAATGAGAAAATGGTCTTAAGATGATCCCCACAAGATTAGAAATCCTGTTGTGGTTTTCTAAAGAGTCAGGAAGAAGCAACAATCATCTTGATTTGTTATTGTGAATCGTGCATCTCATGTTTAACCTGGAAAATGAATCAGTCTCTTCCATGGATGTATTAATAATGAGAACATGAATCTGCCAACTTGGCCACTATATCAATTACTAAAGCCAACAAATGTTTTTAAATCAAAACTTTTCCCTCAGTTTCAAAGAATAAATGCTCACCAGAAGCTCAGAGATAGCTACTGAAAGATTTTTAGGATCAAAGTGAGAGACTTCAAAATAAATTACCCAATGTAAAGGGCCTAATTCTCAACAGGGATTCTTCTAGTGCTAACAGGACCTTCCTTGGGCCTAAGTGTATTACCCCTAAAACACCAATTAACTAATTTCCCACATGTGGGAATCCTGACATGTTGACCTTGTTAACCAAAGAACATTAATCATCCTGTGCGATTTTCCCCAAAGATCCTTTCTAATTGAGGCCCTTGACCCTCCAGATGTCTCACTCTCCCATCACTGGTTAATAACTCCACCTCTGGCTAAAACTCTTTCAATCTTTCTCTCCATCCTCCCATCATACAGAACTGGATCATTACAGTGTAACTTGGGCCAAAATTGTGGAAGCCACTCACTGCTAACAAACTACCCCTCCTACCAGTCTCCACATGTTGTTTGTTTTTATATCCTTAGTTCTAGGACTTCTGTTCAGCTAGTCTTCAGATGGTTCTCCAGGTTGATTGTTCTGTAATTTAGTTGTAATTTTTTAAAAAATTATTATTTTTTGTTGATTTTAGTGAGGAAGGGAGAGGGGTAGAGAGAGATAGAAACATCTATACTAATAAAAGGGTAATATGCTAATTAGACTGGGTCGACTGGACATCTGACTTCCTTCCAGACAAAGCCACAGTGGCAGGGGCCAAGGCAGAGGTTGTTATGGATGATCAGGCCATCAGGGAAGCAGTTAAGAGGTGACCAGACAGGCAGTAGACATTCCCTAAGGGGTCCCAGATTGGAGAGTTTGCAGGCTGGCTAAGGAGCCCCCCATCCCTATGCATGAATTTCATTCACCAGGCCTCTAGTCAATGATGAGAGAAAATCATTGATTAACTGCCTCCTGCACACCCCCTACTGGAGATCAAGCCTGAAATCCAGGCATCTGCCCTTTACTGGAATCGAACCTGGGATGTTCAGTCCACAGCCCAACACTCTATCCACAGAGCCAAACTGGCTAGGGCTTAGTTGTAATTTTGATGTAATTATGGGAGGTGGTAAGCACGTTTTCCTACTCTCCCACTTTCACTGGAACTCCTTGAGCTGATAAGATATATGACTTGATAGGACTTTGCACGTAGGTATTCCAGGAAACCACTCCCTCCACTCTAGTTAATTGTGCAAGGTAGCATGGTACGTGGGAAAGATTCCCAGAAAGAGAATTAGGGGAAAATGTGATATGGAGTGACAGCACTGTTATTCCATCTGAGGTGGCAAAGAAAATGGGAACAAAAAGTTGTCATCCTTTCTCTATCTGATAAAGATAAAAACCTGGCCACTAGGAAAATCACCACCATAAATATCAACTAAGGCTACCCAGATACTTTCTAAGTACAAAATTTCTATAAATCCTTCACCAAGTTCAGATTTTGACTTTCCACTAGTAATTGCCAAACAAAAACAATTTTAATTTTTGGATATTTTTCAAGTGTAAGTACTAGCACTCTATTTCTTAGATTTTTCTATCTTGGCAATTTTGAAACTAAATTGATTTTAAACTGTAAACAAAACATAAACTGCTTTGAGTGAAAACAGATTATAGGGATTTAAGAGGGCCTTGGAATGGTGGAGCCCAGTTATACTTTTCTATAAACAATATAAATGTTTTAATGTTCTGACAATGATGATGGTGGTGGTGATGAACACAATGACAACACAGCTATTAAGTTCTAGAATACTATGTCGAATAGGACCAAACTAGACAGGATGAAACTTCTTTGTGGAAGGCGTAGAATATAATCTCTGAAGAAAGGTTAAAAGAATGTTGTTATCCTGGGAAAGGTAATTCATCTACTCATTAACTGAACACTTATTACCGTTTAGGTTGTGGAGATAACACAATAAACAAAGTCTGGACCATCATAAAACTTACATTCTAATATGTTTTTTCTACAAAATGGCAAGAGCTGTATAATGGTCAATCCAATATCTTAACTGAGGAAAGACTAAGTTGCAGCATTATAGTATAGGAAAGAAGATTCACCCCAGATCTGAAGGATGTCCTAGGTAAAGGTTGTTAAATTCTTGAAACTAATCCCTTAAAAATTGTTACTGTAGAAAAAGAAAACACCTTTCACCTCAAAGAATTTAGGTGACACCACCCTGCAAGCCAGGCCACAGATATCACTGTTTTCTTCAGAAAAGCCCTCATCTTAGTGTAGAAGGAGGCTCCCCCGGAAAGAGGGATTGTGGGGAGGGAAGCTTTAAAAGAACTGGCATGTGGATAATGATTAAATTGGCATTTTTGATGTATCAAGACTTTTTAAAATACTGCTCACATTTCACTGACATATTTTCATGTTGGTATATATTTTTTTAGTCACTTTCATATAATAAGAGCCTAAGGGTATATATTTGCAATGAATATTTGTCCCACAGGTGACATACTTAATGTTTCATTTCACCAAATTATAGGTTCATGTTTTCCTTTTATTTTTGTTTCTTATCCCACATCATTCATGGACATGCTTTTTTTTTTTTTTTTGCAGAAAATTGCATTTTCTCTTCTAGATACACTAGTAACAATTTTAGCCCTAAGTATCTGGAAGACCATAATTGCCAGCTTTGCACAGGCCTCAAGGAACGCTTGGTCACTCAGTAGCACATCAACTCAGTGGGTGCTGCCTAGTGTTAAAAATATATCTTAAGGTGAAAGGTGAGGTGGGAAGCTTTGTAATGCTTCACATCTGTTATGCATTTGGTTTTAGAGTTTAGTTTTTCTCTAAAGAATGGTCAAGCCAACAACAGTATTTAAGAAGAACCAACTAGAAAACCATAAAAGTATAACACTCAATTCCTATAAGACTTTGACAGAGGAACCAAAGACAATCAAGAAATTACTTGGCATAGAAAAGAGGTCAATTACATTTAGAAAACAAACCTTAGCCAAACCAGTCAGTCAATTGCTTCTCTCCAGCTGTTGCTGCCTTTATGAAAATGCAGATTTCTAGGTTCTGTTTATGAATAAACGTATTCTGTATTTTTAACAAATGTAATGTTCCTTAGGTATTCACACATTCCATATTTCCAACCTAAGTACATATGTACTTTTTCTTTCCTGACTATAGAGAATTCAGATTTGTGCCATTCAATTTTTTTTTTCATTCCTGCTTTTTGAATGTGTATAATGAATATTACTATTCTATCTCTAAGGCTACTATATATGATTAAAGCAAATTATTAGAAGAAAATGGAGAAAAAAATGTTTGTGGGCTGCCAAGCATGAGGCTCCCCTCCCCTTTCACCTCGGGTAGGGAGCGAGAACAAAGGAAAGAACAAAAAATGAAAAAAGATGCAGCAAAAACAGGTTGGAAGGATGACACGGATGAACTTAACACCAGCGGGAAAGAAGAAGGTATTTCCCCAGAGAGAAGGAAACGTCCACTCTTCTCCCCAGAACTAAGAACAGGGGAGGACCTGCGTGAAGAAACAATTTTTCTGACCTGTGAATTTGAACAAAGAAAGCTTCTGAGCTTTTCTCTCTCCTCTGAAGCTCTTCAAGCCTACTTCTGTGCCCAGGCGGTCACATCCAGGGGTGGCTCTGCCGTGCAGGCGAAGCCTGTACTGGTCCATTACCTGCCACTAGGTTCTTATTAATCCTGGGGTCAATAAGATATGTTTACCCTATATCTTAAACCACATTCTTCAATCAGCTTTGTTAGTAATAAATCATCAGCGTGTCTGTTATAACTTATTTTCCAATTGGTTCCTGGTTTGGATTGGTAAGAGAGGGGTCTGTTTACCGGGGCTTCAACTAGTTTTCTCATATGTGCCATGACCCTCCAACCAAATGTCCTTTTTTTCTTGCCTGTTCTTTGCCTATCTGCAAACAAAAATGCCCTGGAGAATTAAGTGCTACAAAATATAAGATGGAACAGATGCGATGCTGAATAATCTTTTCTGCCCCCAGAAAACCCCAGACTGAAAGGTTCTTTTGAAATATGGTATGTTTTCACAAGACCAAAATCGTGTTACACTTTTTTTTTATAATGAGTACTATTTGGGAATCTGATCTGTACTGTGACTGCAGCCACACAGTTGTTAAGATTCTAAAGCACAATCCCTGAAAACCACTGAGCTTCTGTGTGAGTCTGCTGGTAATTCACCATGTATCCTACCACGTTTATCATTTACTGTCACTGAGACTCCTGCTGTTGGATTTGCAGCTCCCCACTGATTAAAAGTAATGAATTCTGAGCATGCTCACGTGGGTCTGTAAACCAACACTCAAGTCAAGATATAAATATGGTCCCCATGATGTAGGATGGTTACAAAATATGGATGCCTTAGGGGTAAAAATTCCTATACATTTCTATTACCAATTAATTTATAAATTGATTCTAAAATCTACATCTGGGGAATCCTTAACTGATCTCTCCCGATTTCTCCTTTTTTTTTTTTTTAATGTTCACACACAGATAACAATAGCTTGTAATTCCAAGGGAATTAGCACTAAGGCATTTTAAAATCCTTTATTGTTTGGAAGGATTATTTGATTTTCTAATTATTAACATGAGACTGTGGTAGGTTAAATGTGTCCTTCAAAGTGTCTAAGATAACCACCACAAAAAGAGCGTATAACTTTCAAACCAATAAAGGGAGAAATATAAGAGGAGCAGAGAAGACAATAAAACTAAAAACTTCAAAATGTATCTCTGTAGTTGAGAGCAGACATGGTCTGAAAATGATTTACGTTGGCAAATATTCCAGAGAACACATAACTCCTCCACCTGTGACCATCAAGCCCCACTCCCTCACTGGGGAGGTCAGTCTCTTTCTCTCTCTCTCACTATACATTCATATATATACCTTTATATATATACATACATATATATAGGTATATATATATATATATATATATATATATATATACATACATACATTCATATATACCTATATCTATGTACTACATTCTTTTTATGTTCTCTACTTCTTTTCAGATCAATGTTATGTCTGCATTTGAAAATGCAATTTATTCATCCCTGTGATTGAATCTATGTATTAACAAATGTCACCAAGAACAAAATATAACTGAATATTGAATATAACTGAATTTTGACATTATATTGTTGATAGTATTAGGGCTTTTTAGTATATTTTTATTGATTTCAGAAACAAAGGGAGAGAGAGAGAGAGAAACACCAATGGTTAGAGAGAATCATTGATTGGCTGCTTCCCACACGTCCCCTACTGGGGATAGAGCCCACAACCCAGGTATGTGCCCTGACCTGAAATTGAACCATTACCTCCTGATTCATAGGTCAATGTTCAACCCTGAGCAACACTGGCTAGGCAGTATTAGGGCTTTTAAAACCTATTTTCAATGCCAAGCCAACTCTCAAATGTACCTTGCAATAGTCGCCAACCTTTCGGACCTCAGGGACCACCTGGGGTCCATGGACCACCCGTTGGCAACCGCTGCTCCAGAGGTTTCCTGAAACCACTCATTTACGATGGGCAGTATATACATTAATTCTTTCACTGATAATGACCATGTAGGGGAGAAAGGGAGAGAAGAAAGCAGGTCATTGAAACATGTGGAGAAACCGAGGGCTGGGAATTAGTTTGCAGTAATAGTGTAAGAACCTTCCCAGCCAGTTTCATCAGCTATTTATCAACACCACCTCTACCCTCATTCCAACTTTGATTAGATGGCCCTGATTTGTCAAATGTCGCACCACAAGGCTAGAATTAGATTCAGCGTTTCATTATTATGGCCCCTAAGAAATACAAGACCGTCTCTACTTGTGAATAACGCCATCAACTATAGCGAAGATCTGCCCATAGCCTTTATCTATGCCGCACAGCATGATATGATGAAAAGGCAGGAAGCTTAGAAATTGGATTAAAACATGAGCAAAATTCCACTCTTTAGAAAGGCACCCCCATCTATTCTAAAGAACTGAATTTTTACAAAACAAAACAAAAACAGACTCGTAGAGACAGAGATCAAACTGATAGTTGCCGGAGAGGAAAGGGGTGGGGGTGGGGAGTTGGGTGGAAAAGGTGAAGGGGAAAATAGTCAATTCCACTGTGACAGGTTTGCAGTGACAGGTAAGTACTAGGTTTAGTGTGGTGATCACATTGTGAGGTGTATAACTGTTGAGCCACTATATTTAGTACACCTGAAACTAATGTAATACCGTATACCATCTACTGTATACATAAATTTTAAGAATAAATAAATAAAAATTTTTACATTAAAGGGGTGGGAGGAGGTAGGAGAGGGTTAAGGCTGATAAATGGTGATGGAAGGAGAATTGACTTGCTGAGGTGAACACACAATAGAGGGTACGGATGATAATAGAATTGTACAGCTGAAACCTATATAATTCTATTAACCAATGCCACACCCATACATTCAATTTTAAAAACCTTAAAATTTTAATGTTTAATTTATAGAGCCCTTCAAACTTTATGGATATCCAGCAGCAGATTTTAAATCCATTTGGTTTAAAGTAAATTAGAAAAACTCTAAAGAGCTAGACTTTCCATTACAGTTTGATTAATATACCACATTAAATATTTCCCAGAAACCTATAAAATGTTACATGGATTTGGAAATTCTCCTCAATTGCCATTTGGTTCCATGAAGGCACATTGAACTGCATGTTTAACTTATTTTGTGTGTCTGATGCTCTTTGGTAGATGTGTATTGGGCAGTTTTTTTAGACAAACATGAAATATCAAATGGCTAAGCTTAAACACAAATTTATTGCTACCGATTAAAGGTTCCCCACTGTCAGGTTTTGAAAATGTTGCAGAAATCTCAATTTCTTTCCAAGAGATTTAGCCGGTCAGTGTTACTGTATTTGTCCATAAAATCATGGCCCCAACTATTCAGAAAGCAAAGAAACAAAAAGCCTTTTAGACGAACGATGTCACAAATTCTGGATTTCTTTTACTTCCTTTTGGCTTTGTCAGGTTGCAAAGACAGGAAATTTATAAAATTTATAAAAACAATCACACTTTATCTTTTTTTATTAGAGCATTTTTTTCTGTCATTTTTCAGGGATAATTGCTGTTGAAAGGATTAAATGAGGTAATATATGTAAACACTCAGAATACTGCCTGGCATATAAGATGACCTAATAAATGTTATTTGTTGTTGTGGGAGATTTGGTGGCGGGGAAAGGGGGGGTCCTCAATTTTTTTCCTTGAAAGCGTCTCTTCCAAGCCCTCCATCCTTTGTCAGGAGGGCACCTTACCTGTTCAAGCATCTCCAGGTTTCACTATATCTGCTCTGCCTCGACATAACCAGATATTCCCCCTTCATGCCCCATTCAGAACTCATTACCTCTATTTCCTCATCAAAAGAAATAGGTAATTTTGATTGTCCATCCTCCTCTGTGTAAGGGCTCCTTATCTCTACTAAGAACATAGAGAACTAAACTTCAGATTTCCCCCCATAATAATAGTCACGTGCCTGCCATTAAGGAAACTTCTGGCTTTGAATGAGGCAACTTGCCCAAAGGTACTACCCCTTGTGACTAAAGAGACCACTTTTGTGGTTTCTACATGTGTGGAGGAGTTTGCACAGCTATGTTGAAAATTCTCTAAGGCTTTTCACCCTCCTTCCCCTGGCTGGAAAGTGTAGGAAGGTCTCTGATCTGAGCTCCCTCCCTGGTCTGGAATTCCCAGAAAGCTCAGTGAGCTCAGCCCTTGCTGAGGACCTTACAATCTTTGGAAAGCATGCTGGGTGCTGGATGAAGAGAATTTTTTTCGAACCTATGGAAAACAGGGAGAAAGTGATCGCTTTAGGAAGATAATAAATTTGTTCATTCAACAAATATGTATGAAACATCTACTCTGCTCTAGGCCCTGAGTTTACAATGATGAACGGATCAGACATGACACTGGCCCTGTGGCCCTGGGAACCCGGGGAATCAATGCCGTAATTAGAGAGACCTGACCCCCCTCCATCCCAGGCCCTATTCCCTCTACAGGGAACATTGAACAAACTGTTGGTAGGCCCGAGGATCCCCCACCCAACAGACCTCTTTTTCTCCCTTCGTCCTTGTCCTCCTGCTTTTCTCCTTCCTGCTCTTCTTTCCTTCCTTCGCTGTTTCTCCCTGACTTTCCTCCCCATCACCACTCTGTTTCTTATTCTACTTTTATCTAACTAACTGCCACACTAATAACTCAGCCCTCGTTCTATATTCTCCAGCCAGTTCTAAATGGAGCAGTCTTTCTTAGCTCTGGGATAAACTGCAGCTGCTGAGCTCTGCCAAGGTAGGACTCAGGTGGCAGGGGTGGGGCTGTCCTGGCTGCTTCCTAGAGATGCTGGTCTTTAATAAATACTAATAGGTTGCAGCTTCAGTCACTAAATATCATTTTCTTTATCTCAGTTATTAGGAAAAATAGACGAGGTATGGAATTCATGGTTTTGCAGATGGTGAAAACTGGTCTTCGAGTTCTAAGAACTATACAAACGTCCTCTTTAAAAATGTCCTAAATGATTTTATGCAGGAGGCTGGTAAGATGCCTAGAAAACTATTTAAAATAGCAAATATAGCCGAAACTGGTTTGGCTCAGTGGATAGAGCGTCAGTCTGTGTACTGAAGGGTCCCGGGTTCGATTCTGATCAAGGCCATGTGCCTTGGTTGCAGGCGCATCCCCCCCCCAGTGGGGGGCGTGCAGGAGGCAGCTGATCAGTGTCTCGCTCTCATCAACGTTTCTAACTCTCTACCCCTCTCCCTTTTCCTCTGTAAAAAATCAATAAAATATATTTTAAAAAGAAAATAAATGAAATACCAAATGTACTCAAAGCTGCCAAAAAAGGCTCAGCTAGCCTGACTGGTGTAGCTCAGGGGTTGAGCATGCACCTATGAACCAGCAGGTCACAGTTCGATTCCAGGTCAGGACACAGGCCCAGGGTGCAGGCTCGATCCCCAGTGGGGGGTGAAGAAGTGAGGAGTGGGGTCCAGGGCATGTAAGAGGTGGCCAATCGATATTTCTCTCTCATCGTTGATGTTTCTATCTATCTCTTCCTCTCCCTTCCTCTCTGAAATCAATAAAAATATATATTAAAAGAAAAAGGTTCAGCTAGACACAGGGATGAAAAGACCAACCCTCCACCTCACCTCCTCAACACACAACCTCCCTGGACCACTGTGAGGTGCACATCCCATATAGATACACACACGTGCACACACTCACACACTACAAACCTCCAGACCACCTGCCTCCTCGAGGGTCCCTTCAGCACTGGGGTTGCTGGGAGAATGCCCCTTGGCGAATTGGCTCAGCTGGGTGGCAGATGCTCTCATGATAATTGTTATCACTTTCCCTCCTCTCTGTGAGGGAGTGCATGAATTAACCTTTAAAGATTGCTGGCTCTTTTTAAAAAATACTTACTTGCCCTAGCCAGTTTGGTTCAGTGGATAAAGCGTCGGTCTTTGGACTGAAGACCGATTAGGGCATATGGATTCCCGTCTAGGGCATATGTCCATTGTGTCTGTTCTGTCTTTTAGTTGTAGTTTTGAAATTGTTGTACGAGGCAGCAGTGTAGGTGTTCACCTATGCTGCCATCTTGGTTTCTCCTCAAGTGTTTTCTGTAGATATTCTACACCAGTGCAATGCAGGTTATGCCATTTTACAGCAAATCTATCCTTAAATGTATAGCATTATCATTACAGCAATCCCTTAGAGCTAGTTCCTCCTAGAGGCAGATAGTTTGTGAAGATGCTAGTAAATAATATAGATTACTATTTGGAAATGTAACAAGAATTAAGGTTGAGAAAATTCTGATATATTGTAAACTTAGCAAACATTTCAAGCTACTTTTGAAGTGTTTTGTGTTTAGCAAGATGCATTTTCCAACCAGTATAATTCTCTTAACTAAATGAGTTTTGTTAGAATATTTAATCTATATGTTTTTAATTAATTTATACTTTATTCATCATCTCTATTTAAAGGATATTTTAATATCTAGGAATTTATATTAGTTTCTTTTTACAGTTTTCTCTCTCTCTCTCTTTAAAATAGCCAAAACCGGTTTGGCTCAGTGGATAGAGCGTTGGCCTGTGGACTGAAGGGTTTCGAGTTCGATTCTGGTCCAGGGCATTTACTTGGTTGCGGGTACGTCCCCAGTGGGGGGTGTGCAGTAGGCAGCTGATGAATGTCTCTCTCTCATCAATGTTTCTGACTCTCTATCCCTCTCCCTTCCTCTCTGTAAAAAGTCAATAAAATATATTTTAAAAAATAAAATAAAATCTATTATGTCCTGGTGATAGGACTTTCTGAACTCTCATATATTAGAATCATTTTGAAACCTTGATATAAAGAGAATTTTGAACAATCTTACAAAACGAACCATGGAATTTTTAACTAAAATAACAGTTCTTTGAATATGTAGTTAAGTGAAATTTTGGCAAAATAGCTAAGAGAAAGAAACATAACTGGGAAGTCAACTGACCAGGAGTCTATTCTTGGTCTTTGCTTGACCTAATCTTAGCTTCCCACTTCAGCCAAATATTGAATATTCTTCACTAAAGCAAACATAACAACCCTTTTCATTCCCCTGCCTAATATGGAAGACACTGTTAAGAGGGTATCTGTGTGGCACTTGGAGCTGTTCAGATCAAGAACAGCCTATGAGAGCTACCCGCGTGCTTGGGAACGAGGCAGAAAGCAAGCCTCCCCAGCCTGCTGAGGAAAGCAGGGAAAGAAACAGGCCATCTGGAAGACGGTGTCGGTGTATAGCAGAAGCCTTACAATTTTGACCCAAAAATCCACCTCTGTGAGTTTCTCCTAATAAACAACAGGGAATTAGTAAAAATATGCTATATAAAATATTAAGTAAAAGTTTATTTAAAATAATTTAGTGGACTATTCATTAGTAGAAGAAAATGAGATATAAAAGTGCTCATAATATGTTCAGTTTTAAAAAAAGTTATCAAATAGTGTATACGGCATGATTTCATAGAAGTGTATATAGATATAGATACTGAGATAGATCAATAGATCAATCAATAGATGAATGTAGAGGTAGATGTAGATATATAAACATAGACAGAACTATATATAGTTCTAAAATGTTGTGTATGCATATGTATATCTATATGTTTATATCTAGGTAAAATGTTGATAACTATGGAATTTGGGGTGATTTAACATTGGTGCTTTTTGCTTGTATTTTTCTGAGTAAACATGATTTTCTTCAATAAATATGTTTCCTTCAATAAACAAGTATTATTTTATAACATGGAAAGTTATTTAAGTAAATGACACAAGGAGAGAAAATCATATAAACCAATTAGCAGACTACCATATTACTCCAAAAGAAAAATATTATTATGCATATTTTTATGCATTTATACTTCTCAAGCCCAAATTCAGTCAGTGTGGCCTCATGCAGAGCTCTCATTCCGGTGCCATGTGGCCTGATGACATGGAAGCTGAGTCACAGCCGCCATGCCAGGTTTCAGGTAGGGACCAATTGAAGGGGCAGGTTTTGATCTCCTAGACCTCCTGAGGTCTCTCTGACTTCACACAAACTCTAGGGCACTGAGCCACCCATCACCTGAAACACGACAAAAAGGCACTGAATGGTTACTTTAATGTACTCTGAATGCATCTGGAAAACAGCTTCAGATTCTAGAAGTGAAGGAGTTCCACACTGTACCTTTACATGCCAAGCAAAAGGGGAGCCAACCCGTCAACCCCAGTACCGAGGGCCGGAGAGCACAGGGAACAGGAAACTTTGTCTTGGCATCCAATTCCTTCTTGTTTTATCCATCGAGGGCTGCCTCCCTCGTTTAATAACAAAAGAGGAAATGTGGTCACCTCCACTAGGGAATATCACCTCAGAGTTAGAGATTTCTAGTGTAATATTCTCTCTAGTGTAAAATGCTTGCTCTTAAGAAGAACGCTTTAAAGAAATAAGTGTGGAAATGCTTTTTTTTTCAGCTATAGAAGATTGGGGTTCAACCTCACACATGACAGAAGGCCTAGATGCTGTGCATGAAAAATATAGAAAGGAACAATTACTGAATCCATTTTCCCATTTATTTAAGCTGCGGTACACTCTAGAAAGCAGCACGTAGAGTAGAAATGTGTATCTACTAAAGGTTCAGCATGCAGGTCTCATGGGAGGGCACTCTCTTTTACGCTTTAATTTTTTTTAAATTTAGTTTGTGAGGTCTTCTCCCACTTTTATGAAGCTCTGCCTAACTTGTTCATCATGTATCTATGAGGCAGCATTTCCTTTAGCATCAGGTGAAATATGCCTCAACTTAAGACTGACCCTGTAGTTAATCATTCTGCAGCTTCTGGTATTTCTAGTCTGTTCTCTGACTCTCAAAATGCCGCCCTATGATTGTAGCCACATTCACAGCACTCAGAGCAAGGACCATGAATGAAAGAGAGGCAGACTGTTGAAAGGTTGATTCTGAGCTTCTTCTGCATGTATTTACGACTGAAATCCTGAATTTCTACTTGTACATCTCTCCCTTTTCAGACAAATGGGTCCTATGAAAATTAGTCTTCCATTTGTCTGGAGAAATGTCTTCTTTCCTTCTAGAGTCACAGCTCCAGTAGCAGTAAAACCAATGATCAGTACTCTCACATGTCAAACCCTGCACTGGAGATGCACAAGAATTCTCAAGAATTTAAAACTATTAAACTGGAATCTTCTGTAGTGTCTAGATAAGGAATACATCTTACAGGTTTCATCTCAATTCCATCCACTCTTGATCAGGTCACAGATTGGAGATGGCCCTACTGGCAAGGAGGAGAAACACCACCAAATCTGGATCTGAGGTGTATAGACAGACTTGAACAAAAAGAATTTGGTACAAATCCACATAATATGGTGACTCCAGTATACAATCTTTTAATAAGTTGGATTCAGAAAAATCATATTGTTTCTTCTTATCTTTTTTTTTAAAGGTCACTAATTAAAGAATAACTATGTTGAATTTGTCTTGAATGAGCTAAAAGAAAGACATGGTGTGGTCATTATTCAGATCCTTGAATAAACCTCTCTCCCCATCCCCAGGCTCATTAAAAAAATATTGAATCAATAAACCAATAGTCAATAAACTAAACTACAGGGGTGGGGCAAAAGTAGGTTTACAGTATTAAATACACAAAACAGTTTATTCTAGTATTGTTATTTATTAATTATTGTATTATTTTTCCATATGAACAACTATAAACCTACACAGTTTATTCTTGTATTATTATTTATTTATTATTTTTCCATAAGAACAATTATAAATCTACTTTTACCCCATTCTATATTTCCTAGTTAAGTCACCTAACTTATTCCTATCCAAACTAATAAAATACAACTTCTTGTTGTTGGTCTACTTTGCTCACGGAAAATCTCATCACTTATAACTTTTCACAAACTCAGTGTCAAGTGTGTCTTTTCTCTTCGTGTCCATTCACAGTTGATTATGTGCTTCCGATATTGCAGACACAAACTACTCTTACAAAGCGGTAGCAAATATGCAAAACAAGTTATTGCTCAGCAGCAACTATTTAGTAATGCATAATTTAAAAAGTGACTTACTGTTTTCCCACAAGGTTATGTGACTACTGCAAGCACCATAAGATATGTTCCCTTACAGTCATAAGGGCGGGAGTTATTGCATATTTGTTTCAGCTGAGCTCTTCGTACATAGCTCCTCCAGATAGACAAAGCACAAAAGACGTTTAATTTCCTTAGTAACTGCTCAAACTTGAAGGTAGCTCATACAGAAGGAAATGGGAACCGGTTGTCAGTATACTGTACCCTCTGGGTATTAGGCTATCTCTTGGTTTGTATTTCTAAGGTGATATTTAATCATTTAGCCTTTTTAAAAAGTTATTAGCTGTGAAATTTCTTTTCCTAAGGAAAAAAAATCAACTAACTTGCTAAATTTTTCATCATATATTGCACTAGATCATCAAAGTGGATTTCCTAAGCCACCTTTAGTAATATACACTTGCTTCTTAAAAAAATAATAATAATAAATCATTTCTCAAGCACCTCAGTCTAAAGTTACAGCTGTATTTGGTTACTCTTTGGATGGGAAATCAGGCTGGTTGCTTTTCTTCTTGGCTTTTAAGCCTTGCTCCTGAATCCTTTCCACACACACAACTCTTATTTCAAAGAGAAACCCCACTGGGAGGCTGGGAGATCTGACTGTGAGAGAAGGAAGTTATGCTAATTTCCCACCACCAAAGACACCAGTGAGCAAACAAATGCATGCAGTTCAGGCTCTGCCATCTCATCCCGCTTTCCCTCTCCCCAATACCTTGTGTCCATGTAAGAAACACATAGAAGAAACCTATGGAGAACTCTTATGAACTTATTTGAGCCAAACTGATACAATTGCCAGGAATTGAGAAAATGCTCCAGAGATGGGCAGTTTTGCAGCTTATTTTATACATTAGAGTCAAAGCAGAAGATGTCAGAGGGGTTACATGAAATTCTTTGGCATTACCTACATTCCTATTGCCCTGCAAAGATCAACAACATCCATTTCCAGAACTTATTCATCTTCCCCAGCTGAAACTCTGTTCCCATTAGACATTACTCCCCATTCCTTTCAAACACCCCCTCACCTCCACATACACTCCCAGCCCCCAGCAACCACCATTTTGAGTAATCTAAGAATCTCATTTATGAAGAATCATATAATATGTGTTCTTTTGACACTGGCTTATTTCACTTAGCATAATGTCTTCAAGGTTCATCATGTGTCAAAATGTCCCTGGTTTTAAATGCTGGATAAATTCCAATAGTGTATATCTACCACATTTTGTTTATGCATTTATCATTGATGGACACTTGGATTTACTGCCTCTTCTTGTGTGTTGGTTTTTGTTGTTGTTGTTGTTTAAGTGAGAAATAACTTTTAAAGCCAAGTTTTTCCTGAGAATGTATTGAGTGCACAAAGCATCAAAATATTACTAATTCGACTAGAGCGTTTCCTCTGCTCCAGTTTGAATGTGATTGGTGGTTCTCAGGATGGAGCAGGGAGATAACCTGAGCTAAGGTTCAAAGGAGCTTCTTGGGTACTCCTAAGGAAAACATTGCCCGGGGGCCCATTTCCAGCAACTGACTTCTCTAAGGGCCAAATAGCCTCTTGGGCAAAGACCACAAATGCCGCTGTATTTGGTATCCAGACACATGCCATGTCTGCTGGAACAGGAGCAGAGCTAAAGAAGGGACTCAGTGAAGACCAGAATACAAAAGAAAATTGTGGAGTCTCAGAGAGAAAGTTTATTCTAAGGAGTCCAGCTGCTGGGCCCTCGAGTTAGTGAGGCATCGTGGTTTCTGCAAAGATGGCCCGTGGGTACTCTGAAAGCCAAAAGAGCTCTGACTGCAAGCTCAAAGAGCTGCTTTACTACACTCCACAGTTTTGGAGTCCAGGTAACCCCGCTACAGGACAGCCCTTGCTACCCCACCGCCCTTCTCTGATGAGCATCACCCAGAGGAAGGGTGAAGTTTCCCTCCTCATCACACAGGAGACGGGCCAGCTGTCCTGGAACTAGCCCGGGTGGCTGGTGCAGGTCTGCAGCTTTGGAGGAGGGGCAGGGAGCTCAGAGCAGCCTACTCTGGCTGCAGCTTTTGTGTGAGAGAGCCAGAATGACTAGTGTGTGTCCCCCAGTAAATGCACCAATATACTTTGGGAAGGAGGGAAGGAACATTTTTCAGAGGTTTGGAGTATATGGGGGAAATGGTGACTGTAACTTGGGCATGGATGTTCATGTGTCCTCATATGTACCCACAGCATTTGAAGCCTTGGGAACATTTGGTTATGCTTCCTTGGCAAAGAAGGTACTTTTCTCCACTTGATCTGCAAGGGATACTCTTGGATCTAGGAGAATCAGTCCATTCAGGATTCAGAAACTAGCTAGGCTGTGTAGACTGTGGCTCTGTTCTGCAGCAACCTAGGAATGTCAACATCTTTGGTTTTTGTCTGTCATATCAAAACAACATAGAATTTGAGAAATGGTAAACAGTGAGCAGAAAACATGTTGTGAGTAGTTTTGGTGGAAATAGATAAGTTAATATCTCAGAAAAAGACTGATTTTTAAAGTGAAGAAACCCAGAGAGAATAGTGTATTGGGTTCCTACATGGTGGCCAGAGGACCAGGCTGAGGGTCTGAAGGATGGAATGCATACTGCACCACATATTAGTCCATAATTTGCACTAATTTTTTTTGTGTGTGTGTGACACCCCTCTGCATTCTTACCACAGAGTCAGAATAATTCTTGTCCCACCTTCTTTTCTGGACTGCTGTGCACAGCAAATGAGGTAATGAGATAATGGGTGTGAAAGAGCAACCCTGAAGTTAGCCCACATTTTGTGGGAAAGGATGCTCAGTCTCTTCACCGGCAATACATCCTCAAACACCATTTTCTCTAGAACATCCCCAGCACCCCCACCCCATTCGTCACCAAATTGGGTCAATTAAGCAATATAGAAACACTATTTTCACACAATAGTGTACCAGCATCATTCATTATATTTATGTAATATTTAATCATGTTCAGAACAATTCTATGCATAGTTTATGCTGTGTGTTAGGATGCCTGGATTTGGAGGCCAATTGCTTCCTTTTCTTCTTTCTGGCTGTGTAACCTCTTCCCTTTGATTCCACTGCAGCAAGTACACAACATGGCAGTGGCTTAAATTGTACAAATGGGTCCAAGGTAGCGAACCATAGAGTCCCATCCTATCCAATAAAAGAGTAATATGCAAATTGACCATCACTCCAACACACAAGATGGCCAGCAGGGAAGGGCAGTTGGGAGGGATCAGGCCTGCAAGGGAGGGCAGTTAGGGATGACCAGGCTGGCAGAGGAGGGAAGTTGGAGGGAACCTGGCCTGCAGGGAAGGGCATTTGGGAGGGGGAACCAGGCCTGCAGGGGAGAGCAGTTGGGGGAGGTGGGACCAGGCCTACAGGGGAGGGCAGTTAGGGGCAATCAGGCTGGCAGAGGAGCAGTTAGGCATCAATCCGGCTAGCAGGGGACTGGTTAGGGGGTGATCAGGCTGGCAGGCAGAAGTGGTTAGGGGCAATCAGGAAGGCAGGCAGATGAGCAGTTGGGAACCAGCAGTTCTGGATTGTGAGAGGGATGTCTGACTGCCCTAAACTCTCAAGGGGTCCCAGATTGGAGAGGGTGCAAGCTGGGCTGAGGGACACACACTCCCATGCACAAATTTCGTGCATAGGGCCTCTAGTACATCATAAATGTGCAAAGAGAGCTTATTTTACCAATTATATGTATTTATCAGTCACAATCCTCAAAGTTGGAAGAACAAAAAAAGGACAACTTTGATTTAAGTGAAAGGGGAATGTAGCGAAAGATATTGGCCAGGATGTCACTGAGCAGCCGGGAAGGCTGTAAACCCAGACCTGGACACTGAGCAGCCAAAAGCAATCACAACCAAGCCAGAGAAATGGTCCAGAGAGCATTCCACTGCCCTCTCCCTCCACCCTCCGCCCTGTCCCCCTGTGAACATCAGACAACACAGCCAGCCAGAACTGGACTCTGAACACCACTGTTGACAATGCTGCCTCTACTACCCTGGGGAACAGAACGAAGCTACCCCCTCTTCTGCTGCCAGCTAGGACTTTCTATGTCCTTATTTTCTTGAATCACTAGGACCCAAGTCATATCCAGCGTCAGTGCATTTGATTAGCTGGGCCTGAGTCATTTGCCCCACAAAAAGCACAAAGGAAGCTATGGAATTGGACCCTGAGAGTGGGAAATCGCCTTTACACCCCATCAAACCTCATGTAATGGGGAATTCAGGTAATCCCTGGAACAAAATCAAGAACCCAGAAATAAACCCTCACATAAAAGTTGACAAGGCAACCAAAAACACTCAATAGAGAAAAGTCAGTCTCTTCAAAAATAATATTGAGGAAATTGGATATCCACATACAAATGAATGGAATTGAACCCCCTATCTTATACACCATTCACAAAAATTAACTCGAAATGGATGAAAGACTTAAACAAGAAACCTGATACCATACAACTCCAAGAAGAAAACAAGAAAAAATATCCTTGACATTGATCTTGGCAATGATTTTTTTGGATATAAAACCAAAAAGTACAATCAACAAAAACCAAAAATTAATAAGTGGGACTACATCAAATTAAAAAGCTTATGCACAGCAAAAGAATCAATAAAATTAAAATGCAACCTAAATAATGGGAGAAAATATTTTCAAATTTTATCTCCGATAAGGGGTTAATATCCAAAATTAATTAAAAACTCATGCACTCAATAGCAAAAACAAAAACAAAAAAAATCTAATTTAAAAAATAGGCAAGATATCTAAATAGGCACTTTTCCAAAAAAATACATACAAATGGCCAATGGGTAAATGAAACGGTGCCTGACATAATCATCAGGGAAATGCAAGTTAAAACCACAATAAAATATCACCTCACACCTGTTAGAAAAGCTATGGTCAAAAAGATGAGAGACAATGTTGGTGAGTCTGTAGAGAAAATGGAACCAGATAAAATGGAACCCTGTGCATTTTTGGTGGGAATGAAAATGGGTTACAGAAATTAAGGAAACATATGGCAATTCCTCAAAAAAGTAAAAATATCCCTAACCAGTGTGGCTCAGTGGATAGAGTGTCAGCCTGTGGACGGAAGGGTCCCAGGTTCGATTCTGGTCAAAGACATGTACCTTGGTTGCAGGCACATCCCTAGTGGGAGGTGTGCAGGAAGCAGCTGATCAATGTTTCTCTCTCATCAATGTTTCTAACTCTCTATCCCTCTCCCTTCCTCTCTGTAAAAAATCAATAAAAAAATAGTTTCTTTTTATTAAAAATAGAACTACCATATGATGCAGCAATCCCACTTTTGGGTATGTACCCAAAGGAAATGAAAACAGGATATGAAAGAGATGTTCTATGCAGCATTCTTTACAATAGCCTAGATTCTAGTAGAGATGTCCATCAACAGATGAATGGGCAAGATATGGCATATACATGCAATGGAATATTATTCAGCCATGAGAAAGAAGAAAATTCTGCTACTTGTGAGAACATGGATGAAATGTGGGGGCATTATACTAAGTGAAATATTTCAGTCAAAGAAAGACAAGGATTGTATGGTATCACTTGTAAATGGAATTTTAAAAAGCCAAAGTCACAGAAACAGAGGAGAGAAGCGGTCACCAGGAGAATGGGGAGGAGGAGAGGTGGTGGAAATGGGGACATGTTGGTCAAAGGATTCAAACTGCCAGTTCTAAGATTAACACATTCCCCAGATCTAATGTACAGTAAAAATGCTGTATGAATATACTTGAAAATTGCTAATAGAATAGCTTTTACGTGTTCTCACCACAAAAAAAAAAAGAAATGGTAATTATGTGACACGATGCACTAGCTAATGGTCATCATTTTGCAGTATATAACTATATCAAAGCAACGCATCATGCAGCTTAAACTTACATGATGTTAAATGTCAATGATGTCTCAATAAAGTTGATGAGAAAAAGACTTTATTGAAAATATATATTTCAGGGGAAACCTTCCCTCGTGTGCCCTTTTATAACTGCCTCAATAAATTTGGAATAGTTATACTTTTTTCAATTCAAGTTTTTCATAATTTTATTAGAAAGCAAATGACTGCATCGGTACACTGTGTTGGCTGTGACAGCCCCTTGCATTATTCACGCTTTTTTTTTTTCACAAGAGACTCTTTGCATCTTTGAATTCTTTTAGTCCAAGTAGGAAATGGAAACAAGTCAGCATATGCGCTCAGCTTTTGCAAGCCTGTGTCTAACTGAATGGTCATGATATCGATTACATCATGAAAAATTCCTCTTAACCTAAAAAACTGCTCACGTTCAGAAGTTTGCAGTAGAACTCAGCATTGGGCATACTGGAAAAAGGAAATGTAGACCCCTTTTAAATACCTTTGGGTGTTGGTGAAAAGTAGGTGGAGTTTTTTGATAGGAGAAAAATATGTATTTGCCTTTAAGGAAACATGTTGCCCACTGTGTATTAATAAACTGATTTCAACAAAGACTTGCTTATCCATTGCTAAAAATTGCCCAACTATGAACAGCCACCGGAGTTCTGTCTTTAGCAGTGCCAAAAAGATTTCCAAATCCTTTCAGCTAAAAAGGCAGCGAAGATCAAAGGGGTTTCACATGAGCTCTCTGCATGCCAAGGAGATATAGTGCCATCTCTCTTAGCACATTATAATAATCCTGTTGTTCAGCACTCTTTTCCAATGACCTGTAAAAGTAATATATTTGAGACAGGCATTATTCACTGAAAGACGGAAGTATGAATTAGGAAAGGTATATTTAACATGTGCCGCATTGTTATAAGTTAATATATTCTACAGAGTTCAGAATTGCAAATGCGTGGCAGATTACCTATAAAAGATAAAAATTGAATGTTACAGTGCAACTGGACAAAATGATTTAGTATTTCTTAGTCACTGGAATAAATAATATATGTGTTCTAACATTTATAGATTTTCACTTATTTTTTTATGCATGCTCTGCACCAAATTAGAATACATGCACTAGCATAATATTGCAGCCAGATTTCAATAAGGAGGAAAGAAAGGAAGGGAAAGAAAGAAGAAAGGAATGAAGGAAAGAAGGAAGAAAGGAAGGGAAGAAGGGATGAAAGGAAATCCAGCCAAAGTTGAATTCTCAGTAAGCATGATTTATTTTACTTGCTAATGATATCATACTAACTTTCTTAATGGGTTCATATATCCATTGGTCATGATCAATAACATTGAAAATCTCACCTGAGCCCGTATTTACTTCTCACTCTACAACACTGACTTGTCATTTGTTTCACCATCTGCCTCTTATGTTAGACTAGAGGCCGGGTTCACAGGGGGGGAGTCCCCAAGATCAGGCTTAAACCAGCAGTCAGACATCCCTCTCACAATCTGGGACCACTGGCTTCTAACTGCCCACCTGCCTGCTGGCCTGGTCACCCCCAACTGTCCCCCCTGCCAGCCTAGTTGTCCCCAACTGCTTCCCGGCCCCTCCTAGCTGACCTGATTGTTCCTAATTGCCCCCTCCCACTGACCTGATCACTCACAACTGCCTCTCTCCCCCACTGGCCTGGTCACCCCACGCAGCCTGCTTTTCGGTTGTTTGGTCACCCCTCACTACCCACCCTGACAACCTGGTCGCCCCTTGCAGCCTGTTCAGTCGTCTGATTGTGATGGTTGCTTAGACCAGTGGTCAGGTGGCTTGTGAGCCACATGGGGCTCGCGAGCCGCAGTTTACCACTTTGTTAACTAATGAGCTTGCCCACCACTGTCATATACTACTTTTTACCTCTTTGCACACAATATGCCACAATTGTCTAATCCTCATAACTCCCAACTACATAGTAACATTTAGTCAGTCTAGTCCAGTGGTTAGCAAACTCATTAGTCAACAAAGCGGCAAACCACGGCTGGTGAGCGGTTTGCCGATCACTGGCTTAGACTTTTATTATTATAGATCATGGGTGGTGACACATGCTATGGTCAAGATCGAATATGTAACATCTGCCTCCTCCACTGTTCTGTAAACTGTGATGTCAGGACCCTGTCTGCTTCATGTTCACACCAAGCAATCAGGACACAAGGCCCTGTGCCTAAACAGTCCCTGGGGACGTTCCCTGCACAGGAAACACAAATTAGGCTGTAGAAATCGAAATCTAGCAAATTAACTCATGCATATAAAGCGTCTGGATGCTTCTTATTCTCATCTTCTCGTGCTTCTTTGCCTTTCCCTGTGCATTCACTCTGAGCAGTTTTCCCTGACACTCTCCTCCCTCGGAATCCGGGAGCACAGGAAACCCACAAACGGCTCTCTCGGTTCTGACTCCATGAGACTTTGGGTTTAAGTAGCCAGGACACTCTTCAGCCTTGATTCTAATTTATGTGAGAAATGCCTGATGGGAACAGCTTGCAGAGGGGGCGGGGACTAGGGTGGCTGGACGAAAGAAGCAAATATGTGTGTGTGTGAATGTGAGTGTGTGTGTGTGTGTGTGTGTGTGTGTGAGTGTGAGTGTGTGTGTGTGTGTCAATCACTTAGACACAAGACACAGTGTGCTGGTAGCCAGAGGGGAAGAGGGTGGGGGTAGGTGGAGGTGGAAGGAATGGGGATGGAAAGAGACTTTGGGGCGAGGGGCCCAGGATGCGGTGTGCAGATGATGTTTTGTTGAGTTGTACACTTGAAACCGATGTGGTTTTATGAACCAGTGTCACCCCAATCAACTCAACTTAAAAAAAAAAATGGCCCACTAATTTCAAGTCATTGAACTAACTTCCCTTGGATTAAGTTTCCTCCTTCACCTAATCAGCTGCAGCCAGGGAGAAGCCACATACGAGGGTCAGAGTGTGCAATCACGGAACAGGGGAGCCCCATTAGGAAAATCTCCCCAAGACAAAGCTGTGACGAGGACAGCTAGGCATAGACATCTAGTTAAACTGTTGTTAGTTGTAGTTAGTTTTATCATTCTGTCCCAGGACCTGGCACATAGTGGGTATTTAACAGCATTTGTTGAATCAGTGCTAGAATATGACATAATATATTACTCTTCTAAGTTTTATAATTGTGTGGAATAAGGAAGGAACGTGGAGGGAGCTAAAGTAACATTGCTGAGGTTTGGGACTTTGGAAAGATACAGGCACACCCTCATTTTATTGCTCGTTACAGATGTCACACCTTCTACCATGCAGGCAAAACGGTCCCACCAGCAAAAAGATTACTACTCCCTTCATTGCAGGGTCGGGTGCCAAACCCACAGTGTCTCCGAGGTTTGCCTTTATGTAATGCTACAGGGTGTGTAGAATTAAAGCTAGAAATGTATCTTCCTTTAACTTTCCTATTCAAGCATTGCTTTTCTTCTTCTTTTTTTAAAAATATATTTTATTGATTTTTTTTTTTATGGAGAGGAAGAGAGAGGGATAGAGAGTTAGAAACATCAATGAGAGAGAACATCGATTAGCTGCCTCCTGCATGCCCCCTACGGGGGATGTGCCGGCGACCAAGGTACATGCCCTTGATCGGAATTGAACCTGGGACCCTTCAGTAGCAAGCCTATGCTCTATCCACTGAGTCACCAAAATGGTCAGGGCTCAAACATTGCTTTTCAAATGAAAACTCTTATCAGATTAATCTTTGAGAAATCAATGAAACAGAATCAGATTGCTAGCAGGCAGTATATCACGCCTCAGGAACCCTTGCCCACTGCAGCCAACGCTGGGGACCCTGCACATTTTCCGAGGGCCACAGCCCTGCGTTCTCCTCTGTGCTGGTTCTCTGTAGACTTTACGCTCTGTGGAATGGCCGGAAGGGTCCTTTCGTGAATTTTAAGATCGAAGAAGTAATGAAACAAACCCCCCTGTAATAAAGGTCCCCCTCATAAAATATGCTGTGAGATGGAAAAGGCTGATGGCTAGACAGATGTTCCAGAAATCATCGGCGGCCACGCCCTCTGCTTCCTGCTGAGAGCAAGTAATTATTTTTTCTCTTTCTTCTTGTGCAGGGCGGATCCCTCCCGTGCCCACAGGAGCATTTACTAGCCTTTCCCTGCCCTTCTCTTCAAGTAAATAAAATGCTGCAAAGGGCCGTAAAACTAAGCCCAGATGTGATCACAGAAGCCGGGAGCCCAGCCACGGCAGCCGTCAGAGCACGGGGTGCGCACCCCCCCCCCCGGGTGTTCCCCGAAGGGACGCAGGTGGCACGCAGCACATGCTCTCAGGGTGGCCTCCCTCTCACGGAGCCACAGCGGAGCTCATTCTGAGGGCTCACCCTCTGCACCCACTCTTAGGAATGCCACTGCCAGAGGGACGGTAAGGTTCCTGTACGAAGCAAAGCAGAATTCCTGCAACAGGTTTCACGGAGAGTGGCTTGGGGGATTCACCACAGTTACCTCTGGACATTGGGTACAGATGGCAAATGTCCAGACTGCTCTTCTGGAAGGTCGCAGGGCTTGCAGCTGAGGACAGTATCTGGTTGAGCCGTGTAAGCCATCCCTCAGGCGGGAGCCACGGTTTTAGTTCCCTTGCCAGCACGCCGTGGACTTGGACCTGGATGTGACAGGAAGAGCAGAACTCTCTGGAGAGATGATCAGCTGCTCCCTCTAATCCCTTCTCTAGGTGTGTGACCGCCAGCAAGAAGCCTCGTCCCCAAGCGGGCCCTGCTGCCTTGGAAGCAGAAGAGGAGCCGCGCCGGTCCCCGCTGTGTGATAAGCTGCCAGGGACACGGCCAGTGCAGGCCGGAGGAGAGATGAGAAGTCACATGGACAGGGCAGCACTTCAAGGCCTGCTAATCCTGCCAGTGGCCAGAGGACATCCGCAGACCGGCCTGAGGAGGGGAGCGGCTTCGCGAAGGGATGAGATGCCTGGCAGCGTCCCAGAGCTCCTGCCTTTTTCAGAAAGCACTGAGTCGAGGGAGAGGAGGGTCACCAGACTGCAAGGATCACTCTTCTGTTTCAGGACAATGACCCGAGCAGCCCCCACGCCTGTAACTTCTCTGGCGGACCCTCGTCTTTGTGCCTGGTGTTTCGCTTCCATTTCCAGGAGAGAGAAAAAAAGTCATTTTTTTTTTCTGTAACATGGAACCCCCTTTTATCTCTTGCCAAATCTCCTGCCTTCATGCCTATTTACATGAGCTCAGATTCCGCAATGTTCTCTCCAAAAGACTCCAGACCTGTGAATCGCATCACGGGGAGACATCAGAAACCAGTTCTTCCTGTCACTACTGAGCTACCTCCATTCCAGCTGCTGAAAGTCCCCACCTCGCTGTTCCCCATCATACCCTGTCCCTCCACAAGAATACAGAGAAAAATAAGCATTTGCCTCCAACATGAAGCAAAGGGCATCTTCACCCATGGGGTCTGTAGCATCGGTCTAGCCACCAGCCTTCTCCACCTCACAGCATATTTTCTGAGAGCTGTGGAGGTTCGGGAGTTTGGTTAAACAGAAAGGTGAGACAAACATGGGTCCTGGCTTCAAGAAATTCCCAGAATCAAAGGAGATGATGGTCTCTAATTGTCACAGACATGTAACAATTACAATATGATTTAGTGAGTTCAGAAGAGACAGAGGATAATGTGATGATAAGAAAGAGGGAGGTGGTGTTTGAGCCCACTGTTTATGGTATGGTCGGGAGTTTGCAAGCCAGAACATGAGAACATTCCATTCCTGAGGTAGGCAACAGCATGAGGACAAGCACAGAGGCTTCCAATGAGCAGAGATGTCTCAATTCTGGGGATTGCAGGGACATTTGATATCTTTTACATCTGTTGTATATAGTACACAAAATACTGTATAAAGTTTATATAGTAGAGAGCAGGCTCAAAATTAATGTTAGCATTACTTTATGTTAAAATTACATAAGAAAAAAAAAAACAACTCTGTTTCCCATCTACTAGTAAGATAGCATTTCAGACCAGAGCTAGAATACAGGCCGAGCCCCATCCTTATGAATGTAAGTTGTGATGTTATTCTATTCATAAAACCATAATGGACTCTTTTTTAAAAAATATATTTTTTATTGATTTTTTACAGATAGGAAGGGAGAGGGATAGAGAGTTAGAAACATCGATGAGAGAGAGACATGGATCAGCCGCCTCCTGCACGCCCTCCACTGTGGATGTGCCCGCAACCAGGATACATGCCCTTGACCGGAATCGAACCTGGGACCTTTCAGTCCGCAGGCCGATGCTCTATCCACCGAGCAAAACCGGTTTTGGCCATAATGGACTCTTGAGGGTAATTTTATAAGATGCAAAACCAAATAGCCTAATAATATCAGGAAAACAACCACCATTTACTGAGTGCCTGTAATGTGGCAGAGTCCAAGCTCATCAAATCATATACACAGTTTCATTTACCTTAATCTTCACAACAGCTCTTTGATATACATATTATTCCAGTTCTACACTTAAAGAAACAAACTCAGAAAATAGCAAAGATTTTGCCCACAAGTGCTAGAGCTGGGATTCAAATCCCAGTTGTTTTGAAGCCATGGCATCCTTCCCCACATCCACCCACAAATCCTACTGGGAATCAGTCGATGTTCATTAAGTCCAAGACTTATGACTGTATAACTAGTGGCATGTATGACACAATAGAAGCAGCACTCTACAGAGAATCAAGAAGGTAATATTCTAGTCTCCACGCATCTTTTTCTCTGTGACTTGGTTAAATTACTTGTCTTAAAATTGAACTAGATCATTTCTAAGGCTCTATTCCACTAGAAAAGACTGCAATGCTCCATTATTACAAGCATTGCTGCATCATGGCCTTTTCATTCAAGTATTAGTTATCATCTTGAAAATAAGTCCATCTTCTATTAAGGCCAAATCGTTAAATCAATCAATTACATTTACAGAGCTCTCTATGCTAATACTCGGCCAGGTGTTAAAGACTCCAAGTAGATCTCACTTCAACAGCTGGATTCTCTTCACGAATTAACCAAAACAGCCTTTTTCTTAACAGAGAAAGTAAATACATACAGTGTGACTTTAAACCTCACAAGTAAAATGAGAACAGGCATCGCTCATTTTATTGCACTTCACTTTTTTGGGCTTCATGGATGTTTTTGTTTGTTTTTTTGTTTTTTAGTGTGGTTGTTTTTTTGTGGGTTGTTTTGTACAAATTAAAGGCAAGACCCTCCACCAGCAAAAAGATTATAAATCACTTTATTGCAGTAATCTGCAACCAAACCCAAGGTATACCTGTATTTTCAAAATAGGTAAATACGTGAATGCTATCCATTACAGTGGTACCTCGAGATATGAGTTTAATTCATTCCGTAACCTTGAGGGAAACTATGAGATGCTTGAGTCTCGGTAAACTGGTGGGTCGTGTGCAGTCGGCAGATCCGCGCGATTACTCCTATCTCAAATGTTGCTCCTATTTCAAAGCAAAAATCGCTCACTCGATGGCTTGTATCTCAAAAATCTCGTATGTTAGGGCACTCGTATCTCGAGGTACCACTGTACATATTGCGGAGCAGGGGAGTGAAGATAGACTGGGAAATAAATTTGACTCAGTAGATATTAGGTTGTGGAGGATCAGAGAGGAAAAGTGGAGAAAGAAATTAGGATCAGGGAGAAGAGAAAGTAGACATGGTATCCCTCACCCATTATCACTCACCAAGAAAATATTTTTCAGTGTTTGGGCGAAAGCCTGGCACATTAGGAGAAATAGGGGCTAGAAATCCAAAGGACGTAGAGTTCTGTTTCATCACTATCACTCAATCATTTTGTGCCACTTTCCTCATTCATTTATGAAAATCTAGAATATCCCCACTGAGCAATTTGGGTGTGTTGATCAAATGAGGTAATGGGCATGAAAACACCAACTAACAAGTGGCATGAGGTAAGCCGTGTCTGTGTTTTCTGCTCCTTGACCTGCAGTTAAATTAGTGCAAAGCAGTTTTAATGCTCTTGGGTTAAAAAAAAAAGAAGAAGAAGAAGAAGAAGAAAAGAAAAGAAATCACATTCCTATCCAAGAGGTCTGAGAAACACTGTCATGATAAGAATGCATCTCTGGGCCAGATTGACAGCTCTGCTGCGACCTTTCAGTGGGACCTGGCACAGGTGACTCACCTTTGCTCAGCGTCAGTTTCCACAGCAGTAAGTGAGGATGATCATCATGTAGGGCTGTTGTGAGGACTAAAGGAGGAGCAATGCTTGGAGGATTTCATCAGATAGAACTTAGCAGTGCCGGCTAGGCTGTCCTGTAGTCCCCGGCGCTGCCCCTGCTGCTGCGGTGGTTGCCGCTGCTGCTCTGAGCTCGGCGCTGGGAGCCGGCTGCGCCTGCCCGCCGCTGCGCCCTGCCCGCCGCTGCGGGGAAGCAGGTGTTTAAGGAGGACACTCGCTGGCACACAGGTGCGTGCGCCCCGCGGGGATCCGAGCCAAACACCCCCAGTGGTTTCCGGTGGTCGCGGGAACAGCCTCAGGTTCTCGGCGGGCTGGCACTGACAAACGGAAGGATGGAGATGGACTCTGCGTGCGCCTCCGGTGGGGAGAACACGTTCGGCTTGAGGGCCAGCGCTGGGCCCGGTGCCCCGCACCTGCTTGTGTATCTATCTGGTCAGCAGCCGGCCATTCCCAGTTATGACACCAGAACCTCTTCACGTAGACCTCTTAGTGCATTTGTAACTGGATTGATTTCTGAATATATTGGAAGGTTTCTGTTTCCTTAGACTAGTCAGTTATCATACAGAGCTTTATTTTCAGTTTTTCTTTTTGTGCACTGTCCTCATGGCTCTGCTCTCGGGAGAACTTGTTCCTCTGGGAATCATATTTAATGACGATATTTCCATATGGAGTGAGGCAGCTGGGGTATTAAAGTGACAGGGAGGGAGATGATGCATTTTATTCTGGACTATATCTGAAGTGTTAGATGGCTAAGTATGAAAAGCATTCAAATTAAATCCTTAGCATTCAGAACACTTGCTTTACTAGATTTTGCCAACTGCCAATCATGTTGGACTGAGCTAATGTGTACCTCTTTCTGAAACTATTAAGGTGAATAATTAACAAATTTTCTGTTATAAAGGCAAAAAAAAAAAACACAAACCCACAATAACTTGGTGTCTGGTACATAGTGACGTCTCAATGAAGGTTAGCTCTCATTATTACTCTAGCCAGCATTTTTGGACAAAACCCCTATTAACAGCCAAGATCAAATTTTCCCTTCCCTCCCTGCTAGCTGGGCTCTGCTTCAGGCTGCTCACAATGACCCTTGGACATTTTGGCCAAAGGAAAGATTTAGGAATGAACTGAAGTTCAGCTTTAGCCTGGGAAGTTGTACTTTATCTGCTCCTCAGCTTCAGTTTCGGCCTTTATAAGGTCTAATAGTTGAATACCTACTTCAGCGTACTTTCTGGCATCCACAACTTGTAATCAATGACCATGTAATTACATAGGTTATGGTCATACCTAATTAGTATGGCATCCTGATTTATGATTAATGATTGAATATTCTCTTTCAAATAAACATTTTAGATATAATGTGGGAGTGAAAATTTTCCTATCTCTTAACTGCTGTTACAATGGAAGCCTAATGAGGCAGGCAGTCGAGGCTATCTGGTTCCTTTAGCCAGGCAGTCCCTTAGCCCTCTCT
This sequence comes from Lasiurus cinereus, assembly GCA_011751065.1. Taxonomy (NCBI): domain Eukaryota; kingdom Metazoa; phylum Chordata; class Mammalia; order Chiroptera; family Vespertilionidae; genus Lasiurus; species Lasiurus cinereus. The sequence continues at coordinate 6,346,650 of JAAGEH010000393.1, read as the reverse complement.
TTCACAGCAAACGTTGTGTCCAAGTAATCCATTCATCCCCTGCCTCCGGTCTGCTAGTCAGCCCCTGCACATGCTTTATATGTTGAATATTACCCATCAGTTTAAGAGTGAATGTGCTTTTAGAATGCAAATATTTCTTACATGATACTTGCTATAAAGATCCTCCTTTTCCTGCAGGGAAGATGATAAAATTGGTGCACATGCAATTAAGAGGATATGCAAATGGAAATTCAGAAGCTGTATTTTCATCTTGAGAGCCAGTTACATTACTCCATTTCTAGAACCATTACAGACAGTAAGTGAATGCAAAAGACATTAGATAAAAAATAAATAAGGGTGGCCTGGCTGGGTGGCTCAGTCAGTTGGAGCATCGACCCATGCACCAAAAGTTGTGGGTTTGATTCCCAATCAGGGCACATATCCAGGTTGCGGGTTTGATCCTTGATTAGGGTGCATGCGGGAGGCATCCAATCAATGTTTCTTTCTCACATCAATGTTTCTTTTCCTCTGTCATCCTGTCTCTCAAACGAATAAGCAAGTATGTAAATAAATAAATACAAACCTGCTTGCTCAGTGTGGCTCAGTGATTGACCCAGGAGGTCACTGGTTTGATTCCCTGTCAGGACACATGCCCACGTTTCAGGCACGATCCCCAGTAGGATAGTGCAGGAGACAGCCAATCAATGTTTCTCTCATCAATATTTCTATCTAGCTCTCCCCCTTCTTTTCTAAAAATCAATTTTTAAAAAATCCATAAAGACATTTTAAAATAAACAAGGGTAACATACCTTTGTGCTGTTGTTTTTTATAAAAACACTAGAGGCTTGGTGCACAAATCCATGCATGTGTAGGGTCCAGTCGGCCTACCCCCTGGTCAAACTCCTGGCCAAGGGGACAATTTGCATATTAGCCATTTATTATATAGGATCATTCAATAGTGCATGAAGTTTTGGTTTGTCAGAATACTTTAATGAAATTTGATCATCACCAGTGACCCCCAAAACTTCAAATCCAGGAGTTAAAGAGGAAATGCTTCTAACAGTTGCTCATAATTTTAATAATTTGATAGTAACTGTATCATGAGCTACTCTCTGCTCTACTTAATATCTCTTTATTACCTGGTAGAAATTAATGATTCTGA
>JAAGEH010000393.1:6271581-6340509 GCA_011751065.1 Lasiurus cinereus | reverse complement strand
TGACTGGGTAATCGCTGGAGCGGTCCCTGTGCACGCAGACGCTCTCTCGCAGTGCCTCTAGACTGCTGCCTTTCTGGCTCCCCTGTGCTCCAGGACCATATGAATCTGGGTCCCCAGGACTTCACCCGAATCTGAGGTTTAGTGGACTTAGAAGTGAGGTAGTTGGGATGCTTTGTCTTCCGCCCTCTTGTGAAAGCCAGCTGCACAATCAGCAGTCGGTCTTCTGCGGTGCAGTGCTATGCATTCCGCCCGACTTCTGCCCTCCTGCGACTCCCCCAATTTCCGTGCACTTCTCTCTTTTCACAGTCCAAACCTCCCCAGTATGAATTTCGGCTGGATCTGGGGTTTAGTGTTGTAGGATAAGGGGTTCAATGCCGTTGGGAGTCTCCCGCCAGAGAAAGCTAGCCAGGTACTCCGGCACCCGCTCTCTTCACGCACGCGCGTCTCCCTACCTCAGCTTTTTGCAGCTCCTCTGGGTCTCTCTTTCCTTGTAGTTGTAGAATTTCCACTCAGCCAGCTTTCCTGTGGTTCTGGATGATGTCCGTTCTGTCTTTTAGTTGTAGTTTTGAAATTGTTGTGCGAGGCAGCAGTGTAGGTGTTTACCTATACCGCCATCTTGGTTCCTCCCTCCACTTTGGCTTTTTCACATATCAAGTGGTGCTTTATCATAATACCACTGTTACATAAAATAAACCCCTACTTTCTCACTTTTAAGTTTGTTTTAAAAATACACTGTTCACCTGGCTGGCGTGGCTCAGTGTTGAGCGACAACCTATGAACCAGGAGGTAATGGTTCGATTCCTGGACAGGGCACATGCGTAAGTTGCAGGCTCAACCCCCATTGGGGAATTGCAGGAGGCAGCAGATCAATGATTCTCTCTCATCATTTTTTTTCTCTCCCTTTCCTTTCTGAAACCAATTAATATATCTAAAATAAAATACACTGGCTTTCTTTGAGGTGATGAGAGTTTAAATGGGTATAATTAGAAAACTTGTCATCTGACAGTTATAAATAACTAAATTTAGAGGTTCTTCATTCTTTGTTATACTTTTGTTTTATAGGTATCAAATTATAATTGTCAAATATAAATTTTAAATTATCATTTTTAGGAATGTTTTGAAATTTATTCAACATAGAATTGTCATATTGCATTAGATTCTATTTTCAGCAAGACATTTGTAGGTATAAATTCATTTGCTTTAATGTTATTTCTAAACTGTAAAATCTTATAAAACCCTTGAAACAGATTAAAATGCTTGATAGAGCACAGATCTACTTAGGGCTAAGATTTGGAAGAAATAATATGTAAGAATGGTCGAGAGAGAATCCAAGATGGCGGCATAGGTAAACACCTATACTGCTGCCTCACACAACAATTTCAAAACTACAACTAAAAGACAGAACGGACATCATCCAGAACCACAGGAAAGCTGGCTGAGTGGAAGTTCTACAACTAGAGGGAAAGAGAGGGGCTCGCGGAGACCCAGAGGAGCTGCAAAAAGCTGAGGTACAGAGACGCGCGCTGAGAGAGCGGGTGCCAGAGTACCTGGCTGGCTTTCTCTGGCGGGAGGGAGACGGAGACTCCCAACGGCATTGAACCCCTTCTCTTACGACACTAAACCCCAGATCCAGCCGAAACTCATACGGGGGGAGTTTGGACTGTGAAAAGGGAGAGGTGCACGGAAATTTAGGGGAGTTGCAAAGGATCGGAGGTCTGGTCGCGCACGGCACCACGCGGAGGACGGATTGCTGATTGTGCCGCTGGCTTTCGTGAGTGGGCGGGAGACAGACCCTCCCAACTGCGCCACTTCTGAGTCCACTGGGCCCCTCTTTCGGGCGAAACCCTGGGGACCTAGACTCGTGTGGTCCTGGTTCGCAGGGGAGCTGGAAAGGGGTGCGCGCGTGCACAAGGTCCGCTCCAGCCATTACCCAGTCACCTGAGACTAGGGGCCGTGGAGGGCGGGGCCGACTGGAAGGCAAGGCGGTCCCTTAAGCCCTGAGACTCCACCCTCCCAAGCTCAACAGAGGCTTCTGCGGCTGAATCCAGCACAGAAGTTTTCCCGGCACAGTGAAAATGCCGAGACAAGGGAAGGGATTACAAGCAAAAGAAATGGAGGAAAAAAAACGACTGGATATAGAGTTCAAAACCACGCTTATAAGGTTTTGCAAGAATATGCTAGAAAAGATGGATAAATTTAGTGAGACCCAAGAGGAGATGATAAATACACTGACTGAAATAAAAACTATTATACAGAGTACTAACAGCAGACTAGAGAAAGGCAAGGATCAAGTCAAAAATTTGAAATATAAAGAAGCAGAAAACATTCAACTGGAAAAGCAAGAAGAGAAAAGAATCCAAAAATGTGAAGATAATGTAAGGAGCCTCTGGGACAGCTTCAAGCGTACCAACATCAGAATTGTGGGGGTGCCAGAAGAAGAGAGAGAGCAAGATACTGAAAACCTGTTTAAAGAAATAATGACTGAAAACTTCCCACATCTGGTAAAAGAAATAGACTTACAAGTCCAGGAAGCACACAGAACCCCAAAGAAAAGGAACCCAAAGAGGACTACACCAAGACACATCATAATTAAAATGCCAAGAGCAAAAGAGAAAGAGAGAATATTAAAAGCAGCAAGAGAAAAACAGTTTATTACCTACAAGGGAGCACCCATACGACTGTCAGCTGATTTCTCAACAGAAACGATGCAGGCCAGATGGGAGTGGCAAGAAATATTCAACGTGATGAACAACAAGAACCTACAACCAAGAATAATCTATCCAGCAAAGCTATCATTCAGAATTGAAGGGCAGATAAAGACCTTCACAGAGAAGAAAAAGCTAAAGGAGTTCATCAACTCCAAACCAGTATTATATGAAATGCTGAAAGGTACCCTTTTAGAAGAGGAAGAAGAAAAAGGTAAAAGACAAAAAATTATGAACAACAAATACACATCTGTCAACAAGTGAATCTAAAAATTAAGTGAATTAAAAATCTGATCAACAGAATAAACTGGTGAATATAATAGAATCAGGAGCACAGAAAGGGAGTAGACTGATAATTCTCAGGAGGACAAAAATCATAAAGCATCAAACAGACTGTGAAATTATAGCAGAAAGATTAAAGTTAGGTGAGGTAAAGAAGTGATCAATCAAAGGACTTGTATGCATGCTTATAAACATAACCAATGATCACAGACACTGGGGGGTCGGGGTACGCCTGGGAGGGAGGGGGGGCAATGGGGAGATATGTATAAAAAATTAATAAAAATTAATAAAAAAAAAAGATTCTAAAAAAAAAAAAAAAAAGAAGCCTTTCCAGTGTCCAGAGTGTGACAAGAGCTACTGCATTCGGGGAAGTTTGAAGGTTCATTGTTACATGCACAGTGGACAGAAGCCCTTCAGGTATCCCGAATGCGGCAAAGGCTTCCTCCAGAAGAGAAGTTTGAAGAGCCATCTGCACCGTCACAGAGGGGAGAGGCCTTTTTCTTGTGATGAGTGTGGAAGGAACTTTACACACTGAGGATACTCAACACTCATATTGCTGCAATGCATGCCAGGGAACAGCCCCTCAGTCTCTAGGTCAAATCACACAGACAGTGAACTCTGTTGGCTCTGGCTGAGTCAGGATAAAGACACATGGGCCAGATGCATAGAAGACCTGGTATGGCGCCTCCTTGACAAAGGTTCCAACTAATTTAGGCATAAGATAGGCATCTCTCTTCTGTAATCGTCACAGGCAAGGCCTGCCAATCATGGAAGGAATATTTTATTCTGTTCTGCTATTTCATCCACTGTTGTGTCATCCAAAAACATGGTGATTCCTTCGTTCAATTCTGAAACCATAGCCTGAGTGAAGAAATGTTGCAGATGGAATTGTTTCCCCTAAAATGCCTCAGTGTGCTTTCCGTTACTGGGCTGTCTTATTTAATTGAGGTTTTCTGTTTTCTCACACAGTGAATTTCATTTTCTCTCAAATGGTGAGAGGACATATGTGTCTTGTGGGCATTTCTCTATATTGCTCAAAATAAGTGTAATTTACTGTCGCATTTGTTAAAATGTTGGCCACATAAGTGTTATATTCTTCTGTGTTAATTTAAATCACCTAAAAACTCAAAAAAAAAAAAAAAAAAAAAAAAAAGAATGGTAGAGAGACCCGGTAAATTTGACTAGACTTCTATGGAAGTATTATCTATTCTACGGTAAAACTATCTTGAATTTAGAAATATAGTGCTACACTTTATAGTTTTGTTAAGTCCCAAACAATATTTGTAGTTTTGTAAAACAATTGCATGTTTAATCCATTTCTGGAATCATTTTGCAATATATGGAACTAGAGTAGCAATTGATCTAAATTTTAAACTTTACAATTTAGATTGCTTTTGAGAAGTGCTATTTTTCACTCTGTTTAGAAGCAGCCATTAGGTTGACAGTATATTTATCATATACAACTTGATGCATTTGGTGCTGCTCTCTCCATTTGTATGCTGTAAATACCTAGTCTTTCAAATATGAAAAATCAGTCTAAAGATTGTTTAAAATTCTATTTTTCTAAACCTTTCAACCTGGATATATTGCATATGTTATGAGAGGTTTGAGTCAACAACTTGTGATAAAGAATTCTTTGGTTTGGCTAAGGCACTAACTTTACTGTTAAATTGTGAAAGCATTTGAAATATGTAGCTCTTCCTGTAGGAAATGTGAAAGACACAACAAGTTTGTTTTAATATCAAATGGACTTTTTTTCCCAAGCAATATCTCATATAATCAACATACCTGAAAAGGACCAGGAAACCTGAGAAGTGCTAATGGAGACTTACTGGTACATAGGAGCTTACCAGATTCAGGAACCAGAGGAAGTCTTCTTCAATAAAATTTGCATTGTCAACCTCTTGACATTTTTTAACAATAAAAAATACAATTTAAAAAATAGACATGGCAATCACCGTGGCATATTCAATACAGCTCCATCTGTATGGAGATCACCCATTTTCCAGGTTTGTGAACCTCATGTAAGAGGTTGGCCAGAATGCTCCCGCACCAAGCACGTGTCCATCCACCCCACCCCGGAAATTGAGAAAGCTAGTAAGGTAAGGGTCAAAGTGAGTGCACTGAGTCAGAAATGAGAAATGGCCCTCAATGGCTAGATTCCTGCCTTTAGATTGCTAATTTATCCTATTTTGTTATTTTCTGGTCAGAATGACAGGCTGAAAACTTTTCTTGGAAATGAAACATTCCAGAGTTAGGCATGTTTGATCTTGAATGTTAATGACAGCAATGTGTAAGGAAAGTTTGGTTCAGACAAGAATAATCAAGTTTAATATACTTAATGCAACTTTCCACTCTGAAAATAAAGCCACAGTAGAGTCAATATATATTACTTAATTTTCCTTTCAATTCAATAGGACCAAATAACTAAAAAAAAAAAAAAAAAAAAAAAAATTTTTGCCAATTAAAACATTTAAAATTTCAAACAAATTCTTTCCCCCAAGGACAAATGTCATGGCAATCTTTAGAATTTTGAGAACATATTGTCTATTTGGAAATTCAGGCCAAGGCCATCAAATGAAACCATGGTGCATGGTGGCTAAAAAGAGATGAAAGACAGATAGATGTACACTACTTTAAAGGATTATTCATTCACAAAAGTCTCTCCGAATGACTCAGCTAAAAATCTTCCAATTGGAAAGTCATTGTAATAGAAGGGTGGGCAGGTTTATATGCAAATTAACTGGATTACAGTTCACTACCTTATAGGACATGGGCTTAGTTTAGAAGGCCTGATGATGTATAATAGTCTTTACCCATTCTCAGATTAATGCCACAGCATATCAGTAAATTCAGTTTGTTTCCTTCTTTATAACCGACCTCCCTACCTTAGACTGGATTTGTGAACTGTGAATTTTTAAGCAAAGAACAAAGGAAGAAGACAAGCAGATCAGAAAAAGAAAAGAGCTAGCTTTGTGACTGAAACACGAAGTAGTCAACTTCTACTTCTCATACGTGCCAAGTTTGTTCTTGCCTTCTGCGCCTTTATGTTCAGTATTCACTCTGCCCCATTTCTGGTTCCTTCTCATCCTCCATGTATCAGCCCAAATGCTTCTTTTACAGAGGCCTTCCTGGATGACTTTCCAGTGTCCCAAACAACTCCCTCCCCAACTCCTCAGCCTACCACCCTATGTCTTTCCCTCTCATTATCAGAAGTTTACTCCCCTACTGTCTACCATCATTACAATGCAAACTCTACTATAAAAGGGGAACTTCTCTACTTTGATCACCATTATATCCAGGCATCTTAAAATATTTGCTAATGATGGAATAGAAAAGTGGTAGGAAGTGATTAGGAAAGTACAAATGACCAAGAGGAGGAGCCAGATTTGGAAATCCTGGGAAACACCTGTGCCAAGTCCTATGATAACCTCTGGAAAATAGAAGGCAGGTAAAATTTATAATAATAAAAGCGTAATATTCTAATTAGACCAGACAGCTGAACAACCTTCCAGACGAAGCCTGAACTGCAAGGGCTGAACCCCTTGCACAAATTTCGTGCATCAGGCCTCTAGTTAAGAGGTAAGTTGGACAAAAGAAAGGGAGGGGAAAAAAGAAATAAATAAGAACCTAAAGGAAAAGAAAGGAAGCTCTCTCCTTTGAATTCCAAGGCACTGTTTTACTTGCTGGGAAAATATAAATTTACTGCTAGCTTAAATTATATGTATCCCATCCAGCTGATAACTAGCTCAATTGCATCAGAGTCTCATAACTATCACCACAGGACTATGTCAAGTATAACCCGTATAGGCAGGCTCTGACTTTTTTCTGGACTCAACCTTCTCTTGCCTCTAAGGTCCCAGCAGTCTTTTATCCTGAATATACCAGAGCCCCAGGCCTATGGCAATGAACTTTTGAAAATTTTTCATCCTTTTTGGGTTAGAAATTACAACATTATCACAACACAATAATCAGCTAAAATATAATTTAAACAGCACAAAGTACACTCTAAGCTCCTGGAAGGCAGGGTAAGACTTTGCACATTTTTTTGTTCCTCACAGTACAGACATATGCTCCAAATTGATTGACCCAGTACTCTGTACCAGAGATCAAGATAAGGATTATAGTAAGTAAAGATAAAATAATGACAGATAGGGCAGCAATTTCTTCTCAGGGAACTATCTTAGTTACATTTAAAATCTGTGATATATTTCTATTTCCTCTGTATGTTTAATAACAAAAACACCACTTTACTTAGATTCCATAGCATTTTGTAAAATGGGAAAACTTTCTATAAAATGAAGTCTAGGGTGGCAGGAATGATAGCTCTTAACTTATAAAGAGCTTTTCCAAATTAATTTTAGGATTTAATTGAAAGACAAAGTTCAGTATCAATTACACCACTTTGGAAGGAAAAATTGATTTGTGGGGGGGCATATTTTTCTTTTTTGAAAATTATGTATACCAGGTTATTAGTATGAAAGGCAAGGAAAATCTTACAAGTTTTTGCCTTAGTTGTTTTATTAGAGAACATAAAGTTTTCCAAATAACATCTCTGAGAAATGAGGCTAAAATTGATATAGTCAATTTTAGCCTACATACAGTATCTAAATACACAACAGTATCTTTCTAAATCAGCTCTATCATTTATAAGATGCCTATTTAATAGTATACATTTAAAATAAAGGAATTAGAATCTTGGTGTAATTTCAATCTACTCTGAAGTACATATACTTAAACTGAACATATTTCATTCTTTAACAGGAATATATCCTTTTAATATCAATGCTGTTCTTAACTTAGATTTGGAAATAAATGTCCTCTACTTCTAAAAGTCCACTAAAATTCAATTATTAATTGAATTTTAACAGTTATGATATTAGTATATTTTAAAATTCATATCACTATACTCAAGATTAATTGGGGTTGATTTCATTCCTAACTACATGTACTAAGTTATTTTACATATGAAATAAGTGTTTGGTATTTTAAAAGAAAATCTTTAAAACACTCCAATTGAAAATAAAAAAGAATGAAATGAGTAATTTCATTAAAGAAATAAAAACCTACAAAATATATACTTATGTATTTATATATATATATAAAAATAAACCTACAAAACAAATCTATAAAAGGATATTCTACCTCACAATAAGCAAAGCTATACAAATTTTTAAAAGGTTTATGCTTCACTTTTTGAAGAGGCAAGGCTGCACTGGCAACAGTGGAGGAATTAAAACAGACAATTGCAGAAGTAATCTTATTGAGGGAAATCTAATGTATCAAAGTTTAAAATATATTACATCCTTCCGCTAAGTAATCTAAGTTTTTGAGAAATTATGCTAAGGAGAGAACAGGACAAGTTCATTAAGAAACAGATACAAGATATTTGTAATAATGAAAAACAAGAAATGGCCTAAATGTCCATCCAAATAAAAAAATTTTTAAATAGCTATGGTATATATGGAGGCATTAAAAAAACATATCAGCTAAAACCGGTTTGGCTCAGTGGATAGAGCATTGGCCTGAGGACTGAAAGGTCTGAGATTCGATTCCGGTCAAGAACATGTATCCTGGTTGTGGGCACATCCCCAGTAGGGGGCGTGCAGGAGGCGGCTGATCAATGTCTCTCTCTCATCGATGTTTCTAACTCTCTATCCCTCTCCCTTCCACTCTGTAAAAAAAAAAATCAATAAAATATATTTTTAAAAAAACGTATCAAAGACCTTTTTCCACTATTGAGTGAAACAAGATTACAGAAGCTACATAGTATGATCACTATATAGTAGAGAAAGCAACAAAAACAGTATGTTCTAGTATAAGTTTAGATGAAAATAAAGTTAACATAAGATATTTAAAATAGTAGTTGTCAATTTAACTTCAATTTCCAAGTTACTTTGGCCTTTTTGTTTTTGTTATTAATCCTCACCTGAGGATACTTTTCCATTGATTTTTAGAGAGAGTGGAAGGGAGGGGGAGAGACAGAGAGAAAGACATGCACACTGATTGGTTGCCTCCTGCACTGGGGCCAGAGATGGAGCCTGCAACCAAGGTATGTTCGGTCCCTTGACTGTAATTGAACCCAAGGCCCTTCAATCCACAGGCCAACACAATCCACTGAGCCAAACTGGCTAGCGTTCTTTCACGCCCCCCACCTCTTTTTTTAAGTAGAATGACTATATGTACAGAATAAACAATACACCAGCCAAGCAGTCAGTCAGTTTGGTATTTGAGAAAAAAACTGGGACTAGACAAACTTCATATGACTAAGAGTGACTTTTTCTTGGCCTGAACAGGGATAATGTCTCATTTTCATACATATACCTTTCCACATATTACCAAATCAAAGAGCACATATCAAATGCCTACTTTACCTTGCAGGATATTATTATTGACAAATTACCACTCTAGGATCCTGATATTTCTAAACTAACAACATTTAATCTTAGTTTCAACTGTGCACTGTGTAATCAGGCTATTTCAAGTCTAAAACTACTTCATTTAAATATTTCTTCCCTTTTAAAAAGTCCTCACAGAACTACTGAGAAATTTTAATAGATAGCTACAATTCCCTGCTTTAAATATACACTGGAAAAATCACATACAAAATCCTACATAATAAAAGCCTAATATGCTAAGTGTCAGGTTGGCCATTCAACCAACCAAAGCATAATATGGTAATGATATGCTAAAGCCACTCAACCACTTGCTAAGACGTACACTGACCACCAGGGGGTAGTCGCTCCAACTGGTAGGTTAGTTTGCTGCTGGGGTCTGGCCTATCAGGACTGAGCAAGACGGGCCAGACACGCCCTGGAGCCCTCCTGCGGTCCCTCCCCGGCTGGCCAATCTCCCACGTCCCTCCCCAGGCCCAGTTGTGCACTGGTGGAGTCCCTCGGCCTGGCCTGTGCTCTCTTGCAATCCAGGTTGAGGGGCCTCCCCCACCCAAGTGCATGAATTTCATGCACCAGGCCTCTAATATCATTATAATCATGTGACATCTCAATTTCATTTCACTCTATGTATCTGAACAACAACAAAAAAATAACTTAGGACACAGCAACTTTCTTTTATCTTAACACAAGGTACCAGGGTATACATAACAAACTGTGAACAACAGAAGCTCTGATACCAGAAACACTGTTTTTACAATGCCAATCAAAGAGCAAAACATCTGGTTAGTTTTTAAACAAAATGGGCTGCTCTGCCTTCCATGTCAACCACCAAGCAACAGGCCCTTTGATGTCTTTACCATTCATTACCGATGTAGTTCTCAACATTTTCACTAGTTCCATGATCATTCCTTCTCCCCTCCTCCATCTTTTTTTTTTTTTTAATATATTTGATAGATTTTTCACAGAGAGGAAGGGAGAGGGATAGAGAGTTAGAAACATCAATCAGCTGCCTCCTGCCCGGCCCTCATTGGGGATGTGCCCACAACCAAGGCACGTGTCCTTGACCAGAATCGAACCCAGGACCCCTCAGTCTACAGGCTGACACTCTATCCACTGAGCCAAACCGGTTTTGGCCCCGCCCCCATCCTTTCAAGTAACTCTGTCCATCTATCTGGTCACAGATACAATTAGCAAGATGATGTCACACAAGTTTCCTTTTAGTTCTGAATTTTTACTAATGTTATGTAATTTTATTTTCTAATTTTAATATTCCAGTGGAATGTTTTCAAAACATTTAAAAAACCTTTTAATAGCTGACCTAGTGTCAAATACTATATTTAGACATTTCTAAACTAAACTAAAGCTTATTTTAAACTAAAACTTTCATATTATTGAATAAATTGCTAAGGATCCCAAATTAAAGAAATCATTAAAAATGTGATACAGTCTAGTGTTTATTTTATGTTATGGCAGGTACACTTGATTTTCAAAAATTTAAAACATATAAAAAGTGGTAAGGGACTAACATTTATATCAACAATTGATAGTGTTTAAGATTATTTATTATACAGCAGGGTACAATGGTAGTGCTAATGCCAATAAGGGCACCATGGAAGTTAGTCTAAAAATTATCACTAGGCTTTATACAAGCAACAACATGTGTTGCTGTTTTAGAATTTCAGGACATGGTCTGCTTCTAATGCTAAGCAGTCCTTTAACATTTTTAATGTTATACAGTGTTATAGTATTTAGTTTGGCAAATGTTTCAAAATAAAGTAGAAATGTATTCATAACATCACAGAAATGCACATCCAGTTTTGTTTTCAAGAAGAACCATAGGTACAGATCAGAACTCTTCCCTATATGAAATAATTTACACACAGATGAATGCTATATCACTATCTAAAATAATCACTAAATACAATTCTTTTTCAGAAATAAACAAGCAAAGGTTTTTTTCATTATCAAATATCAAAAACATAGAGATAATGTATATTTTTCAAACAAATGATACTCTAAAATTATAGGAATAATTTCTGTGAATTCAGTGAATGTGCAACCTAAATCAACCAAGTATATTGTAGTACAACTATATTAAGAAACCAATGATCAGAAAATACAACCATATGGAAAAAATTTATAATCCACAAAACTGTTCTTCAGGCCTTAAGGTAAAATAGCTCCACAGTTTACAGGTAAAACCCAGGCAACAAAAATGCGTGCTTGTCTTCAATAAGTAGATATTTTATGCAGAAGATGTAACACTTTGCTTGTAGACAGCATGGTATGCATTTCTCAGCAAGACGTAAGGAAAACAAGATTCCAAAAGATCCATTGTTAGGAATGGGGATTCCTGCACAATCTGAAAAATTCCAAAATGCATTAGAATTCTAATTATTTATTTAGCAAACATTTACTGAAACTAATAACCATAACTTTATATTGTTACATTGTTCTTACTGGAAATGGACACATTTTCTCTTTACTTTAAAAACTGAAAGGTAAATGTGCCACAGTGAATGCTCTCAGAAATCAGTTAACCAATGGGAACATACTACCCACTTTCACAGCCTTCAGCAATATCTCTATACTATCTAATAAAAGAGTAATATGCAAATTAACCATCACTTCATCACAAAGGTAATGGCACCCATAGCCATAAGATGGTGGCGACCAGTCCTCTCAACCCTGGAGGGGCAGCCGCTGAGAACAGGCAGCATGAGTGGCCTGGTGGAATGCTTGCTTAGTCGCTGTGGTAACAAGGCAAGTGTTCTGTGCCCGGCCATGGAGAGCTTCTGGGCAGAGGGAGTAGAGTGGCCAGGTCTTGCAGAGAGCTACTGGCACATGGGTTCGTGTGCAGGGCTACTAGTATATACAGTGGTACCTCGAGATACGAGTGCCTAACATATGAGATTTTTGAGATACGAGCCGTTGAGCTAGTGATTTTTGCTTTGAAATACGAGCAACATTTGAGATAGGAGTAATCAAGCGGATCGGCCGGCTGCACACGACCCACCAGTTTACCGCAACTTGAGCGTCTCATAGTTTCCCATGCCTCAAGGTTACGGGACGAATTAAACTCATATCTCGAGGTACCACTGTATATAAAAGGCTAAAATGCAAGGTGTCTCCTAGGGAGTTCCACCAGGAGACCAGGAATTTGACTGACTGCTATGACATATGCTGACCACCAGGGAATGGCGCAAAATGAAGGAAGGCCGCAGCCAGCAGCTGAAAGATCCTGATGGGCTCTGATCACTGGCCAGGCCTAGGGACCCTACCTGTGCACAAATTTCGTTTATTAGGTCTCTAGTGTGAGGCATAAAAGAGAATACAAACATTTAAAATGGCCATATTTTGAGGTCTAACTGGAGACCAAGACTAGGCTACAAAGCAAAATTAAACATCAAATCAACTATAATTAAGTGGTGAAAAACTGCAAGTTCTAGAGAAATTCAAAAGAGAAGAAAGACTAACATAGACCAGAATAATCAGGAAAGTTAATCCATAAAAAGATTTGAGCTATGTGGTATGTTGAATCACTAAGATAGACACAGACCTCTGCAGGTAAAGGAAATTATTCCCAGTGAGGAAAGACCTAGTTTATGGTAGGAAAAAGCATGGCTGGTTCATGGAAGTGAAGAGAAGGAATGTACTATAGAGTATTATAAAAAATTGTATTACATGGGCAGAATAGAGTCAGACTACAGAAAACTGGAAGAGCTAAAGCTAATACACTAGGAAAATATAAGACCCAACAAGTTAAAAAACTATAAAGAATACCTTATAGGTAATGCTAATCTTTTATTTTGTTATTTTCTGATATGATTACCATACTGTAAAATATAGGTGATTGTCATTCTTTTCAGTAATTTTAGAAAGTATGTAGTTTGGGTGGAGTGAGCACTAGGAATCAAAAAAGCATCTAAGATCTTGCTGTTACTTAATCACTAAAAGCCAAGAAAAAACTATAAGGAATGACTGGAACTTCTTTAATGTCACTAAAAATTAAAATGAGACTTACCATATCTAGCAGTAAATAAACAGATTCTCTATTTCTTGTTGTTGTTTTGTCAGTCTCCTGGCCAATTTTCAGTAGACTGGAGGATGCAAGCTTAAAAGTGCACACACATTGTAAATAAGTTTTTTAAATAAAATGCTCACCAGTTACTTGTTTATTTTCAGTATGCTTGAACTTACAGCAAATTTCAATCACTCAGCTGCTTATATAATGAGGAATTAAATGACAAGATAAATGTAGATCTTTACATTCAAGCAACAATTTAGAGAGGTATTCTATATAATAAAAGGGTAATATGCAAATTGACCCTAATGGCAGAACAACCGGGAACAACATGTCACTATGACCTGCACTGGCCACCAGAGGGCAGAAGTTCAATGCAGGAGCTGCCCTCTGATGGTCAGTGTGCTCCCACAAGGGGAGTTTTGCTCAGCCATAAGCTAGGGAGCGGGCCTAAGCTGGCAGGTAGATATCCCCCAAGGGTTCCTGGGCTGCTAGAGGGATGTCTGACTGCCAGCTTAGGCCCAACCTCCTAAGGAGCGGGCCTAAGCGGCAGGTAGACATCCCATGAGGGGTCCCAGACTGTAAGAGAATGCAGGCAGGGCTGATTGAGGGCTCCTTCCCCACCCCTACCAAGTGCACACAAATTTTCATGCACCAGGCCTCTAGTTAAGGCATAAACAGATACAAAATTAAGTGTAATTAAATATTCTTATTAGTCTTTAAAACTGATAATTTTCAGGAAAAAAAGATTTATTTTTTTGTCTTCCTTATATTTATATTAATTATATTTCTTAGTTCCCAAATAAGAAGAAAATTTCACACCAAGTTTGAATTAATGGGACATTAGGATATTATGTCATAAATAAAAGAAATACAGGAAATGAAAAAAAAATTAAATCTCAATACGGTTTTCTTTGAAACAGACATTATTTTCTCAAGTTAGTACTATAAATGTTTTAAAAATAAACTAAGGATTTATAAGTTGAAAAGCATTATTCTAGTGTTCATTATATCATGATGCATGGAAAAGCTATATTGACACAGGAAAGAGAACTACACTAACACAGAAACTAGAGCTATACTTCATCAGTCCAGAGTTGGCACAATTACCCTTTTTTGGAAGTAGTTTGTCACCTTTAACAGTCTTTCTCCAAATAAATAAATAAATATAAGTAAAATATATCCTTTTAGACAGAATATCTTTTCTTTGCCTAAATTTTCCTTTGTTTTGTTTTTCCCTTTTTAAACCCTAGACAAAATTCTAAGGTACTACAAACATCAGCTTAGAAAAAAGGTCATCCTGCAGAGCTCAAAAACTGGGAGACTTCTATGTCAAGGGGGAAAAAAATGCAAAATCAACTACTCCTTGATTTAATGCCCTGCCTTACCTGTTCCTCCTTCCTGCCCCCCAAATTAGTTAATTAATTAAGAGAATTTACTCTCTTACATCTCATGTTATTTTAACTTTTCTTTCTAAAATGTCATAAGTTTTGCTACTGATAATACATACCGCCAGAAATTCTTTAAGACGGTCTTCAATGCTTCCTTTGTGAATTGTAAACAAAGCTGCAGCAATCTGGTTGATGGCTTTGGCCAAGCAATGGATGTTGTTGCAATGCCCTGAGAAAGTACAAATAGGGTTTGTGGTTTCTATGTGCCCCTCAAATATCAAATAAGAGATAGAGAGCAGATCTTGAATGACTCACAATCTACATAAATAGTGGCGTGATTAAAAACAAGACTGGGGCATTGCTTTCCTCTCACTTTCATAAGGACCAGTACTTTTAAAAATAGGATAGCAAGTGAGCGACAAATGATTATGTCTCTATTAAACAAACAATTAAACCCCTAAAAGAAATCTTACATCAGTTTTATGTCTTAGACACTTAAAAAAAGAAATGCTTAGCTACTTTACAAACATTTTCTTATCCAATCCTTAAAATAATCCTGAGTTAGATATTCCCTTCACCATCCATCCCTGCCACACATACATGCAAGCACCCAAAAAGCTCACATAAACACATTTCCTGTATCAGAAAATTGGGATTTAGGAAAGGAAATGACTATTCAGGTTACAAAACTAGTAAGTGGCAAAACTTAACCCACATTTTACTATAAGAAAATATTAATTACTTGAAAAGTATCTGCTATATCAAAACTCTTAACTTTTCCATTGACAAAATAATTTTAGACCACAATTACCTTCTATAGCAGGACTATACTGAGACATCACATTACTGGCCAGGGTTGGCAAAGAAACTGCCACAAAGACCATGAGGAGACAGGCAATTTTATATTCTTCTTCTGGACTTATGTTTTCTAAGGCAGAAAAATTAAAAATAAAACCAAGTTATTTCTTATAGATTAAAGAGTTGATCAGATAAACCAGAAAAAGCAAATTTAAATTTTTATATAAGGTATTTTACTCTGCCTCTACAGAACTGATCAGTTTTGTTATAAGAAATACAGAATGAATATAAATAATATATAACTACTGGCTATTATCAATTCCCCAGACATATTTCAAAGACTGCTAATATTTTTAAATTGTAAGATTACAAGGCAAAAAATATAATTAGAATAATTAAAACCCGAAATTTCCTTACTGAAAACTGATAATTATTATTACAAGAAAATTCTATTTACTTCAGTTTAGAAAATTTATTAGCTTATAAAATCCTTAATATTTTTTATCTAAAAGATATGAATGTAATTTGAAGTGTATTATTTAAAAGGTATAAATGTGCAAAGTGGACTGAATTTCCAACCTCTCTATCTTAGAAGACAGAAGGAACCAGTCATATATGAAAATAATTAGCATTGCTCAAAGCTTTTAAGATATAACCCTTTTAAAAATATTTATTGTATTGTGAACCAAAATTGTGGATTATCTTGTATCTGGGAACTTCTAGTCATCCTACAATTCATCATCACATATAACTAAGAGTTGAACATAAGAAAAGAGCCAGAATATGTTTTTAAAATTTGGTTGATTATGAAAAATACAGCCGTAGCAAATTAAGTAATAGTAATTATCCATGTGACTATAATTAACATACTGCATGAATTACAAACATAAAGCAATATTGAATCAAAAAAGAACTGATGAACTCAGTCATTCAGGCAAAGGACTATAGGAGGGCATTTTTGTACCAGGAACAGATGAAATGTTATCTACTTTGTAGACAAATCTAGAAATATCTAGAGCATTCTGGGTACTACATTTCACCGGGCTGGCCTCAACATCTTTTAAATGTTTAATATTACATAATAATACACAGAATCTTTAGGGTTAGTAGCTCTAGTCCTATTTTTAAAAGGACACCCTTTTGCTAGGTATAATCTCCATTAGCATACACATAAATATGGTCATAAACCTTTATTTTCTTACCTCAAAAAAACTTTCTCATAATTTTACTTCTGCCTCTAGCTACTATAATTTTATTTCTTTGCTCTTCTTTAAAGTAAAACTTTGAGAGTTTATCTCTAAATCCTTTTCTCCTATTCTCTCTTAAACCCTTGCTAATCAGCGCTTTACCCTGGAAACTCCATTGACATTGCATCACCTATTAATTCTACACAGCTGATCTTTCCTTTTCCACTTTCCTAGAAGCTACTGTTTCCTGGTCTTTCTTATCCTTTACTAATTCTTCCTTCTCAGTTTTTTGTTTGTTTTTAGTAGTTCCTCCTCTTTTCTCTGAGCTCTTAAAGTTGAGATCATCCCAGGGCTCAGACTGCATCGACTCCACTAAATGGATTTAGTAATCTAATCCAGTCATGACTTACACTAGAGGCCTATGCATGAAATTGGTGCACGGGGGGAGGGGAAGTGTGGAGTAGGGTGTGTGTATGTGTGTCCCTTAGCCCAGCCTGCACTATCTCCAATCTGGGACCCCTCGAGGGATGTCCAACTGCCCATTTAGGCCCGATCCCAGTGTCCAACTGCCTGTTTAGGCCCGATTCCAATGGCAGTCGGACATCCCTCTCACAATCCAGGTCTGCTGGCTCCAAACTGCTCACCTGCCTGTCTTCCTGATTGTCCCAACTGTTTCTTCCTGCCAACCTGATCACCCCTAACCACTCCGCTGCCAGCCTGTTTGCCCCTAAATGCCCTCCCCTGCAGGCCTGGTTACCCCTAACTGCCCTCCTCTGCAAACCTGGTTCCCCCCAACTGCTCTCCCCTGCAGGACTGGGTCCCCCACAACTGTTCTTCCCTGCAGGCCCAGTTGCTCCCAACTTCCCTCCTCTGCTGGCCTGGTCACCCCTAATTGCCCTCCCCTGCAGGCTTGATCGCCCCCAACTGCCCTCCCCTGCTGGCCTGATTGCCCACAATTGCCATATCTTGCAGGTTTGGTCCCTCCCAACTACCTTCCCTTGCTGGCCATCTTGTGGCAGTCATCTTGTGTGTTGGAGTGATGGTCAATTTGCATACTACTCCTTTATTAGATAGGATAGAGGCCTGGTACATGGGTGGGAGCCACTGGTTTGCCCTGAAGGGTGTCCCAGATCAGGGTGGGGGTTCTCTTGGGGTGGGGAGATAGCATGGGCAAGGGGCCTGTGGCAGTTTGCAGGCCAGCCATGCCCCCAGGAACCCAAGCAGAGGTCCTGGTATCTGGGTTTTACTTATATTCTATAATTAAAATTTTGTAGCCTTGAGCAGAGCCAAGCCTTCTGTTCATTCTGTGGCTGTAGCCATTTTTGTTGGAATTTATTTATCTTCTATAATTGAAACTTTGTAGCCTTGAGTGGAGGCCTGGGCTTTCCAGGGTATGAGAAAGCTTGACTTCCTCTATTGCTGGGAAAACCCAAGCCTCCTGCTCACTCCATGACTACAGCCATCGTGGTTGGGTTAATTTGCATACTTGCTCTTGGTTGGCTGGTAGGTGTGTCTTGTGGGTGTAGCCATCTGGAATGATGGTTAATTTGTATATTACTCTTTCATTAGATAGGATAATCTAATCTGTATGACTATGCTATAACTTAAGTTCCAGAATACAGAAATTTTTGTCTTTGTTATTTACCAAAAAAGAAAAGAAAATAGCTTGACATAAAGTAGGCATTTGAATAAAAAGATTAAGTATCACATCTATATATCTGTGTTGCTCTGGTAATTTTAACCAAGACTACTACATATTTACTAATGCAATTTACCTGATTTCTGTGAAGAGAGAGCTACAACAAGGGCAGGATCAATTTCACAAGGCAATCCAGCAGCTGATGATAACTCATATACATTCATTGCAACCTGAAAAAGACATAAGAATTACGGAGTAAGAAATATTCTAACAAATTTCTGAGAAATCTCACTTCGGTAAGAAAAGATATATTGTTTAAATTGGAGTCTGCCTACAAGAACACTAGAGAATTTTGAAAACTTGTTTAAAGCAAGAGGTACAGCAAAAGTAAGCTACATTAAATAGATGATTTGGTACTTTGTGGTGTGTTGCTGTTGGTTATAATTTCCTACTGTTAGCCAAACAAAACTTGTATATTTTCTGTGGCAAATTCCAACAATCACTCTTAAGTTATTATTTTTCTTAGAAGCATGGATGTAAAATGTCAAGTCAAAAGAGATGAATAAATAAACAAAAGTGAAACGAAAGTACTAGACTTATGCTTATATCCATATTTATTGAGTGAAAAATTATAGTGGCCTCATCATATCTATAATGTGATAAATTACTATAACAGCTTTAGGGAATACTGATTTAAAATCTGATCAAGGAATCTCTAATGACTAAAGTAATTTTTTTGGTATCATATATGGACTCCAAATACTTAAGATATTCTAGCTGTTCTACACCTGTTAAAAACTACCTTTGATATTATAACAAAATATAAGGTATGAAGTAAAACTGTACATCTTAAAATAAATGGAAATTTCCATGGATTAAGTTCTAGATAAACACTCAGGTTGTGATCCATTCTTCACTCTACCCACAAAAATTAACTCAAAATTAACTATACAATTCTTAGAAGAAAACACAGGCATAAATCTTTATGACTTTGGGTTAGGCAATGGTTTTTTAGATAGGAGAAATTATAGAAAAAATAGATAAACTGGATTTCATCAAAATTAAAAACTAAAGTGTTCTTCAGAGGACACTATGAAGAAATGAAATAAACCCACAGAATAGAAAAGATTTGCAAATCATGTAGCTATTAATGAACTTGTATCCAAAATGTATAAAGAACACTTACACCTCAAAATTAGACAACCAATTTGAAAAATGAGCAAAAGGATCTGAATAGCCATTTCTCCAAAGAAGATATAGTCAATAAACACCTGAAAAGACAGTCAACGTATTTTGCCACCAGAAAAATGCAAATCAAAACAATGAGATTTTACACACATAGTGTTTGCCATTCCACACACACTAGACTGACTATAATTAAGAAGACAGATAATAACATGTATTGATGAGAATATAGAGAAAGTGAAACCACCATATACTGCTAGTGGAAATACAAAATGATGCAGCCACTTTAAAACCAATTTGGCAGTTTTCCAAAAGGATAAAAAACACAAAGTTTCTATATGACATAGCAATTCCATTCCTGGAATATACCCAAGGAAAATGAAAGCATATGTCAATACAAACACTTGTACATGAATCTTGTTAGTAGCATTATTTATAATTAGCCTAAAAGTGAAAACAATCCAAATACTAATCAATTTAATGAATTGATAAATAAACTAGGTTATACGGCCAGACAATGGAATATTATTTGGCAATGAAAAATGAAGTACTGTTCATCCATGGTGGCTCAATTGTTGAGCAGGAACCTATTAACCAGAAGGTCATGGTTCGATTCCCGGTCAAGGCACATTCTGAAAGTTTGCTGGAATTTAAATACAATTATATCAGGTGCTAAGAGAATTGGATGGTGACACAGAATACTAATTAGTATTCTCATGACCTGCACACCAGTGTCTTCTCAAGGACTAATTCATCTTTAATGTTTTCTTAACGTTTTTCTACAGTGTTTCCACTTAAATATAATTTTGGCCCAGCCAGTGTGGTTCAGTGTTTGAGCGTCGACCTATGAACTAAGGAGGTCATAATTTGATTCCTGGTCTGGGCACATGCCCAGGTTGTAGGCTTGATCCCTAGTGTGGGGCATGCAGTAAGCTGATCAATGATTGTCTCTCATCTTTAATATTTCTATCTCTCTCCCTCTCTCTTCCTCTCTAAAATCAATAGAAAATATATTTTAAAAAAACACAACACAAGGCAGGTAGATATGAGAATGCACACAGTCTGGTTATCTCATAGGAAGTGCATGTAGAAGAGAAGGGTAGAGTTAAGAATAGAGTGGGAGAAGAAAGGAACAAATGATAGTTAAGCTTTAAATTTGAGAAAAGACTTAAGTGTCAAACAAGAGTTTCGAGATCCTTTTTCAGTCAGTGTTTTTTAAAATATGTGAAACCAAAAGCAACCATTCCAAGAAACATAAAAGCTTAAAAGGCATAGGTATGAGCTGACATGTTACTTAAAAGGCATAGGGATGAGCTGACATGTGTCATCCTAATAAATCAGTGGTTGGACTTCACGATCAATACATTTTCAAAACAAAAATTGTGAAATTTAATTAAGGCTACCAAACTCCTATATTTATTAAGAACAAGATATTTTAAAAATTAAAATTTATATAGCCTACAATTAATATTCTAAGATTTTTTTAACATCAATTAAAAAAAACTGACTGGATTTATCTCTACAGTATTTAAAACAAAACAAGTCTTATTTTATTATCTCATCTTCCTCATTCAGCTCATGACTATGCATAAACAGCTATCAGTTTAAGGAAAAAAAGATCCATATTGACCCATTTTACATTGGTACAGATGATCAAAGATGATTAACTTCAAAATGCCTGCTTGTTATTTTGGTGCTGAGCTTTCAAAGATGCATTTTCAAAGGTAAGCATGCTAACTAATTACTCTAAAATAGAAACTTTACTATAGTTTGGGATTTATTAAATTTTATTTCATATGTAACTGAAATATATTTCATTTTAGAAACTGTAAAATCCAAATAAAAATTTTATTACCTTCATATCAGTTTCCCTTGGAATGTGGTCCTTGAAATCTTCAATTGAACTTACAAGAAAAGGAATGTGGTAGGACAAGACCTACCCAGGACAACAAAAAAGAACACAGCATTATTTTTAAATGGCGACCTCTAGATTTATGAAATATTACCATTTGATTACTTCTAGTTTTCATAGAAATTACTTTTCTTCATCTATTTTCATGAAATGTATGTATTCAATGCCAAAATGAATACAGGCAAATGGAATATGCTTTAATGAAAAGTTGGAAAAGTAGTTCAATACCCAGGCAAGTTATACCCCCCTGAATTTCAATACCAAAACAAAAAAAAGTTTTAAGTATCTTTAATTTCTACATATTTTATTTTAAATGACAACAAGAACTGGAACTTTAATTATATCACTGCCTATTATAAATTTAAAGAGTAACTTTTAATTTCTGGGACATTAAAAGGGGTTATCTGAATATAGGATATATACTTATAATGGTTTCTTACATCTCTAAGTGCTTCTTGTGCCAATGAGCGGAAGGATAAAATTACACCAATTATTGTCATCCTCTTCAAGACACTGTCAACAGCTAAATGTAAAGGAAGTGGAGAAGAGAAGAGCATGAATTAGATTCTTTCTTCACCTTGAAGAAAACTCTTAGTCATAAAATTCCCATAATAAAAGGCACAACTAATAGCATTTTACTGTAACAAATGATTAAGGAGGCAAATGTATTGAAAGCTGATATCAAAATTAATTATAGTTTACTGCAAATGGAATATATCCTTCAAAATGGTTTAGATGGTTCGCCAGACTGTGGAAAAAAGCCTATGTTGAAATCCTAACTCCCAAAGCTGATGGTATTAGGAGGTAGGACCTTTGGAAGGTGCTCAAGCCATGAGGGAACTAATGAATTCAATTAGTGCCTTTATAAGAAGCAACAGAATGATATCCGTAACCTCTTACATCAGGTGAAAATTCAGTGAGAAATCTGCAACCTTGAAGAAGATCCTCACGTGACCATGTTGGCACCATTATCTTGGACTTCCACAACGTGATAAATAAATTTCTGTTGTTTATAAACTACCCAGTCTGCAGTGTTTTGGTTTAGAAGTTCAAATGAGTAAGACACATCCCACGGAACTCATATTAGAGCAATGGTTATGTGGGTCTTGGACCAGGCAAGCAAAAGGTAGTGGGAGATAGGACAGAAAAGAATGGCTGAATGTGAAGTTTATCCAAATAATGGTTTCTGAACATAATGCTAGGTAGTTTGTACCACCCTTTGAGCAATGTGTGGATTATTCAGGGTTTTCAAAAATAAAAAGAATGGTATGAAAAGAATTATGTTTAAAAGTATGACTCTGAAGGTGAGAGACAAGTTAGAAAGTGAAGACTGAATGCATGTTAAGAAGCCATGACTGGCTCTGGCCAGTGAGGCACAGTTGGTTGGAGCATTATCCTACACACCAAAAGGTTACCAATTCCATTCCCGGTCAGGGCATATGCCCAGGTTGCAGGCTAGATCCCCAGGTGGGAGGCAGGCAGTAGATCAATAGTTTGCTCTCATATCAATGTTTCTCTCTCTCCCTCTGCCTTCCTCTCACTAAAAATTAAAAAAAAAAAAAGCCATGACTATAGTTCATAATAAAGCCTTAAACAAGAACCACAGAAGTAGATCTGGGATTAAAAGATAGAATCTGAAGTAGGAGTTAAAAGCTCAAACACCTACAAAAGGGAACATAAAACAATGAAGTAGACAAGATGAAAGATAGAATAATGAATGGAAAAGACGGCAAAAAAAATTTCTAAAGGCAACAACTGCAGATTAATTCCAGCCAGTCACTGCCATGTGGAGAAATACTGCCCATTTTTAAAATTTGCTTAGGTCACATAATTAGAAAACCAAAACTGAAAATTATTTCCAGACTGCCTTTCAATTCAAAGCTACTTTTTAATAAATAATATTGCTTTTTTAAAAAAGGATGTTTGTTGACTGAAAATCAAACTATTCTAAAAGTACATCAACTTCTGGACATAGGATAAAAGAAGCATAAAAGTAGAGAGGTCAGAGGCAAAAGAGAGCAATCTGAAAAATAGTTCAAATGAAAAGGTAGCTTTCTCTATTTCCCTGAATAAAGTACCCTTAAGCAGATTTTTTTCAAATTCAATAAAAAAAGATTTAATAAATTATATTTAAAGATAAATTTGACATATATGGGTATGTATAAAACAATTTATCTCTTGATTTTGGCCAATTACACAGGTCATGAATCACCACTATTACAGACAAAATTCAAGCAAACAGAATCTAGATAAAGGATGATGAATTTTATTTTGAAACCTATAAATTCTGGTTGGAATTTTAACAAACTCTATGTTGTTTCAATTCCATAAATAGGAAAGTTAAACTAACAGTAAACAAGCTTAGTTGTTTTTAACCAGATGCTCTTTATTAGCAGAACATTAACAAGGGTGAAGGCTAGTTGGGTGTTCAAATGAGTATTATAAAATAGGCAAACATGAAAAATACAAAAATGTTAAGTATATAAAAAAAAAAGACTAGAAAATACAAGTACCTAACAAAATAAAAAGATCAAATAGATATTTAATAATTTCTTGCTAAAAATGTATTCATTCTCCTCTTCCTATAATGCTACCAAGTCAATTATTTCTTTTATTTAATTTCATTTCTTAAGTACCATACAGTAAACCTGACTTTTTCCTTCCCTTTTGTTATACAGCTCTAGGAAAAATAATTAACATATGTATATTTGTATTATCACCATCATCACCACTGTGATGAACAGTTTCCAACCTAAAATACCCGCTTATTACTTTCTGTTTATAGTTCTGGCAACCACTGATCTATTCTACAAGGCAAACTGTAGTGTAATTTTATACTAATTTATATGCCAAGTTTATATTTTTAAAAGCAAGATAAGATAGCTTAATAAAATTTGATATAGTTGTAAAACATTTAAAAGAAAAATACCAAAGGCAAAGTATGTAAAACACATAAATGGATTAATTACTTTTTAAAAATTTTCTTAAGGATTACTTTTTTATTTGGGAAAATAAACTTTCTGGTTTTCTCAAATGCAAAGACTATTTTTTTTGGAATTTCACTAATTTTCTAATGTTGGGAAGCCTTTTAAATAAATCAAAAGAAAAATGACTTTAAAGTAATTTATAATTATAATTAAGTTCAAGTACAAAAAGCAAGTAAAACTAATATTAATTCAAGTGCATCTAAAGTAGTTATCGGGCTAAAGATACTTTAAGATTTACTATTATTTCACAATATACCTCCCACAAAAGACTCAATGTCAACTGTCAAGAAGACATTAAAAGAGATTTTTTTTAAAAGTGTAGGCTCAGATTTTCATGCAATGAATACTAGTTAGCAATAAAAAGAAACAAATACTTAACACAGATGGGTAAATCTCAAAAACATGCTAAAACCAGTCACAAAAAGAGTATGGCTTAGTTTATATAAAATTCTGGAACAGCATAGATAATCTGTAGTGATAGAAATCAGGTAAGTCCTCTGTATTGAGGGCCGGGATAAAAACTGACTATACAGGGACATGAGGAGACTCTGAGATGGTAGGACTGTTCTATGTCTTGATTACAATAGTGACTACATGGATGTATGCATTTGTCACAATCCATTACACAGTTCACTGAAGCGTGTGCACTTTATTATATGTAAACTGTACCTCAATCAAATTGATTTTTAGAAAGTGACAGACTCAAAAGTTAATTCTCCTTTAATCTAAATTAATATAGATTTACTGTATTCAACATAATGGGTTCATGAACTGTTAATATTCAAAGTATTTGACACATGGTACTAAGAATACAGTAAAAAGAATTGTGAAACAGATACTTACAAAGATCCTTTGACTGAAAAATTTTCCAGTTCTCTTCCTAAGCTAAAGAGTACCTATTAATAATTTATTACTATATTTATATTTACAAATTTTAAGCAAAAGCTAAATACTTTGGTTTTCTTAATGCTTCTAAAAAGTATCAAAAGTTACCCACATGATAATCTTTTAAAGAGTGCAGCCATCTGGTCTGGTTTGTCAAAGCTGGTCCTCATTTGTGTTAGCACATCAACATTCTCCACCACAAGTTTCTAAAAAAAAGAAAGATCAGGTCAGGCATAGATCTCCTTGTGTTAATGAGATAAGAGCATGCTTGGATACTACAATCTGGCATGTGGGAAATACAATTTATGAAATCCAGATGCTCTATACTATATATTTTTGTTGTTGTTTTAATAAAGGAATCTTAAAATCATTTACGTAAGCTTAATGTTTTCTTCAGTTTGTAAATTCAGAAAGAGGAGTTCAGGAAAAAAGCCATAAAAATAAGTAGCAGGATAAAGGATTATCTTATCCTTAGACACAGAACAGCATCAATAATAAAAAGCAGACACGGAAGTGTATATATAGAGCAATAAATTCCACCAAAACAACAACTGACCGAAGATAGCCTAGAGTTCATTGCTGGATATATACAATCAGAAGGACAATAACCTGTTAGGGTATGGGACCACTTCAAGGAGATTATAATAAAGCAATATTTTCCAACACAAATTATCAAATGGAAGTGTCAACTATGTACCTCTCTTTCAGAGACCATCAAGAGAGAAAAGGAAAGAGAATGGAAAGAAAGAAGGGAGATAAATAAGGGAAGGGAGTGAAGAATAACTATTCCAGAAAAATCTCATTAAAGAATGTTTTGCTTAAAAGAAACACTGGGACGAACCAAGATGGCGGCATAGGTAAACACCTACACTGCTGCCTCTCACAACAATTTCAGAACTGCAACTAAAAGACAGAACAGACATCATCCTGAAGCACAGGAAAGCTGGCTGAGTGGAAATTCTACAACTAGAAGGAAAGAAAGGGGCTCACAGAGACTCAGAGGAGCTTCAAAAAGCTGAGGTATGGAGATGCACGCGTGGAGAGAGTGGGTGCCAGAGTACCTGGCTGGCTTTCTTTGGTGAGAGACTCCCAACGGTATTGAACCCCTTATCCTATGACACTAAACACCAGGTCCAGCCAAAACTCATATGGGGGGGGGGGGAGTTTGGACTATGAAAAGGGAGAAGTGCACAGAAGTTTATGGGGGTCACAAAAGGGCAGAAGTTGGGTGGCACACACAGAGGGCAGAAAACCAACTGCTGATTGTGCCGCTGGCTTTCACAAGAGGGCGGGAGACAAAGCATCTCAACTGCGTCACTTCTAACTCCACTAAACCCCAGATTTGGGCGAAACCCTGGGGATCCAGATTCATAAGGTCCCGGAGCACAGGGCAGCCAGAAAGGCAGCAGTCTAGAGGAACTGCAAGAGCGTGCGCACGCATACAGGGACCACACCAGTGATTACCCAGTCACGTGAGACTCAGGGGCCGTGGAGGGCGGACCGACTGGAAGGCAAGGCGGTCCATTAAGCCCTGAGACCCCACCCATCCCAAGCTCAACAGAGAGGCTTTTGCAGTTTTGCAAGTCTGATATCATAAGGCTGAACCCAACACAGAAGTTCTCCTGGCATAGTGAAAATGCTGAGACAAGGGAAGAGATTGAAACAAAAGAAATGGAGGAAAACAAACGACTGGATATAGAGTTCAAAACGATGCTTGTAAGGTTTTTCAAGAATATCCTACAAAAGTTGGCTAAAGTTAGCGAGAGCCAAGAGGAGATGACAAAGAACCAACTAGAGATGGAAAAGGACCAACTAGAAATTGAACATACACTGACTGAAATAAAAAATATTATACAGAGACCTAATAGCAGACTAGAGAAAGGCAAGAATCAAGTCAAAAATTTGAAATATAAAGAAGCAGAAAACTCTCAACTGGAAAAGCAAGAAGAAAAAAGAATCCAAAAATGTGAAGATAATGTAAGGAGCCTCTGAGACAGCTTCAAGCGTACCAACATCAGAATTGTGGGGGTGTCAGAAGAAGAGAGAGAGCAAGATAATAAAAACCTACTTAAAGAAATAATGACTGAAAACTTCCCACATCTGGTAAAAGAAATAGACTTACAAGTCCAGGAAGAGCACAGAACTCCAAACAAAAGGAATCCAAAGAGGACCATACCAAGACACATCATAATTAAAATGCCAAAAGCAAAAGACAAAGAGAGAATATTAAAAGCAGCAAGAGAAAAAACAGTTCATTACCTACAAGGGAGCACCCATACGACTGTCAGCTGATTTCTCAACAGAAACGATGCAGGCCAGATGGGAGTGGCAAGAAATATTCAACATGATGAATAGCAAGAACCTGCAACCAAGAATACTCTATCCAGCAAAGCTATCATTCAGAATTGAAGGGCAGATAAAGAGCTTCACAGATAAGAAAAAGTTAAAGGAGTTCTTCAACTCCAAACCAGTATTATGAAATGCTGAAAGGTACTCTTTAAGAAAAGGAAGAAGAAAAAGGTAAAAGATAAAAAAATTATGAACAACAAATACATATCTATCAACAAGGGAATCTAAAAATTAAGTGAATTAAAAATTTTATCAACAGAATAAACTGGTGAATATAATAGAATCAGGAGCACAGAAAGGGAGTGGACTGATAATTCTCAGGGGGAAAGGGGTGAAGGGTGTACAGGGAGAGAATGGCCAAAAATCATACACCTATGGATAAGGTCAACGGGAGGGAGGTAAGGGTAGAGGGAGGGTTGGGAGCCAACTGGAGGGGAGCTATGGAGGGGGAAAAAGAGAAACAAATGTAATAATCTGAATAATAAAGATTTAATTAAAAAAAAAGAAACAAAAAAATAAAAGAAACACTAGTTGAAAAATTACAACTAAGGCAAATTAAACTAATTTGAAAAATAACAGATATATGTATTTGGAAAGCTTAGATGTATGTATTTGAAATATACAGGGATGAGGCCTGAATTTGGATATATGTAATTGTAAATACATATATCCAGGCTTCATCCCTCCATATTTCAATTCTAGCTGCAAAGATATAGCAAGCATACTGTTCAAGTGCCAAAGCGGTTTTGTTACAAGCCAATGGCTAATGACATCTGATTTAAGGGGAGCAAGAAAAAGTACACAAAAAATCTATAAAACTCATTTTTCCTATACTCATATGCATTTGGTTTAGGTCTCTTGTTATTACTTCAGATTATTTCTCTTTATGCTCCCTACCAAATGTTCTGCTTCAGTCACATTTATGTGCTAAACTGAAGTCCCAGTCTCTGATAAAATGCCTGCTCTTTCAGGGGCCAATACCATACTTGTCTCATTCTAAAATTTGATTCAACCAATATATTTTCAAACTACATGCCCAATCGTGACACTGCTCATGCACTTTGAACATAATATCACATCAGTGAATCAAAGACACCACTGAATTTTAAATTCACCATTACCTTATGTGCCAATAAGAAAAAAAGAACCACTCTACCAATTAAACTTAAATGTTTTCTAATTATCTGACTATAAGACAGACACAATTTCAGATATATAGGATAATTGTGTTATGAAATTAATAAATTATAGTATATATAGTAAAAATACTGTAATCATTTTTAAGCTCCTGTACAAGGCAATTTACAAAAAATCTCATTTAACTTGGATCCAAATGAGGGAGAGGATATTCCAATTTTACAAAAGAGGAAACTAAGGTTCAGAAAAGTTATATAACTTGCCCAAAGTGGCAAAGATTTTAAGTGGCAAAATTGAAATCTGAATATAAAAATCCATCCCTTTAAACACTAAAGAAATGGTTCCCAATCTGTAGTGTACATCAGAATGATCTAGAGAACTTTATTAACTAAGACAGATATTGCTAGGTCCCAGCACCATAGGTTCTGATTCAGCAGCCGTGAAATAGAACCAAAAAAGGTGCATTTTTAACAAGTGCCAAAGTAATGCTTCTGCTGATGATCTGGGGAAAGTTATTTTAAAACCATCAACCAAAAGCATTTATTAGCACATTACTCTTTTTAATTCTCTACATATTTAAAGCCATTGATTAATATCACTGGTGAATGAATTGAATACTGTAAGTAATACTAGGAATTACCAACTAAATGGTTTATAAAAGGAACTGAGACAAATCAAGTGAAAGCTATCAAGAATACTAAAAAAAAAAAAAAAAAAGTTTCCTATGAAAAAAAGAAAGTTAAGGGGGAGTGAGAGGTAATGGGGAAATAAGGACACATATGTAATACCTTAATCAATAAAGAAATTTTTAAAAAGTTAATGTATTGACACAATTCATATTTCAATTTCCTTTTTCATTTGAAAAAAAAAAATCTACTAGGGCTCTGTGAAGAACTAAAAGAACTCATCTGTAAAATGCCAAAACAATTCTTTTGGCAAGGTTGGAAGAATAAATTGACTCTACGGGCACAACTCCAAATGAAACACCCCAAGAATTTTAGTAGAAAGAAGACTGGTTGTTTTCTTCTCCAGAAAGTAATAAACATGTTTTACCACAAGTACACACGCATAGTGTTCACTATGTCTGACACATGATTTATTCACAACCATTAAATATAAAGTTTTCCTTTTTTATTGGCACACAATTTTACTGTTTGAAACAAAAAGGTCCTCAGCTGCAACAATTAAAGCCATCCATAAGATGAAGGTGTAAGCACATAATATTTAGTTTATGTCAATTTAGAAAATAAAAGCTAAGAAATTATAGAATGATTTTTAAAAATTTTAATTCCCCCCAAAATATTTTATGCACTAATTTGAAACAGATTAAAATGCTATTGGAGGTATAATCATACTCTAATGTATGGGCTACAATGTCATCCGAGAGATATTAGATAATATTAAGAAAAATTTTAAATGTTCATATCCTTTGAGCCACTTTCAAAATTTTTCCTACAGAAATGCTCAAATAAGTATGTAAAGTAAGTTGGAAGTGCTGGTTAAATATAGAGAATTCTCTCTCTCTCAATCTCTCAGCACATGGAGAATAAACAGCATGCTATTAAACAATGACTGGGTTACCAGAGAGATCAAGGAAGAAATAAAAAACATCATAGCAACAAATGACAAAGAAAACATATCAATCCAAAATCTATGGGACACAGCAAGAGCGGTCTTGAGAGGGAAGTTCATAGCTCTACAAGCTTACTGAAAAAAACAAAAACAAGAAACAATGGTAATAAATTACCTAACCCTACAACTCAAAGAGTTCGAAAAGAGAGCAACAAAAAAAAAGCCCAGTGTAAGCAGAAGGAAATAATAAAGATCAGAGCGGAGATAGCTGGTGCTTTGATTGGATAAACAAGATTAATGAACCTCTGGCCAGCCTCAAAAAGAAGCAAAGAGAGAGGATACAAATAAACAAAATCAGAAATGAAAGAGGTGAAATAACAACAGATCCCACCGAAATACAAAGGATTGTTAAAAAATACTATGAACAACTCTATTCCAACAAACTGAACAACCTGGAGGAAATGGAAATATTCCTAAAAAAATTAACCTTCCACAACTCAATCAGGAAGAATCTAACCATCTCAATAGGCCAATAACTATGGAAGAAATTGAAGCAGTCATCAAAAAGCTTCCAGCAATCAAAAGCCTAAGACCAGACAGCTTCTCAGGGGAGTTTTACCCAAACATTCAAGGAAGAATTAAAACCTATCCTCCTCAGACCATTCCAAAAATTTAAGAAGAAGGAACACTTCCAAGTACCTTCTATGAAGCCAGCATTACCCTAATACCAAAATCAGATAAATACAACACAATGAAAGAGAATTACAGACCAATATCTCCCATGAACATAGATGCTAAAATCCTCAACAAAATTCTAGCAAATCGGATCCAGCAGTACATCAGACAGATCATTTGCCATGACCAAGTAGGATTTATCCCAGGATGCAAGGATGGTACAATATCCGCAAATCAATAAACGTGATACATCACATAAACAAATTGAGAGATAAAAATCACGTAGTCATATCAATTGATGCAGAAAAAGCACTTGACAAAATCCAACACCCTTTCTTGATAAAAACTCTCAACAAGGTGGAAATAGAAGGTACATACCTCAACATCATTAAAGCCATATATGATAAACCCTCAGCTAATATCACACTTAATGGGCAAAAACTAAAACCATTTCCCCTAAGAACAGAACAAGACAGGGATGCCCACTCTCACCACTCCTGTTTGACATAGTACTGGAATTATTAGCCATTGCAATTAGACAAGAAAAAATAAAAGGCATCCAAATTGGAAAAGAAGTAAAGCTGTCCTTATTTGCAGATGACATGGTATTCTACATAAAAAAAATGAAAGATTCCATCAAAAAACTAATAGACTCAATAAATGAATTGGGCAATGTAGCATGATACAAAATTAATGCCAAGAAATCTATGGCATTTCTATACACCAATAGTGAACTTACAGAAAGAAAGACTAACAAAGCATTCCCATTTACCATCAAACCAAAAAAACTGAGATACCTACGAATAAACTTAACTAAGGAAGTAAAAGACCTATACGTGGAAAACTACAGCACACTGAAAAAAGAGATAGAGGAAGACATAAACGGATGAAAGAGCATAGTATGCTCATGGATTGGGATAATCAACATAATTAAAATGACCATACTACCCAAAGCAATCTATAGATTCAATGCTCTCCCCATTAAAATACCAACGGCATATTTCACAGACCTAGAAAAAACTCTCCAAAAATTCATCTGAAATTAAAAAAGACCCCGAACAGCCCCAGCAATCCTGAGAAAGAAGAATAAAATAAATAGGTGGGATCTCAATACCTGTTTTCAAGCTGTATTACAAAGCCACTGTTCACAAAACAGCCTGGTACTGGCACAAGAACAGGCAAATAGACCAATGGAATAGAATAGAGAACCCAGATATTGACCCAAACCACTACTCTCAATTAATATTTGACAAAGGAGGCATGAATATACAATGGAATTAAGATAGTCTCTTCAATAAATGGTGTTGGGAAAATTGGATAGATACATGCAAAAAAATGAAACTAGACCACCAATTTACAGGACCTAAACATAAGACAGGAAACCATAAAAATATTAGAGGAATCCACAGGCAGCAAAATCTCAGACATATGCCAAAGGAACTTCTTCACTGATACTGCTCCTAGGGCAATGGAAGCTAAAGAGAAAATAAACATTTTTCTATTTGAATGGCTGCGGGCACATCCCACATTTAAAGAAGAATGGCTAAAGATTTAATTAAAAAACAAAAAACAAAGAAACATGTCCAAATGGCTACCATCAACAAATCAACAAATGACAAGTGTTGGCAAAGATGTGGAGAAAAAGAAACCCTTGTGCACTGCTGGTGGGAATGCAGACTGGTGCAGCCACTGTGGAGAATAGTATGGAGTTTCCTCCAAAAACTAAAAATGGAACTCCCATTTGACCCAGTTATCCCACTCCTAAAACTATATCCTAAGAAACTAGAAACACTAATCAGAAAGGATATGTGCACCCCAATGTCCATACCAACACAATTTACAATAGCTAAGATTTGGTAACAGGCTAGGTGCCCATCAGCAGATTACTCGATCAGAAAACTATGGTACATCTACACAATGGAATACTATGCTGCCATAAAAAGGAAGGAATTCTTACCATTTGCAGCAACCTGGCTAGATCTGGAGAGCATTATGCTAAGTGAAATAAGCCAGCCAATGACAGAACAATACCACATGATCTTACTCATTTATGGATAATAAAGAACATTATAAACTGATGAACAAAAAGATACAGAGGCAGTAAAGCATCAAACAGACTGTCAAATTACAGCAGGAATGTTACAGAGAGGTGGGGAAGATAAGAGATCAACCAAAGGACTTGTATGCAATGCATATTAGCATAACCAATGGACACAAGACACTGGGGGGTGAGGTCATGTATGGGAGTGGGGTGGGGGACAATGGGAAGATATGTACACATGTAATACATTATTTAAAAATATAAAAATATATATATTACTTCATCACAATACTCAATAGTCTAATTTTTATTACTTCATCACAATACTTTTTTTATTATATATATATGTGTGTATGTGTATATTAATTGATTATTTACAGAGAGGGAGAGGGAGAGAGTGTTAGAAACATTGATGAGAGAGAAATATCAATCAGTTGTCTCTGGCATATCCTCTACTGGGGATGTGCCCGCAACCAAGTTACGTGCCCTTGAGTGGAATCAAACGTAAGTCCTTACAGTCTGCAGGCCGATGCTCTATCCATTGAGCCAAACCAGTTAGGGTAGTCTCTGCCTCTTGATGTAAGAATAAGGACCAATCAAAAATTACTATTTAGCCCTGACGAGGTAACTCATTTGGTTAGAGCGCATTAATCCAAGGTTGTGGGTTCAATCCCAGTCAGAGCATATACAAGAATCAACCAATGAAAGTACAAATATTGTTGTTGTTTTTCTTTCTCTCAAATAAGTAAATAAAAAATAATTTTAATTACTATTTAGATATCGTGATTGACCAGGCTGCTTCATTTTTAAAGAGACCAGATCATTCAGCTAGGAAAATGAAATATATGTTCCTGCATCCGATAACGGGGGGTTAGATGACTACTTAGGACCCTTTCGTTTCTAAGACAATACAGCAGCACCGTACCAGTGTAAAGCTCTAGAGCTAGATAAGACTACACAGGTTCAAACTTTAGTTTCACCACTGTAAGCCTGTGAGCCTGGACAAGTTAATCCTTCTTCATCTCACTTTTCTAATTTGTAAATCGGAGAAAATTCCAGTTTCAATGATTTAAAGGAGTTAGTAATATGTATGTTTAAAGTTTATAAAAGTCCTAGAACAAAGTAAAGAGACAGGAAGATAGCTATTTTTATTTATACATCCAACTAATATTTAACAAGCATTTACAATGCGTTGAAAACTAACTTAGCACCAAGGTTTTAGGAGAATTAAATAGTTTTTACTCTAGTGAGATTGGCATTAGCAAATATATAAGGGAGGTCACAAGTAAGATACACATAAAATTGGATAAAGAGAATAAAAAGTGATGATTGCTATTTTTAAAAGTGTGTTCAAGGAAGGATATTCTGATATGATGACATCTGAAAAATACAGGAATGTTACGAGAAGGCAATCTAAGGCATTATCTCTGTGAAGAGTATCTCAGGTGACACAACAAGCAGGCCAACTAGGCTGGAGGAGTAAAGAAGGTCAGGAAAAGTGCAAGGCCGGATCCTATAGAGGCCTCGAGGACAGTTACGGACATTGATGCCTCTGAACTCTCACAGATAGGAATACAGAGAGATCCAAATAGGCTAATTTTTATTATTTCATCACAATACTCAAGCCACTATCTTTAATTGCAAAGAAGCACTAAACATGGTAACAATTCTGGAAGTACCTATTCAGTTGAAATAGAAAATAATAGGCTAAAGTAAAATTAGTGGGCCACAATTCTTCTATTATCTCATACTAAAAGGAACATAGAAAGTAAACTGAAAATTAGAAATTTGTTACCTGAGAACAACACAGAAAAGAAATAATGTATTTACAAGGGAATGAGTCTAATAAATAAGAAATATTCCTTGTAAAAAAATGAAACTAGCATTGCAATGTTTGTATGTTCAAAACCATAGTAAGTATAAAGTCTGTGTATTTAAAACTCACATTATAAAGTATCTAAAAGCTGACTTCTATATAAAAATTGTAAAACTTTCTTTTAAAAAATAACAGTGAGCCGAGACCGGTTTGGCTCAGTGGATAGAGTGTAGGCCTGTGGCCTGAAAGATCCTGGGTTCGATTGCAGTCAAGGGCATGTACCTTGATTGCAGGCACATCTCCAGTGTGGGGTGTGCAGGAAGCAGATGATTGATGTCTCTCTCTCATCAATGTTTATAACTCTCTTTCTCTCTCCCTTCCTCTCTGTAAAAAAATCAATAAAATATATTTAAAAAAAACAAAAGAAAAAACAGTGAGAGAATAATGACATGATGATTACCAAAATAATATTTATTGAGTACTTATTGTGTGTCAGCAGCATGCTAAGTATTCAAGCAATTGACATGTATTAATTAGCTGGTATAATTAGCTCATATAATTTTAAGTTTAAACTTACAGTGCACGACTGACAGGACTGAATTTCAGGAGAGGCAGACTTGAAAGCTTGAGTCCTTAACTACTGGGTAATATTGCCTCCTTTTTAGTCATACTGACTCTTGCCGTCTATTTTATTCACTCAGCAAAATAGTTATCAACCTTGCAGGAAATGACTTATCCTATTATGTTTGCTCAATTTTCAGTAAATCAGATTACTATTTGTACAACAGAACAAAACAAAGATACTATTAAAAGTGCTAGGCCCTACTGGCGTGGCTCAATGGTTGAGTACTGACCTATAAACCAAGAGTTCACGGTTCAGAAGGGAAACAAAGATGGCGGCATAAGTAAATACCTAAACTGCTACCTTGCATAACAATTTCAAAACTACAACTAAAAGACAGAACGGACATCATCCAGAACCACAGGAAAGCTAGCTGAGTGGAAATTCTACAACTAGAAGGAAAGAGAGAAGCTCAGAGAGACTCAGAAGAGCTGCAAAAAGCTGAGGTACGAAGACACGTGCATGGAAAGAATGGGTGGCAGAGTACCTGGCTGGCTTCCTCTAGCAGGAGGGAGATGGAAACTCCCGACTGCACTGAACCCCATATCCAACTGCACTAAACCCCAGTTCCAGGCAAGACTCCTACGGGGAGAATCCAGACTGTCTTGAAAAGGGAGGAGTGCATGGAAACTGAGGGGAGCTGCAAAATGGCAGAGGTCTGGAGGTACGCACACCACTACATGCAGAGAGGACTGACTGCTGATTGTGCTGCTAACTTTCACTAGCAGGCAGAAGACAGAACCTCCCAATTGCACTTAACTCCACTTCTGATTGCACTGAACCCCAGTTTTGGGTGAGACCCTGGGGACCCAGACTCATATGGGATCCAGACTTATACGGGTACCTGGAGTGCAAGAGAACCAGGAAAGCAGAGATTGGGAGGCGCGCGCATGCGCACAGACAAGACTGCAGCAATTACCAAGGGACACTTGAGACCTAGGGGCCGCATAGGGTGCGGCTGACTGGAAGCCAAGGCTGTCTGCTCAGCCCTGAGACTCCACCCCATCCAAGCTCAACAGAGAGGCTTTTGCAATTTTGCAAGTCTTGTATCATAAGGTTGACCCCAGCACAAAAGTTCTCCTGGCATAGCAAAAATGCAAAGACAAAGAAACAGATCACAAACAAAAGAAATGGAGGAAAACAAACGACTGGATATAGAGTTCAAAACCACGCTTATAAGGTGTTTTCAAGAATTTCCTAGAAAAAAATGGATAAATTTAGTGAGACCCGAGAGGAGATGAAAAAGGACCAACTAGAGATGAAAAAGGACCAACTAGAAATTAAACATACACTGACTGAAATAAAAAATATTATACAGAGACCTAACAGCAGACTAGAGGAATTCAAGAATCAAGTCAAAGGTCTGAATTACAAAAAAGCCAAAAACACTCCACTGGGAAAGCAAAAAGAAAAAGAATCCAAAAATGTGAAGATAATGTAAGGAGCCTCTGGGAGAGCTTCAAGTGTACCAACATCAGAATTATAGGGGTGCCAGAAGAAGAGAGAAAGCAAGATACTGAAAACCTACTTGAAGAAATAATAACTGAAAACTTCCCCCACCTGGTGAAAGAAATAGACTTACAAATCCAGGAAGTGCACAGAACTCCAAACAAAAGGAATCCAAAGAGGACCATACCTAGACACATCATAATTAAAATGCCAAGAGCAAAAGACAAAGAGAGAATATTAAAAGCAGCAAGAGAAAAACAGTTCATTACCTATAAGGGAGCACCCATACGATTGTCAGCAGATTTCTCAACAGAAACGATGCAGGTAAGACGGGAGTGGCAAGAAATATTCAAAGTGATGAATAGCAAGAACCTATAACCATGATTACTCTACCCAGCAAAGCTATCATTCAGAATTGAAGGGCAGATAAAGAGCTTCACAGATAAGGAAAAGCTAAAGGAGTTCTTCAACATCAAACCAGTATTATATGAAATGCTGAAAGGTATTCTATAAGAAGAGGAGGAAGAAAAAGGTAAAGATAAAAATTATGAACAACAAATATATATCTATCTTAGTGAATCTAAAAATCAAGTGAATCAAAATCTGATAAAGAGAATAAACTGGTGAATATAATAAAATCAGGGGCATAGAAAGGGAGTGGACTCACAATTCTCAGGGGAAAAGGGGTAAGGGGGGTGCAGGGAGAGACTGGACAAAAATCATACACCTATGGATGAGGATAATGGGGGAGGAGGTAAAGGCAGAGGGAGGGGTTGGAACCAGGTGGAGGGGAGCTATGGGGGGGAAAAGGGGAACAAATGTAATAATCTGAAAAATAAAGATTTATTAAATCACAAATAAAGAGTTCACATTTCAATCCCCAGTTGGAGCATATGCCCAGATTTCAGGCTCAATCCCCAGTATGGGGCATGTAGAAGGCAACCAATCAATGATTCCTTCTCATCACTGATGTTTCTGTTTCTCTCTCCCTCTCCTTTCCTCTCTGAAATCAATAAAAATATAATTTTAAAAAGTACTTCAAGACAATAAAAAAAAAAAAGACCATGCTAATGCTATAATATCATTTACATATGAAAACTTTCATGTCAGGTTAAAGAAATTAACATTCTAGGCTTGCTGCTCATTTTCTTGAAATGTTTTTTAGGAATTTGTGTTTATAAGCTAAAATTAATAAAGACTATATTACCTTAAGTTCAGCAACTTGTGATGAAATATGCCACATAAGGCTTTCACTTAGGAACTTCATACCATATGGGCCTAGCAGTTCTGATAATGACCTCATTTCTGAAAGGAAATGCAATTACTTTTATACTTTGACAAAGCAAATATTTTAAAAAAATAATCATTAATATATTGAGACATTACATTATAGAAGCAAATTACACCTGAGAAGTCTAGAGTAAAAGAAAAACAAAAACTACAAATGCAAAAGTCTGAGATATAATGTATGACTGTGTATATAATTGAATGAAAATAGTCATAATAGAATCAAAAGTCAAAAAGAATCAAGGTTTCTTCATTCTTTAAAACATGTCATAGTATTAGTCACCTGATATGTCAGAATATTCCTCTGCATTGAATGTTAATTCATTTTCTGTAGGTAAGTTCACAAATGCTTTCATTGCAGGGAAATAAGCTATATGACCATTGCTGACTTGTCTTAATAAAGTTTCCAAATACCTAAGGAGAAAAGTAAATTTATAACCAGGAGAAACTATTTAATTCAAAATGTATATGGTACATATTCCTGAATATAATTTTAAGTTGGCTGATAATATGAATGAGCATTTATCCATAAAAAAGTAACTTTCCCAAGTAGTTCATTACAAAGAAACATTGTATCAATCCAAATTTCCAAATATGTTCCTTACCAATTTGTGTATAGACTTGTAATGGTTGGCTCTCCATGACTGTCTAAATGTTGTGTTTGCTGAAGAAGAACATTATTAAATACTCTTGTAATATCAATTTGCACATAGTTTTCTATCGACTGCAGTACAGTCATATATGCTCTTACACTTGTTAGAAGCTCTGATGGTTTTGCAATTTCTTGTGTGGCTTGATTATACATTGTCATTCCAACAATTGACCTGAGGTAAAGAAAAGAAAAAAAAAACAGTAAGAAGAAAAGAGTTGTGACTTTTGCATTTATAAATATAGGCCATTCAATCTACTAATCTTTAATATCAAATAAGCAATAACATTTTAAATATAATTTGTTACAAAATCATGAAATTACTATCATCTTACAAAGAAACAATTCTAAAAAAATATTAACTACCTAAAAATTATAATGAAATGATTTTAAAAATATTCTAAAGACATCAGTAAAAAAATGATTTAAGGGTAAATCTCTTTGACATAATACATTATACCAAGTATAGTGGACTATTTTTCATAGCTTGAATTCATTTGGTATTGTTATGTACCACTCGCTTTTTTTTTTTTAAGTTTTATACATATCACCAGTAGCTGTGATATTTAACAACTTTACTATGCAGTTATTATTACTACCATTTCACAGATTTAAAAAAACAAAAAACAAAAAAAAACACTAAGGCTCAGAACTGACCAAGGTCACTTTGTTTGAAATTGGTGGGTGTAGGGTTTGGCACCATTTCTGCCTTACTTAGTGCTGTCTCTCAACAAAATGCGCTAGCAAAACAAGACAACAAAGAGAAAATTTCATTGTTCTTTAATTACTTGTAGCACATAAACACAGTTCAATTTAGTTTATATCCCAAGAAACTGCATAAATCTAAAAAGAAACACAAATTTTGAAAACACTTTCCTACATGATCTTTTCCTACATTGGCCACCCCTATTTCACCTTCATTAAAACTCACTAAGTATTAGATTTGTAAAGCTTTTACCCTGTATTTGTAAAGAAGAATCCTTAAAAATGGACAAACCTCATTACTATTAACAGTCCAAGGAGATTAACTCAAGATAAAAATGCTATTCTTGCAAATAGCCCCTAAGTCCTAAGATTGTGCTCAAGTATTCAATTAAAATCATCAACTAATACAAGCTATATGTGGTGGCATAA
Organism: Lasiurus cinereus; assembly: GCA_011751065.1. Taxonomy (NCBI): domain Eukaryota; kingdom Metazoa; phylum Chordata; class Mammalia; order Chiroptera; family Vespertilionidae; genus Lasiurus; species Lasiurus cinereus. Next base: position 6,300,388 of record JAAGEH010000393.1, on the reverse strand, counting down.
AAACCTTTCCTAGGTCAACAAGTTTATAGCCTTGCTTTGATCTTGAACACTAAGGAGACAGATGTTTGGTAAAAGGAGTATCTACTTCTCTATGGATTAATAGACCAGACTACATATTTATAGAAGGAAAACATGGGAGCTGTAAACTGAATCCTACCTTTCACACACCACTCTACCTGCCTTGGTAGTTATGAATAATAAATACCAAAGGGCATAATTTCCCTTTGTGTTAAATACTAGAGCATTCTGACTTTTACCATCAGGATGCCTGCATTACTAAAGGACAGCAAAAGATAGTCTTTGGCCAAAACCCGTTTGGCTCAGTGGATAGAGCATCGGCCTGTGGACTGAAAGGTCGCAGGTTCGATTCCAGTCAAGGGCATGTACCTTGGTTGTGGGCACATCTCCAGTGGGAGGTGTGCAGGAGGCAGCTGATCGATGTTTCTCTCTCATCGATGTTTCTAACTCTTTATCCCTCTCCCTTTCTCTCTGTAAAAAATCATTAAAAATATATTTAAAAAATAAATATTAAAAGACCGTCTTTGTTCCAGACCAAACTCTTCTCTAGTCAACTGATGACTCAATATTCAATTTAGTGCCCACATATATATTCTATTTTATTCTAAAATCATAGAATTCTCACCAACTATAGCTCTAAGCTTTATGTTTCATTACTACTCATAGTACTTAGTACAATGTTAAACAAAAGGTACAAAGACTATTTGTTAATCACTATAAAATTTTGAAAAATATTTGGCAAAATTTTGTTTTATAAATTGCTTTAAAGCCTTCAAGACAAAATTATCCAATCAATCAATATTTTCTTAAATAAATTTGTAACTTTACAAAAAGGATTAAGGAACATAAAGTTGAAAGGTTTCTGACTTATCATATACATCTTCATTTCAAGAGACATTATATATAACCTATAGAACTAACTGCCTCAAGAGTTTAGATCTACTGGCATAACAGCACACATTTGAATCCAGAATAGACTTGAATTCATCTAGTCCTGAGGTTTTTGAACATTTAAATTTGACCCCTTGTAAGGTACTGTATCCAGCCATCACAGCTCAGTACACACATGTGTACATACATAACTGAAAAGTGTCATGACACAGAATTTATACTTACTACATTCAATGCACTAATTTTTTTCTACTTCTTTCTTTCCTTGCCTTCCTTCCTCTTCTTTCTTTAAATATTTATTACAACCTTCTAATCTGATTTCATGACCCCACAGGATTGCCACCTGACAGTTGAAATACACTGATTAGCTCCAGTTTTCTCATTTTGCTTATAAGGAAACTAAGGCTCACTGAAATTAAATGGTTTGTCCAATGTTACAACTGATTAATAACAGCAAGTATAGTATTCTAAAGAATATGAGTAATTGACGTAATTCCCAGTTTAGTATTTTCATACTTCCCAGATCATTATTCTACTAACTCTACTAATACTTTTCCTCATAAAAGGAAATACTGTGTGGGTATGAAGAATAAATATAACAAACTCATTAAATGAACAAACAAGCAAAAATAATTAATGTTTTTTCTTACTTAGTAAAGCGGATTTCCAGGTGAGAAGTCAAATATTCTCGTGGGGTAAAGGTATGTTCCCAAACCACCATGTTTGGTACATAATTTATAGAGAAACACAACTCAGAAAGTGCAGTGTGCAATTTATCAAGGCTGAAAAAATATTAACAAACAGTAAATAAAATGTTGAACATTTTATCATAATAATACAAAATTAAATTTATAAACATATGAGATCTTAGTTGGGGATAATAATCATAGAATTTCTCTCTTAAACAAAGTTCAAAATCTTTTAACACATGAGAGCAATTTTCTAAAGATAAGCAACATTCGTTTCTATCTTCAGATGATAATGACTTAATACACAAAAAAGAGCTTATTCCATACTCATAATTATTTCCAATTTCTATTATACTTTCTGTTGTGGAGGAAGAAAGTTGTATACAAAATGACAAATAGCTTGCTCAATGTAGGTAGTAAAAAAGTAAGAAATTTACTTTAAGCAAAAAAATATTCACCCATTATTGCCCACCTATGTCTCCTCTCCAGGTAAGCAAACAGCCCTAAATGCTACCTATTCTGATATATCCATTTAAAATAATGGTATCAGCCATACACATCATATACCCAAATACAGTTTCAAATATCTTATTTTAAATACAATGAAAATAAAATTTTTAAACAGATTCCTGGTCTTCAGTGTTCTGTATATAAAGACAATTATCATCTATTTCTTCAAAACTCCAAAATCTGTATTTTTAGATGAAATAAACACTTAATGGTTAAACAAGTTCACAAGGTGAAAAAAATTAATGACTGGGATATGGAAAATTTATAATTACTAGCATTTCGTCAATACTAATGCCATACGAAAGTAAACTGAAAAAATAAACTGTAGCAAAAAATATATTAATGAAAGTGGATGGCTTACTTGGTCACTACCAGCCTGTTTTTCCTCATGCTCTCAACTCCAGGTTTTTCCCTTTCAGGCTCCCCTTTTTTACCAGTTTGTTTTTTTGACTTCTTATTCACTGCCTGACTAATGGTTTTAGCACAATGCTTGGGCAGCAACTAAATTTAAAAAGAATAAAATGTTACATTACATCAATTACTTTGAAAACACATTAATAATTCAAATAAACCTTAACTGAATCCAGTATATATAAGAAATATCATGCAACACTAAGAACAGAGATATAAGTAAAAAGTAGAATTTACCTAGCTCAGGGAGTCTAAGCTTAGTGGAAAATAGAAATAGGTAAATATTGTGTGAAGACAGACTTCACAGAGGAAGTTCTAACAAGACTGCAGTTTAAAGGATAAATGAACATTTTACTGGAAGGAAAATGGCCTACAAAGAACAAAACTATGTTAGGACATGAAGTGTTCAGAATCTAGTGAGAATTACTAGGTGATAAAGCCTAAGTGCAGACAGGACAGAGAAATTTGAACTAACAAGAAGGGACTTAAATGCCAACCTAGAGATTGGATTTACAGTGTAAGTAATCCTAAAGACAGTAGCAATATCTTAAAAACTATCTAATAACGGAGCTTCACAAGAGGTAATGAGATTTAGCAAGAGTCTGAGAATAAGAAAATAAAAATGTATTAATAAACAGTGAACAAAATGTTCAACACATCATTTCTTGCTTACATATACAAATTTCCTATCTGTAAGAAAACATTTAAATTATTACCTGGTCACTAAGAGTACACTGTTCTGTGCAAATATCAGTGATAAGATTTCGAGCTTGTTTAGCCATTTCATCCAGAAACATGTTACATAAGGAAAGACTTCGATCTCCAATATGATGTCGCTGTTAAAGCAGAATAATAATAATAATAGTTATCAATAAGTAGTTTGAAATAAAGCACTTTTTAAATAAACACAGAAAATAAGATGAAAGTCTATTCTACATTAAGGAGTGGGGGTTAGAGATTATTGCATACATTACTTTTGTGCTGCTAGAATAAATGTAAGGTAATATAAAAGAATGTAAAATACTTAGATATGCAAAATAACTGTTCCTAAATCTATCATACCTTAAAATGTATTTTATTTAAAATGCCCTTTAAAACTTTAAAGGGAATGTACAAGCAAAATACAATTAAATATTGATTCACTTACATAAGGAGAGATTTCAAATTATAAATAGTTACAGCCCTATTTAAGCAAATTTTGGCTTCTGAAAGATAAACCGTATCTCTCACTATTACTTCTTCCTGAAAAAAGAACACAGAACTAGCATTGCTTTACTAGAATAACTTATGTAAGATAAAGGTCTGATATCACTACTTGCCTTCAATGGCTGAAAAATACCGAGACTGAAAAACAAAACCAATAGGATTTCTAAACATGTCATAAGTTTCTCTATGATCTGCCCTCTGCCTCTAGTTGCAATGCTGAGAAGAAACTTTAGGTCAATGGTAGAAACACAGGGACCACTGAACAGACTACAATAATCCAGACAAAAGATGACGTGGGTTTGGGCAAGGGGAGAAGAGGTAGGAGTTTGGCTATATATATAAAGCCAAAGACAGAAAACGCTCTAAGGTTGAAGGTGAAGTAACATGTCCAAGAGCAACAGTTCTCTTCTGTACATGCTACATTTTACATTGCCAAAAATGCCTCAATTGTAACAGAATATTTTAAAATTTTTTTACAACTAAAGGTAAAAGACTGGGCTGAAAATACAAATTGGGGAAACATCAGCCTATAACAGATTTTTAAAAAATGAGACTGGAAAAGATAAGTGAACTACTAGATTGGACAGTACAGATAGAGCAAAACAATTACTAGTTTTCCTTTATTACTGGATGCCATTATCCCGGGATCCTGCTGACCCAGTAGGGTGTAAATTTCAAATCTAGTTCAAAAGATAGTGTCTTTCTGCAAATTTATTTTAACTACTCCAACTCAAAATGAGGCCTCAGCATTAAGAAATTGTTCTGGAGGCTTTTTCTATATGTCTCTGATGTAAAAAAATTCAAAGGCTAAAACTAAAATTATAAAGCCAGACTGCACTAAGAACTATGCACATCAACTTACTCTGTCCTCACTCTGAGGCAATATACAGTGCCTCATGTATATTTCTACCACAGCACAGATCATCAGATCATGGATTGGTGTAGGATAGAGACTGTGTCTTTGCATCTTTCATTTACAGCATGTAACAAGGCAGCTGGGAAACAGCTGGGAACAGTCTTTAATAAATCAGTTAAATGGAAAATAGAACAGTGACACTGACTAGCTACATGACTATAGGAGACTTTCTTCATCTGTAAACTAAGAATGATTATCAGCACTATTGTTGCCACTGTGTCATAGCAATCAAATGCAAAAAAAAGGATGGGAGAATGTTGTACTAATTGCATACTTCTATATGAAAATATTATCAATTACTTGTTATAATTACTTAGTAAGAATTGAGTATTATCCTATTTAGGAACCATAACTTTACCAACTAAATGAAGCAGAAACATTATGACATAAAATAGATAATGATAGATATTAAATGCTATGAAAATATGGAAAAGAAGGGACAAATTCTAACAGGAGAAATGCTACAAATCTTTTGGAATGCTACAAATCTTAAGCTCACCACTGAGAAAAAGATAAGAGTATAAGAGGTAAGGGTGCAATAAAATGAATTTGTGTTAGGAAAAACCTTTAAAATGCTAAAAAGTAGACAATTAGTGTGCTTTGCGTAAGATGGACTAGTTATAGTTCATAGGAAGTAGAAAGTGTATGATAAAATGAGAGTCCATCCAGATGAGTGGATAAACAAAATGTGGTAAACACATAGAATATTCAGCCATAAAAAGAAAATTCTGATATATGCTATAACATGGATGAGTCTTGAAATATTATGCTCGGTAAGAAACAAAAGGACAAACATTCTGATTCCACTTATATGAATGATCTAAAATAGGCAGATTCAAACAGACAGTAGGCTAGGGTATACCAAGGGTAGGAGGGAGGAGGAATTACTGCTAATGGTTATAGAGTTTTTGCTTGGGGTGATGAAAGTTTTGAAAATGGATAGTGGTGATGGTTGCACAATACCACTGAACTGTACATTTAACCATAATTAAAATAGCACAGTTTAATGTTAGGTATACATACATTTTTTAAACACAAAAAAATTTAATGACAATAAAAAAGAAGGGGATAAAGATCAAATTTTTGAGGATTTTTAATGCCTGAGAAACTTTTACTTTCTTCATATAAAATTAAGAAGCAATGATGATTCTTTAAAAAGGAATCATCTGGTGGCATTGTACTAGGAAGGCTTAAAGGCAGGAAAACTATTCAATAGTACATATTAAGAACTACAATAGTGACAAAAGCAGTGGAAAGTAGAGGATGGATTCAAGAAATGATACCACATAAATAATATTGCAGGACTTCATGGGTAATTTAATGAAAAAGATTATGGTGAAGAAAAAATTAATAGTATATCCTAGGTAAATAAAGCTTGAGGGAAATCTATTAAATCTAAAAACTATAAATCTATTAAAATTAGGTATTAACATCCTCACAGTTATTAATCCTAAAAGCACTACCTAATAAACTTCTGCAGGCTAATCTCTATCTCATTCTGACAGAATCCTGCAACAGATGTTACCTAATGCTTAAAAATATTAGTAATGCTACTGCTATCTGTAAGTTTTTCTCCTACAAGTTCTATAGTTTTAAGGAACTCAATATTAATTCCTAGTAAATTATACAGAAATATACTATTTAATTTTAATATATATTCTTACTACATTTAAAGTGATATTTGATCCTTAAACATTAGAATGAACAACAGTATCTATCAAAAATACTGAGTACATTTTTTACAAATACTTGACATCAATAAAACTGCTGGTTAGTTCAATTATTCAATAATTCTGTGCCTGCATGCCAGCATATGTATGTCTTATAAATACCAGCAAATCTAGATTTTACTATAGCCATTGTATTGGTAAGTCAGTAAAATTCATCTTTGACATGTTTATGTTTAGTCACTAATCTGTGCAATCAATTTGCAAGTTTTGCCTGATGGGTGTGACAGTGGGCACATGCCCAATTGCAGGCTTGATCTCAGTGTGGGGTACACAGGAAGCAGCCAATCAATGATTCTCTCTCATCATTAATGTTTCTATTTCTCTCTCCTCCTCCCTCTCTGAAATCAATAAAAATAAATATTTTTTTTTAATTTTCAAGTCTTTCCAATGTAACCTAAAAGGAAAGTATATAAAATCAATTACTGTACATATTTTTACCATACATATTAATACCTGACCCACCATTTACTTTAATAATGGTAATTTCAAGTGACCTTATGATATATTCTTATAAATACCTATCCATATATTAAAATATCTACTATATCTACATAAAATACCTATTCAAATATTCTCTGATTCTATATAAATATGCATTAGGTGGAAAGCTAAATTAGGTATCCATGACTTTATGAGCATTTGGTTGGCTACATGTTTGCTTTAGTTTATTCTGCATATCATATAAATCAGAATAGTACCCTGAAATTACCTCTTCTGGACACAGTTCATGTGTGCAACTCATAAAATGAGTGCAAAGTAGTGGAAATGCAATTGAGTATCTTGACTGAGAGGGTAACTCCAAACACTGTTGAAACATCTTCTCAAAAGCACGACTATAAAAACTATATAAGAAAACAAATTAAAAATTAGAATCAACTTTTATAGTTAAAATTTTCATGATATAGTACCTTACAGTTAATTTGATTCAAGTGAATGAGTCCCGAATTGGTAGCATTATTCCCTAAAGACAGTGGTTCTCAACTTTTCTAACGCCCCGACCCTTCAATACAGTTCCTCATGTTGTGGTGACCCCCAACCATAAAATTATTTTCATTGCTACTTCATAACTGTAATTTTGCTACTGTTATGAGTCATAATGTAAATATCTATGTTAGGCGACCCTGCTAGCGATTATCAACCTGTGGGTCGCGACCCACTGTTGTAGAGCCTAAGACCATTGGAAAACACAGGTATTTACATTATGATTTATTAACAGTGGCAAAATTACAGTTATGAAGTAGCACAAAAGTAATTTTATGGTTGAGGGGTCACCACAACATGAGGAACTGTATTAAAGGGTTGCAGCATTAGAAAGGTTGAGAACCACTGCCTTAAGAGAATAGTTATTTTTCCAAAGAGTATCTCTTACACACCAATAATCACTCCAGAGTAATAAAAATATTATTTGTATAATATATTACAAATTTTAAAAAACCTAAACAGAAAATAAGCCATACCTATATTATATGAATATATGACTTTCTAATTGTTGTATCTTTCTTTTACAATAGAAACTTTTCTGTAGCTGAAAAAATATTTATATATATAAATATATATAAAAGCCTAAGCAACCAGCTGACCATCCAGTAGCTATGATGTACACTGACCACCAGGAGGCAGACACTCAATACAGGAGTGGAAACCACAGGCATGGAAACATGGAACAGACTGAGGAATCTCAGAGGAAAGAGTGGAGAAGGGAAGGCAGGAAGAGGTTAATCCAAGATCTTATATGCATACTAGAGTCCCAGTGCATGGATTCGTGCACCGGTGGGGTTCCTTAGCCTGGCCTGTGGGTACTGAGCCGAAAATGACTCTCCAACATCCCCCGAGGGGTCCTGGATTGCAAGATGGCACAGGCCAGGCCAAGAGACCCCACTAATCCATGCACCAGGCCTCTTGTGTAAATATAAAGTGTTCCATTTTCTTCCCAAGGAAGCCTTTGGGACAGACAATAATATACATTTCCAAATAACCTTGAAAATGTTTGTAAATTTGATACATGATATACCGGGGTTTGTTTTTTGTGTTTTTTTGTGTGTGTATGTGTGTGTGTGTTTAGTTCTTTAAGAGACTCCTGATGCCTTCCCTGAATTTCTTCTGCAATACTGCTAATTAAAGCCACCCTACTGACAAAATTGTTATGAATTGAGTTATTTTCCACAAAATAAAAGCAATGAAAAGCTTTTCATAATGACAGCTATTCAATACATAGCAACTACTATCATTATCCACTGGGATTATCTCAGCATTTTAGAAATAAAGGGACATACTAGGTTATCCCAATAAACTTCACTAAAGGAATAAAGGCCAAGAAGCAGAAATAGAGTTGATATTATATAGCTTTTGAGCCAAAATACTTGAGTTTGAATCCTGGCCTCATGATCAAATTCATATATTCATTCAAATATCCATTAAGTACCTACTATGTTAGACACTATGGAAATAAAACATGATCCTCCTTCAAGGACCATTTAATGAAGGGAAAAAGAAAGGGACAAAACTTATAAACTACTAAGTCAAATTTATAACAAAAGAGGCTCTGATAAAAGAAAGGAGAATGGAACACAATTCAGGGAATGGTCACCATATCATAATATTAATGTCTAATTTAATACTAGAGAGTGAAATTAATTGGTATTTTATTTCCAATATTTGCTCTATTTAACACTAATCTACAACTTTTGTTATTTAATCTAATGATGAAAGAGGGAGGCCTTAAGTCAAATTTGAAGTGACTGTTTTCACTTCCTCAAAAAAAGTGTAAAAAAATTCATACCAGAAGAGCTGTTCTTAATAGAGAATTAAAAATAAATATAAAATCCCAAACTGGTAAACTTTTAAAAAAAAAACATATTTTTATTAATTTCAGAGAGGAAGGGAGAGGGAGAGAGAGAAACATCAATAATGAGAGAGAATCATTGACCAGCTGCCTCCTGCATTTCCCCTACTAGGGATCCAGTCATGTGCCTTGACCAGAATCCAACCTGGGACACTTCAGTCTACAGACGGATGCTCTATTCACTGAGCAAAACCAGCCAGGGCAATAAACTTCTTTTTGTCAGCGAATTATCCACTATTTCCTTTATCCTTTTGCCCTAGCCCCAATCAGAGCATATGCAGGAAGCAACCAATCAATGTGTCTCTTTCACATCAATGTTTATCTCTCTCTGTCTTTCACCCTCCTTCCCCTCTATAAAAATCAATGAAAAAATACCTTCCAGTGAGAATTGTTTTTAAGTTTATTATTAATGAACTGTCTTAAGAATTATATTAATATTTTAAAAAATCAAGAGATACCCTTGGATACTAAAAAATCTTAAATTCTGATTTAAAGATAATTGTAACATACCAAAATATGGAGAGATCTGATGTTTCCACCAACATTTCAACCAAGGAATCCACCATTTTTGTATGAAAAATTATTGTATTCATCATCTTTCCAAGTTCTCTATGATCTGCAAGGCTAAGCGAAGCCTTAGAGACACTAGTATATGCCTGTAAAGTACAGCAAAAAACAAAAGTAGTTTAAAGTACAGACCAATGAATTTAGCCTTGTAATTCTACAGGTAGAAAAAAACAACACACCAACTATTGAAAAATACTTATTTTATTAATTAAAATAAGTATCAGTACCATCACCTTGTAAAGATCTGCTCCTTTTGTAGTAATATTTTACAACTAAAAAAGTCTCTATACTTTCCCTTTCCTTACTGTTTGTCCTCTCCTATGTAAGCTAGTTTCCTGTTCAAATTCTAATCATCTTTCAATGTCTGGGTAAAATGTTACTTTCTCTATAAGCCATTACTAGCAATTTCAACTTGAAGAAAGCTTTCTTCTCTACTAGCAATTTTCAACCAGTGTGACACACGAATTTTTAAAACATGCAATAACTGACTATTTAGGTCAGGGGCACTGAACTCCTTTCCCTTAGGAGGTCAAAAGTTGTTGTTTTTTAATGACTAAAGCCAACACAATAGCCATCTGGTGTAAATGAATCAAAATTATATCTATATTTTTTTTGTCAGATCAGCAAGAAATATTTTTTGGTGTGCCACAGAACTTTAGTAATTAGTTTATGTGTGCCATGAGATAAAAAAGGTTGAAAATTGCTGATCTATACAAACCTCCTAGATTCTGAATACTACCTCCCATCTTGCACTTTTGCCCTCTTTCTCTATACAAGATTTCTCTGGCTTACCTGTATGTCCTATTTTTTCCCTTCTTTGGTATGCTTTGTCCTATTGTCACTAAAAAAATGAATCTATTATGCAGCAGAAAGGGGATGAGTAACTGTATATCCCAATTATGGTTAAGAGCAATGTTATAGGTTGAAATGAATCCCCCAAAAAGGTATGCTAAACTCATTCATATTCCCCAGTACCTCAAAGTGTGAAACTGAGTCCTTACAGAGGTAATGAAGTTAAAATGAAGTCATTAGAGAAGGATCTAATCACTATGACTGTTGTCCTTATCAAAATAAGAAATTTGGACCAGATACATATGCACATAAGGAAGACTATGTAAGCAGAAACAAAAAAAATGCCATTAGAGTAATACATATACAAGTCAAGGAATACCAAAGATAGCTAGCAAATCACCAGAATCTAGGAAAAAGGTATAAAACAGATTCTCCCTCACAGTTCTTAGAAGAAATTAACCCTGCTGACATCTTAAGTTCAGATTTCTGGCCTCCTGAACTATGAGACAGTAAATTTTTGTTGTTTAAATCACTCAGTTTGTGGTTCTTTGTTATGGCAGCTCTAGGAAAAAAATACAGGTAACTATGGAATATAAGAAAGAATCAGATAGCAGGTAATGTACTTATAGGTATCTTGAAAATCTATCTATAATAATAAAAGCATAATATGCAAATCAACTGAACAGCAGAATGACCACCTGGAAGACCACACTATGACATGCACTGGCACCAGGCCAGCCGAGGTAGGTATGATGGGATTGGTCAAGGGGCCCCATCATCACTCCATGATCACCCCGCAGAGAGAGGACCAAGCCACCAGCCAGCAGGGTGATTGATTAGGGACGGGGGGGGCGGGGAGGGGGCGGCGATCCATCCAGAGCCCCAGCCAGGTGGGCAGAGCCTCCCTCTATGGGGCAGTCAATCAGGGGGGCCCACAATTAATCGTCCCACAGAGGGAGGCACAGGCCAGCCAAGCATTGCACCCCATGCCTGTCGCCCATAGAGGGAGGCGACCTGTGGCGGGGGAAGAGGGGAGCAGCACCACACAGATGGCAAGCAGTGGCAACAGCAGGGGTGGGCCCAGCTGCTGGCAACCATGGGAAAGGAAAGCCCCAATAGGCCCTGATTACCGGTCAGGCCTTGGGATCCCACCCAAGGGGTCCTGGATTGCAAGAGGGCGCAGGCTAGGCTGACAACACCCCCCCCATCTCCATGCATGAATTTCGTGCACCAGACTTCTAATTTCTATATATAAAAGCCTAAACAACCATTTCGACTGGTCGACTGGTTGCAATGATGTGCACTGACCACCAGAAGGCAGACGGTCAACACAAGAACTGCCCTCTAGTGGTCAGTGCACTCCCACAGCCAACTTCCCATGGCTGGTCAAACTTCCGTGGCTAGCCAACCTCCTTTGGTCCCTCCTCCCAGCCACCCAACTTCCTACAGTCCTTTCCCTAGGCTGGCTGGCCCTGATCGCCGGCCAGGCCAAGGGACCCCACCCATGCATGAATTTGTGCACTGGGCCTCTAGTATTAAAATAAAATTGTACACAGGGACATACAGTTCTACATTCTTAATGCTCACACAAGTGCTCTATATTCTAACATAGTGAATAAAGCTAAAATTCTCAAGTGACTCATTCAAAATGGGTAAGTTTAATAATCTTGGAAGTATTTAATAAGGAAAATTTAAAATGCATCTAGCCCTGACTGGTGTGGCTCAATTGGCTGGCCATCCTCCCATGTACCAAAGGTCAAAGATTTGATTCCTGGTCAGGGCACATATCCAGGTTTCAGGCTCAGTCCCTGGTTAGAAGGGCATGTAGGAGGCTCTCACACCAATGTTTCTCTTTCTCTTTCTCTCTCCCTTCCCCTCTTTCTCTAAAAATCAATAAAAATAGAGAAGGAGGGATAGGAAGAGAAAGAGAGAGAGAAACATCAATGATGAGAGAGAATCATTGATGGGCTGCTTCCTGCATGCCCCACACTGAGGAGCGAGTCCACAACCCTCAGCATGTGCTCCAACCAGTAATCAAACTGTGAAATTCATAACTTGACGTTCACTCACTAAGCCACACCAGCCGGGCAATAAAAATCTTTTTAAAAATAAATAAAATTTCTCTGAATCCAAATGTTTCTAGGTACTCTCATAAACTGAGAGCAGGAAACTGTTCAAGCTATGACAATGACTTTAAAAATGTTTAATGTGTATATCCTTTGGCTGAGCAATTCTATTTTCATTTTATAAGCTCTACTGCTGTATTGTTTCAGAGCTTTTGAAAAACAAAGAAATGTCCCTTATTTTTACATTTAAAAATGTATCATCAAAGAGAAACACTGATGTGAGAGCACGCCAGCCAGGGCTAGATGCATTTTCATTATTGATAGTATTACAGTTATCTCCCTTCGCCCTCTCTTTGACTCTCTAAAGGAATGTTCATTTCTGCCCTAGTCAGTTTGGCTCAGTGGATAGAGCATCGGCCTATGTACCAAAAGGTCCTGGGTTCGATTCTGGTCAAGGGCATGAATCTTGTTTACAGGCTCCTCCCTGGCCTGGGCCCTGGTTGGGGCTCGTGCAGAAGGCAACCGATCAATGTGTTTCTCTGTCTTTCCCTCTCTCCTCCACTCTCTCTAAAAAAAAAAAAATCAATGGAAAATATCCTCAGGTGAGGATTAAAAAAAATATTCATTTGTAAAATTTACTTTTAATAGGTAGAAAATAATGATGGAAGGAGACTTGACTTGAAGTGGTGAACATACAATATAATGATTAATGATTAATGTATTCTAGAATTATACACTTGAAAGCTGTATAATGTCTACCCAGTAAATTCAATAAAATTTTAAAAAACTAAAAATATCTTTAATAGGAAAGAAAATAACCTGTAACATATTCACATTTAATATTTGGGGAGAGTAGTATTTCAAGTGTTCTTCCTGTGGCCTCATTGATAAAACCATTTCTAAGACTATGCTGCCACAGAAGACAGAACAAGAGAGAGAAAAGTGGCTATGTATTTTGAGGTTGGAAAGGACCTAAGAAAAGCAAAAGCACCTAAGAGAACTAAATAGAATGCCAGAGAAGTATGCTCTCCTAGGTACCCAGCCCTTCCTGAAACTATAGTCATTTAAAATGTCTTCCATAGCCAAAACCGGTTTGGCTCAGTGGATAGAGCATCAGCCTGTTCACTGAAGGGTCCCAGGTTTGATACCAGTTAAGGGCATGTACCTTGGTTGTGGCCATATTCCAGTAGGGGGCGTGCAGGAGGCAGCTAATGGATGTTTCTAACTCTCTCTATCCCGTTCCCTTCCTCTCTGTAAAAAATCAATAAAATGTATTTTTTTTTAAAGTTTCTTCAGTGAGTTAAAGACTATGGTTAGTTACACAAAAGAAGTCTTTTCAGTAGGTATGTAACAATGAATAATTTTTTTCACGAAAATGTTCTCATGTCAACTAAGATATTTGATAACAGAATGGTAATGAAAACTATTAAGTTATTCTTACCTGTAATCTAAACCAATCTAATCTCATTCCTCTGAAATCAAACACTTCCCCATCTTCAACTATAATAAAAGAAAAAGTTTATAAAGCAAATTAATATTTTCACAAATCTATAATCCCATTTCAAATTATAAGAGCTAAGATAATTCTACTTCTGGGTATATACACACATAATTAAAAGCAGGATGTTCAAGAAATATATTTGTACATCTATGTTCATAGCAGTATTATTCATAATAGCCAAAAAAGTGGAAGCAACCTTATATCCATCAATGGATAAATGGATTAAAAAAAAAATACTGTCTGATTCTAGAATAGTCAAACTCATAGAAGCAGAAAGCATGGTGGATGTCAGGGGCTGAGAGAAGAGGAAATGGGGAGTTGCCATGTAAGAGCTATAGTTTTGCAATATGAAAAAGTTCTGGAAATTGGTTTCACAACCATGTGAATATACTTAACACTATCAAACTGTACACTTGAAAATAGTATGATAGTAAATTTCATGTTATGTCTATTTACCACAATTAAAAAGTAAAAATAATTTAATAGCTAAGTCAGTGAAGTAATTTTCAAGTCCCATAAAGATGATGTTAAAGGAGACAGTTATGCTAAGAAAAGTGTAAAACAGACTTTTCTCCTAAACTCTTGATTCTCAGTGTGCTTACATGTCAATTTGAAGGATCTAGAATAGAGCTCACAGAATCCAGTAAACAGACTTTGTATGGCAATTTGGATATGCCAAAAAAAAAGCCGTAAGTGCATCCTTAAAGTCAGTGGTCGGCAAACTGCGGCTCATGGGCTACATGCAGCTCACAAGCTGCGGTTTGCAAACCACTGCTTTAAGTGAAAAGGTAAGTACAGCAATATAAGATATTTTCAGAGACAAACCACACTTATATAACTTTTTTAAAGTATGTTATAATTGTCCTATTTTATTATTAGTTGTTGTTAATCTCTTAGTGTGCATAATATTTAAATTAAACATCACAGGTATGTATGCATAGAAAAAAACAGTACAGTTGATCTTTAAATAACATTGGTTAGAACTGCACTACTACATTTACATGAATGTATTTTCTCTTTCTTGCAAATTTTTTTTAATCCTCACCCAAAGATATGTTTTTTTATTGATTTTAGAGAGAGGGAAGAAGGGTGGGAGGGAGAGAGAGAGAGAAACATCAATGTGAGAAACATTAATCAGCTGCCTTCCATATGCACCCCCTTACACATCCCAACTGGGGATGGAACCTGCACTTGGGCATGTGTCCCGACTGGTAATGGAACCTGCGACCTTCAGTGCACAGTGGCTCCAACCAAATGAGCCACATGGGCCAGAGCATATTTTCTTAATAACATTTTTTTTCTCCAGCTTTCTTTATTTTAAGAATATAGTACAGTCTGGCTGGCGTGGCTCAGTGGTTGAGCATCGACCTATGAACCAGGAGGTCATAGTCAGATTCCCAGTCAGGGCACATGCCCGGGTCATGGGCTCAATCCCCAATTTGTGGCATGCAGAAGACAGCCAATGATTCTCTCTCATCATTGATGTTTCTTTCTCTCTCTCTCCCTTCCTCTCTGAAATCAATAAAAAAAATATTTTTTAAAAAGAATACAGTATATAATACATATAACATACAATATATGTGTTAATCAACTATTTAGGTTATTGCTAAGGTTCTGGTCAATAGTAGGCTATCAGTAGTTAAGTTTTTGTGGAGTCAAAAGTTCCAACTGTGCAGGGGACCAGCTCCCCTAACCTCTGCATTGTTCAAGAGTCAACTGTATATATAAGGTTTAGTATGATCTATGGTATCAGGCATCCACTGGGAGTTTTGGCACATAACTCCTGAAGATAAGGAGGGGATGGACTACTATATGACCAAAAAAGTAAGTGATTAAATATTAACGGTCAAATCTTTTCCTTAATAAAATTTGAAAACCTACTGAGAAGAAAATGTGTTTTTATTTAAAAGGTTTATTACCTTGCTTTACACTTAGGGAAGTCATAGTGTTAACAAAAGAAGACATGATGATTGATTCATCTTCAGGGCAAACAGAAAGATTCTGAAAAGAAACAAAAAAATAATGTTAAAATCATCTAGTTAGAAAACAATCTATATGTTTATCAACAGGTGGATGAATAAACAAACTGGTATATCCACACTATGGAATATTTTTCAGCAATAAACAAGGACAAAATGTTGATATATATAATAAAAGGGATGAATCTCAAAAACATTGTGCTAACTGAAAGAAATCAAAAACAGCCATAGCCAGTTTGGCTCAGTAGACAGAATGCCGGTGGGTTTGTTTCGGTCAAGGGCACATGCCTTGGTTGCAGGTTCAATCCCCAGCCCAGGGTGGCCTGAGTGTGGGGAGGCAACCAATGTGTCTTTCACATAGAAGTTTGTCTTCCTCTCTCTCTCTCTCTCTCTCTCACTCTCTCTCTCTCTCTCCCCACTCCCTTCCACTCTCTATAAAAATCAATGGAAAAATAGTCTCAGGTGATGTTTAATTTAAATATTATGCACAGTAAGAGATTAACAACTAACTAAAGATTTTTAAAAATGAAATTATATTAAAGAAAAAGAAATCACAAATTAGCCCTGCCCAAGGAGATATACTAATTTCCTATTAATTAAAAGTCCCCCATTTCTGCCTGGCCAGTGTTGCTCAGTGGTTGAGCATCAAGCCATGAACCAGGAGGTCAAGGTTTGAATCCCATCAGAGCACATGCCCAAATTGCAGGCTCAATCCCCAGAAGGGCTAGTGCAGAAGGTGGCTAATCAATGATACTCTGATCCTATCCCTTTCTACCACACCCTTCCTCTCTCTGAAATCAATAAAAATATATTATAAAAAAAAAAAAAGTTAGCCCTGTCAAAGTAGCTCAGTTGGTTGGAGCATCGTCCCATACATCAAAAAGTCAGAGTACATATGGTAAAGCAACCAATGGATGCTTCTCTCCGCACCCCCACTCTCACCCTACCTTTCTAACAACAACAACAAAAAAGTTATATGGTATATGATTCATTTATATGAGTTTTTTCAAGGCAAAAAATGACTAAAAGCAGATGAGTGTTTGTTGAGTTGAAGAGGAAATCAACTACACAGGTGCACTAAAAAACTTTTATGTATTGGAAATGTTCCACATCTTGACTGTTGTGGTGGTTACATGAATGCATACATAGCTGCCAAAATTCAAACCATACATTAAAAATTGGTGAGTCTTTTATTAAATGTAAATTATACCTTAATAAAATTAGGACAAAAAAATCCCCCTTAAACTGGCTAAAAAAAATGAAAATTTGATAGACTGCATCGGAAATAGATAACAAATATTTTTAGAGTGGGTGCTTAGCTCACAAACAGCTTAAATAATTGTCAAGACATTAAGACCTACACAATGTGAATATATATAATGTCATTATACTGTATACTTAAAAATGGTTAAGATGATAAATTTTATGTGTATTTTACATTAAAGTTTTACAATTTAACACCTATTATAATGAGTTATATTAACAGGTTGCTCTTAGTTCTAAATTTAAATTCCAGCAAACTGTTAAAAACACCATGCTTGTACTTTACAAAAGAAGAGGTGGTAAAAAGCTCAGGTGTCGAACTAAGACACTACTTCAAATACTCGCTCTTTTACTTATGATTGTGCAAATAATGAGCAAGTTGCATAAGGTCTTTTTATTTTCAAATAATGATAACTATATCTACAATCACAAAGTTGTCCTACAACTGTAGTAAAATAGACTATCAATAATTTGACAATTATTAGTATAATTTTACTACTGCTATGACAATATTTTCAGAAAAAAATAAGAGATTCCATTAATATACAGTTTACATAAAAAGGCACCAAAAAATAGGGAATGACTTTAAAATGTTAACACATAAATCTGTAAAATGTATTAATAAGCATCCAACTAACCACAGCAAATTTCAAAATGACATGAAACCAGGAGTCTGGTTTACTTTTTAGATTGTGACAGCATCACAGCCTCTGCTTTATACAATAAATAATATTTGAATAAAATTGAAGCAAACAGCAGCACACAAGGTTTAGATAAAATCAGCTTTACTAGTCTTTTTTAATGGACATTCTAGAAAAAAAGCATCTGAGCTCCATCTAGTGGATAAAAAAAGAAAAACACTAGCTTATGAAAACAGAAGCTGTATATAATTAAGTGTAAACAATTACATGACATTTTTCTTTTTTTCCTATTTTTTAAATTTTTATTAATTTCAGAGAGGAAGGGAGAGATAGAGAGAGATAGAAATCGAAACATCAATGATGAGAGAGAATCATTGATTGGCTGCCTCCTGCATGCACCACTATCCCTCTCCCCTCCCCTTGGGGATCGAGCCTGCAACTCCGGCATGTGCTCTTGACCAGAATTAAACCTGGGACCCCTCAGTCCTCAGGCCAATGCTCTTATCCACTGAGCCAAACTGGCTAGGGCACATGATATTTTTCTTATTTGGACTTTTAAGTAGGTTTCAAAAATATTAGGATTTCAAATTATGGTTATTTCTCTGTAAAGCCAGTAACTGTAGAGTCTTAATACAGTCTTAATATTAGTCTTAATATATATTCTCCCTTTATACTATGTTACCCTTACAGTAGTTTTTAGATACTGATGATTTTATAAAATGAAGCAAAATAAGATACTATTTTCCCTAGCTAGTTAATCCTATCTAATAAAAGAGTAATATGTAAACTGACCATGCGCCTCCACACCCATCAGCCATGCCCACCAGCCAATCAGAGCAAGTATGCAAATTAACCCAACCAAGATGGCTATGGCCACAGAGAGAGTAGGAGAGAGGCTTGAGTTTCCCTGGTGATAGAGGAAGCCAAGCTTTCCGCACACTCTGGCTGGCTGGCCCAGGCCCCCACTTAAGGCAACAAAGTTTCAATGGCTGTGCAAGCAGAAGGCTTGAATCCACTCCAGGCTACAAAGTTTCAATTATAGAAGATAAATAAATTCCAGATACCAGGGCCTCTACTTGGGTTGCCGCGAAGGGTGTGGCCAGCCTGCAAACCACCACAGGCCCCTCACCCAGGCCACCACATGCTCCAGGGAACACCCACCCTGATCAGACACCCCTCAGGGCAAACCAGCTGGCCCCCACCCATGCACCAGGCCTCTATCCTATCTAATAAAAGAGTAATATTCAGATTGACCATCTCTCCAATACACAAGATCCTGCCCCCATGTGGACACAAGATGGCCACCATAAGATGGCCAACAGGGGAGGACAGTTAGCAATGATCAAGCCTGCAAGGAAGGGCAATTTAGGAGACACAGGCCTACAGGAGAGGGCAGTTAGGGATGACCAGGCCCACAGGGGAGGGCAGTTAGGGGCAAACAGGCTGGCAGGGGACTGATTAGGGGGTGATCAGGCTGGCAGGCAGAAGCGGTTAGGGGCAATCAGGAAGGCAGGCAGGTGAGCTGTTGGGAGCCAGCAGTCCTGGATTGTGAGAGGGATGTCCGACCGGGCCTAAAGGGGCAGTCATACATCCCTCAAGGGGTCCCAGATTGGAGAGGGAGCAGGCTGGGCTGAAGGACATCCCCTCCCCCACACAAATTTCATGCACTGGGCCTCTAGTTAGAAATAAAAATAAAATAAATGTATAATAAGGTAAAAAAGACCAAGTAAAGAAATTATGGAAAGCCAAACAAACAAAAAACCTAGGATAAAAATCAATCAAGAAAAATAAAAAAAATTAGAACATTTAAATTAGGACATCTAGATAAAAAAAAAAATTGGCCATCCTCTAACACTCTATGCAGAAAGATTTTATCTTCTACTTTTTCTCTAACACTTAGTTATCAATTATATGTCTCCATTATCTTTTATCTCCATAGCCACTGTCCAAGTTCAAGCTCTCTTCAGCTCTCATACAGTCTACTGCAATTTTTCTTCTACTCTAGTGGTTCTCAACCTTTCTAATGCCGCATCCCTTTAATACAGTTGCTCACATTGTGGTGACCCCCAACCATAAAATTATTTTCATTGCTACTTCATAACTGTAATCTTGCTACTGTTATGAACTGTAATGTAAATATCTGATATGCAGGATGTATTTTCATTGTTACAAATTGAACATAATTAAAGCATAGTGATTAATCACAAAAACAATATGTAATTATATATTGTGAAAAATTTATTTCTAATTATAAATAAATGAAATTTTTGTCTTGAATCATGGTGTAGCACGGGTAACAGTCTTCATATGACAACAGTAAACTACATTGCTACACTGCTACACCACGGAGCAGTCTGTTGGTTCCTAAGACCATGGGAAATAGGTTTTTTTCTGATGGTCGCGACCCACAGGTTGAGAACCACTGTTCTACTCTCTCTGCCTATTTCTTGGCCCCCAGTAACCCATCAAACACACTGATTCAAGGTAATATTTGTAAGTAGTTTCTGATTTATAACTATCTTCCTCTTTTGCAAGGCCCTGTATAATTTTGTTACTGTACACCTCTATTGCAAGATAAAGAAACATTCCCTGCATTGCTTTCATTCTCTTTGTACACACTTAAACAAAATGCCTACCACACTAAACTACAACAAAATATGTTCTTCCCTCCAAATGATGTTCCTCTTGACAAGATATAATTATAACTTATTTATATTTGTATCTCCACCATGTGGCACAAGATTATATTTTAAATGCTTGTTGAACAAACAAATCAATTAGAAAGAAAGGAAGAAACAAAAGGGAAAATAACATGAGATAATTTTTACCTGCACAAGTTCATTGAGGACTACAGCATCAAAGCCAGAAAGATACTGCACATAATACCTCTGCATTACAGGGCCATATTTCCTTACATGTGCTCTAAGTTCTTCCATGTAAAATATCAATTCAGCAATGTGCCTTTTTTAAAATTCAAGAAAAACATTTCAAAAAACAGACTTATCGTTATCAAGGAAAATGTGAAATGCCTTTGATATTATAAGAAGTTTTTTTTAGAAAAATTACTGTTAAACATTTAATGCCATTATGTTTTTAAATTATTTAATATTGATAAAGAAAGCAAAAGAAAAACTAAGACTAAAAAACTTATAGATGAAAATCCAAAATGAACATAAATTAGAACATCTCATAAATAATCATTTTTAAATCACAAATAAAAGGGACTGGGAAGAAATAAGACTTTTCTTATTTCTCTGCTTCATTTACCTAACTCATTGAGGGATTTGACAAAATTGACAGAAAGACATTTCAAATTACAGACTTGGTTGCAACTTCATAAGAATTCTTACTGGGTATAGCCAAAAAACAAAAAATTTATGACCACCTAGAGTATTAGGAAAGGAAACATTAAAAGCCATAATTTTTAATTCAAGTTGACTTTGCATTCTAATTCATATTACCTAATGCTGTTACAAATATGCATAACAAATATGAAAAGCCCTAAAAAAGTTTTTCAAAATAATTTTACTTCAAAGGCCCCAAATTCCAGTTATAAATCAAAATATATAAAAAAGAGTTTTAATTGTTGCTAACTTACTTATCTATAAAGTCATCTGCACTCTTCTTTGGCATGTTATCTGCATGACGAAGTAGCCAGATAATTTCATCACGGGCAAAGGATAATGCCATAAAAACAAAAAGTGCCTAATTAAAAAAAAAATACAAACACATTGTTTATTCTCACGCAAAGATTAAAAACAAAACCTATTCATAGTCTTTCTCTAAGTGAAAAGTCATTGCCAAGAATTGATAAAATCAAGTTAAAAAAGACAGTGCACAGACACAAAGAGATGACTGAAGAGAAATTTAAAGTACGTATCAGAGAAAGCATACATATAAGCAAGTGAGAACTATGTAGAATGGTGCAGTTAACATAAGAATTAAATCAATTACCTTGGGACCTAGCAAGCCAGGTTGATCAGAGAGGACTGTAGCCAATTCCTTCAGTGCAGACCTTAAAAATTTTCGTCTTTCTCTGTGCATTGAACCACTACATGAAAAGAAACTATTATATTGTTTCTACTAAAATTATTATTGACAATTAAATAATTTATCATTTTAGGGTCAACATCCGAAGTCTTTTTGTATGAAGCAGAAACCCCTTACAAATAACATCTTCAATGTGCTTGCCATTAAGCGATTTTCCAATTTTACATTTGTCCTTGCCTTTCTTGTGCTGCTTTTTGTAACCATGTTTGGTCTATTATTCTTCACCTATCAAAATACTACATCCAAACTTCAAGACCAATCCTGCAAGCAGCATTTCCCAATATCCAGATGTCTATTTCTGAATAATTTCTGCAATTTTAGTACCAAATAGCCTAAGCATTTTATAAACAGGACTACGAAAGCCTCAAAAGCAATTACTGTCCTCCTATATATATTTTTGTCACCCCTACATAGAAATCAATAAAACAATAAATATCTAATTTCCCATGTTCTCATTTACTAAGTGTATTCCTATAATATATAAAAAACTGACTAAACAAGAGCTATATTCAATAAAAATATTGGGATGAGATCTATTTGGTCTCGTTCAAAAAACAGAAATGCAAAGAAAGAAAAGGATAATCATAAACATTCACATACTAGGTATTTCAATAAAATGCAAAGTAGAAAGTTATTCTCACATATTGACATTGGGAAAAAATCGTAAAATGTTCTAAGTATTCCAACTCGTCATATTATGCAAAATATTCAACACTCAAAGAAAGTTTTAAAATGTATATAGGTGCAAAAAATAAGTAGACACACACATACACACATAAAATATATACCAAAAAATAAGTATCGGGAATATGCAATACCAAAAATTTAGCTGTGAGACAGATTAGTTTGAAAAGACAGATGAAAACCTCACTCTCTACCTATGTGACACTATGTTCTTTCTCTCTGTTTCAGTCATCTATAAAACACAGATAATGATACCTGCCTCAGAAGATACATCTTTCATAATGCTCAAATACAGGACTTTGTAATAGGATAGTGGCAGTAAGAGACTTAAAAGATACCTAAAATAAGTCATTTGTATGGTACTTCCTTAGAGCATTTTCATCACACTGCAAAAATAATTAAGATCTGTCTGCACTAATCTCAAAGTTACTAGAGATTAAGGTTATATACTTATTTCCTATTGATTATAAATCCCCCCTTTCTGCTCGGCCAATGTTGCTCAGTGGTTAAGCATTGACCCATGAACCAGAAAGTCATGGTTTGATTCCCATCAGGGCACATGCCCAGGTTGCAGGCTCAATCCCCAATAAGGGACATGCAGGAGGTAGTCAATCAATGATTCTTTCTCATCAATATTTCTATCTGTCTCTCCCTTTCCCTTTTTCTCTCTGAAATCAATAAAAATATATCTTTAATTTTAAAAGTCCTCACTTCTATTACATTTTGAATACCATCAATATGAACTCACTTCAACAAAATGCTTTAAGAAATTCTTCTTGATTAAAAGTAGCACAGATAAGATAAAAGTACTGGGGATAGGAAGGTAATGGAGGAATGAGAACAAATATGTAATACCTTAACCAATAAAGAATTTTTTTTTTAAATAAAAAAGATAGAAGTACTTACGCATGTGACACAGCCGCCTCTTTGCATTCTCTTATGTCATTAATACGTTTGTTATAGCTATGTGCAAAAAAAAAAAAGTTGGAAACATGTTGATCTTAATTTGAGCAATATGTTAAAATAATTAAATGAAATACTAAAAGTCGATTAGAACTGACATATTATTAACAAGAAAAATCCCTCAAACTAGAAATGCATGGAAGGGGTCTACCCATATCTTTCCTAGCCAGCACCTTATGTATCCAGAAAAGGATTCCTAGATAATTTCATAATATATTAGGTCCAACAATAAAATAAAGTTCACAATGCAGATTTTTACTTTATTAAATATATTCCCTTAAGCTCCAATAGAGACATTAAAATTATTCTTCTGATGTAATTAACAGTTGTTTCTAACAATTTAAAGTGCTGACAAAGCTTTTACTTCTGACTTTTTATCACTTCTGACTTTTTTATGCTATCTCAAAAGCATTAAAAAAAATTCTGAAAGGACATATACTTGTGATCAATACTAAAGATTATTTAGGGATAGGGGCTCTGTGATGAAGAACACTGGGGCAGGAAAGCATTTGATTACTTTAAATTAAATGAAACAATGCCAACATCAAATAGTTTAAATGTGCCATCTGAAAAATAAATGCTAATAAATATATGTCAACTTCATGAATACTAAATTAAAAAAGTCAAAATTCCTCAAATATTAAAGAAAACCTATCTGCCTGAAAACCTGGCTAAAACGACTTGACCCTAAGAACTTCAACTTCTAAATTAAGAATTCTAAGTTTTATGCGTTCTCTGAGCATGTGTCCAAAACATACTAATTATATAATCACTGTTCTTTATAATTAATAAGCTTTTATAATTATAGTCTGACTTGTAATGACCATAATTCATTTTAAATTAAATTGACCACTCACTATTTAAAAATTAAAACTTTTCAACTTTAAATAGAGATATTTAAATGTTAAATTTATCATTTAAAAAAGCATAACCAAAAGAAAACTTGTTAGATGGTGTTACTAAACTTACTTGTATCATACATAATGAAAGCTCACTCAATATACACAGACTACCTTGTTCTAAATGTTTATATATATTTAAATGATTCTGCATCATATTGTCAATATAAGACATTATACAAGTTTCATGATTTGCAATCTGAATGAATTAGAAAATGACAAAGCCCATATGACAAGGTATTTCTGGGAACTTCACTGTCTAAAATAAAAGCTGAATTAAGACTTGAAAAGTACATAGGGTACTGTTTCACACAGCATGACTGAGAAACTATTTGCTTACGAATGTCAGTAATACCTATAGTGATAGAAATCCAAACAGTAGTCACTTGAAAAAAAGAGTGAGTAGCCGAGACCGGTTTGGCTCAGTGGATAGAGCATCAGATTACAGACTGAAAGGTCCCGGGTTCGATTCCGGTCAAGGGCATGTACCTTGCTTGCGGGCACATCTCCACAGTGGGGTGTGCAGGAGGCGGCTGATTGATGTCTCTCTCTCATCGATGTTTCTGACTTTCTCTCTCCCTTCCTCTCTGTAAAAAATCAATAAAATACATATTTTTTTAAAAAGTGTGAGTAGTGGTTGACAATACTAACCAGAAAAACGCACGAGAGAATTTTCTGGATATAATGGAAATGTTCTATATCTTGATCTAATGTAATTCCGATGCAAATTAATTGAGTTTTGCATCTAAAATTTGTACCTTTCTGTGTGTAAATTTTACCTCAGTAAATTACTGAGGGGCGGGGGCAGATTCCTTCAACATCTCCGAGATACAGATATAGGAGATAGAAGAAGTTAGGAATGATGCCCAAAATCCTGGATTTTAGTTCACATCCCAGGGTAATTCTTACGCACATTAAAACTTGAGACATACTGGTTAAATTGTGAGTATTAAACATAGCTTTATTTTTTAGTAACTAATAAATGCTTTATGTTTATCTCAATTTAATTAGGGCATTAGAAATAGCATAAGAAATAAATGTAGTAAATTTAATTTCCACCTGAAACTAACAAGCCCAGAATAACATTTCCAGGGATACCAGAATATTTTAGATGCTCCTAATTTCAAAATATTTCATAATTGTTACCAAGTCTGAGCTCAACTTGGCTTTTATATATTGGCTACAGAACCTCATGTGGAAATAAATACAAGCGTTAAAATTTCAAGGACTGAAACTGGTTTAGCTCAGTGGATAGAGCATAGGTCTACAGACTGAAAGGTCCCAGGTTCAATTCCAGTCAAGGGCATGTATCTTGGTTGCAGGTATATCCCCAGTAGGGGGCGTGCAAGAGGCAGCTGATCGATGTCTCTCTCTCATCAATCAATGTTTCTAATTCTCTATCCCTCTCCCTTCCTCTCTGTAAAATATATTTTTTTAAATTTCAAGAAACAAATTTCTGATAATTATTTACTTTACAGAAAATGAATGTAAATAAGTCATTTGGAATACGTGCCTATTAAAGGGAAACATGATTTCCTATATGCAGCAATCTGACTTCTTTGTTATAATAAAATATTTCTGAATGATTCATATACTTTTATAAGTACACTAAATCTAAAATAGCACTTCTAAAAAGTTTAAAACCCAGTGTGGTGACTGGGGGGGGATGTGGGAGAAAGTGGAAGTGAAAGAGGGTATAGAGGGGATAAATGGTGATAGAAACCATTTTTTTTAAGTTTTTATCTCTAAAATGTATATGGTGTTTTTTAATACTATTTTCGTCTAAAACCGTATTATGATTTGCAAAAGAGAACCTACCGTCTTTCTTCTAGAACACAGTTTTAAAAGGGTAGGATACTAGATATTTTAACCTGTGAAATTACTTGTAAAAAATATGAATAGTACCATATCAGAATGATTGTTAAAAACAACTTGCTTGTGACTGGTAAGAGGGTACAGGCAATATTTTCTTGCATGATATGACCCTTCTCTATCCCCAAAACTTCAATGAAGAAAATCTACTCACTATCCTTATCCAAAAAGACAAAAACATTGAAGATGCCATACCCTCGTATGTTTACAAATAAGTCTTCTGCAGCTTTGTGAATGTGGAAAACTTCATCCCGAAAGAGAGAAAGGCAAGAGCTACTTTGAAGAGCTAGCTTCCAAAGATTCAGTGCTGTTGCATCAGTATTGAGGATCCCATGGCACAAAATAAAGCCAACTTTAAAAAAAAAAAGAAAAGTAAATGTAAAAATTTTCCAAAGTTAAGTTCTTTCAGTTACAAAATAGCTTTTCAAAAATTCAGAAAAGTAAACACAATCACTAAATTAAGGTTTTTAAGTGACCAGTAATAATTCATATACATATAAGATGGCCATAATATTGCTTTCAATAATTTTCTGTATTCTGCAAAATTAATTCTTTGAAATCAGACTGACAAAAAGGGGTGGGGGAGGGGGAGAGGACATCACTTCTGGGTTGTGAAGAAAGTCCTTTTAATGAATGACTAAAAGACATTTTCAGAAATACTTATAAAATATTTTAAGCCAGCCCCAGCTGGTTTGGCTCAGTGGATAAAACATCAGCCTGCAGATTGAAGAGTCCTGGGTTCGATTCCAGTCAAGGACACATGCCTGGCTCAATCCCTAGTACGGACCATACAAGAGGCAGCCGATCAATGATTCTCTCTCGTCATTAATGTTTCTCTCTCTCTCCCTTTCCCTTCGTCTCTGAAATCAATAAAAATATATTTTTAAAATATAATAAATGAAATAGTATTTTAAGCCTGAGATCAGATACTAATTAAGGAAAAATAATCATCACAGTTGTTGCAATTAATGAAAAATAAAGCTAATCTACTTTTCTAAATCACCAAAATAAATGAAATAGCATCTTGCATTTTCATAGCAATTTATAGTTTATTAAACAAAATTTTTCACACATTTTCTCATGTGATCCTGTGGAGTAGATAGAGCAGGTAAGTATTCTTTTATAGTTGAAGAAATAAATGATCAATGACTTGACTGAAGTTATACTATTAAATTAGAGCCAGACTTAGCCTTAAGTATTTACCCTTAAAATTCTTTCAATATAGTATACTGCTCTTTATTATATGAATTCAAATAGCTTTCACCTTTTATTATCTACCATGGAAATCCTACACAAAGGTATAATAATCCAAATATTTGTTGATGTCCTTTCTAGCCCTCTATAATAGGCCATAAACTTTCATTAATTCAACCCTTACTCAATGCCTACTGGCCAGTTACAAATCAACCCTATTTTCTGTGAGATTTCCCTACAATTCTTAATAGTCACTCCCTTCTTTAAACTCTTGAATTACTAACACATAACTTGCCATTTACCTTTTTATTCTTAGTTTAACCATCCTTTAAAAGTGCCACTACCCAAGCAAGCTAGCTCTTTAGATAGCCATTTACTAGAACTATAAAGTCTGTACAAATAGAAGTATAGTTAACTTCCTTGAATTTCCTGTAACATATAAAAATATGTTTCATATAATAAGGACCCTACACACAAGCCAATTATTTGATTTGGGATGCAACCAAAGAAACAGAATACATGTACAGAAATTGAAAGAATCCTCCAATCCTCCAGAGAAGTTTCGTTTATAAAGTATTTTTTATTCAACATATTGACTTTTAACTCTTAATTCATAAGTAAAATAAGATTCACTTGATATCTCACATCTTATTGTAAATTTAGATCAAATTGCTGCTGATAAAAGGTTTCTCCGAAAATATCAGTTATATTATGGATTAGCATATATTTTATTTCCTTAAGATAGGTTATGTTATGAATTAAAGCATATTAATTTGTTTATGATAGAATAAAAAATAATGTAAAATCTACTGTCCAAGATTAAAAGGATAGTTTATTAATTAAACCACATTAAGCCACTTTTCCTACCAAGGTCTGAATGAAAGGATAAAAAAATGTTTTTTTATTTTCAAGCCATAAAAATGTTGGGAGAACAAAACTAGACAAGAAAGTTAAAGAAAATCTTTGAAGATAGAAAGTACATAAAACTGGACTATCAAGTTAAAAAGAGATGGGACCCTGTCTCTCTCCCTTTCCTTCTCCCTCCCTCTCTCTCTCTGACTCTCTCTCTCTCTCTCTCCTTTCCTTCTCCCTCCCTCTCTCTCTCTGACCCTCTCTGTCTCTC